>OZ023164.1:6223232-6340732 GCA_963678695.2 Diplodus puntazzo
TTTAAGTTGTATTCACATAAACCGTATAACGCAAATTTAGGTTTTGTTTTGACTTAAAGATTTTAAGTTACAAAAACAAAGAAATGGAAGTTGTACTCAACCTTTAAATTTACTGTTGCTTTGACTCATTTTTACTTAATTATGTGTATTAGAAAATAATAAGTTAGTAAAAACACAGAAAATTGTGTCAGTTTTATGTTAAGACAGCAAAACGTTTTTGTGTTCAGCACAACTGTGAAACTCTTGTTGATATTACATGTTTTTGTTATGTAAAGTGAACACATTTTTTTCATTTTATTGATCAAGAAAGTGACTGCTTGTCATATGAACATAAAAACATTGAGTGCATATGTTTACAACCATTTTTTTAGTTCATTCAACTATCAAAATACATGCTAAGTATACAAAGTATGTGTTGTTAATTGGCCTTGAACTAAATAGGCTACTTCAGCTTTATAGATTTAAGTGAAATTAACTCAAAAATCAAAGATTGCTGTCTTAACATAAAAAAATGATGTTGTGTTCACAAGGGATGAGTGTTTGTGTCAAGTGAACATAAAGTTTTTATGTCATTTTGACAGTCCTGAACATTTGTGTAGACTTTACAATAAAATTTGGTGTTATGGATGGATTGGGGTTTACAGTGCTGTTCGTGGGTCTGGTGGACCCGCTGCACTTTTTGGCCTTTAATTCAACCCAATCAAACAATTTTATGTTAAAATACTCAACAGATGTTTACTTCATCTTTATTACAAGCAATATAAACAGCATATATGGTTAATATGTGCTCTTTACTTTTGTTAGATCACTTTTATGAATTAAAGTGCTACTCGTTTTTTGTTTATTTGTAAAATGTAATAAAAAAAATCTTTTATCAAGATATGAATGGAAGGAATTCAGCAAATGTACAAATGAAGCAAGGTTTTAACTATTCATTTTAATTTATTTGAACTTCATCAGTAATTTAACCCATTCAGGTCAGTTAACACTACACAGCTGATGGTGGTTCTGTAGGTTGTGTAGATGGGGCACCAGTATTCTCCTCCTGAAAGGCTGGGGTTCTTGGAACATGCTGTCTTCTCTGGATTTGAGGTCTCACCAGTACCTTTCCCAGTTCCTCAAGAAGAGGCGTCTCCTCTGGAGCTTCCCTCTGTTCCACACTAGGTTCGGTGCCATCCAGATGACAAAGGCATTGTACGCAGAGATTTCCAATATGTCAAAGAATATCACCAGTGGCCAGTGTAGGGTCCTCCTTTTGCAGCTGTAGGCAGTCATCAGCTTGTACAAGTTGTCCACCCCTAGTTTGGTGACATCATAATCCATGATGATCTCTGGTTTTGATGCTGCTGGCCACAGATTCTCCCATCCCTGTGCAGTGTACTCAAGAGTACCACATTCTTGCCTTTCTTTGACGGGCTGGTCCTGTGGATCATCTTCGTTTTGGAACTAGCTGGTGCTCAATCTCATCCTTTTCTTCAAAGTCACTGTCAGAAATTTGGTCCTCACATTCTGAAACCTCCTCCTCTACATCATCATCAAAAGCTTTCCCCTCTCTTCCCAAATCAATTGCAAGGCCCTCTGAGCAGAGAATCTTTTGGCCATCACACACACACTCTAACAGCAGGCCCAGACAGGAGTACAGAGTGAAGGTAGACAAAACCTACAATTCCCCCACTTTTATTAGCCCCGGGTCCAGTGGACCCAAACACCTTGTATGTAATATAAATGTGTAGGGGGTGTGTACAGTGTGTGGTCATTGAAAATGGGTTCTGATATATGTTCTTCACAGAAAATGAGCCAAGGCCAATGAGTTTGAGGTTGAAAAAATAATGAATCATGCCATTTTTTTTCGCTAAAAAATGAAAACGGGTCCCAGAGACCCGAACACCATACAAGGGTTAAACTCTTGTTTTAAAAAATGACAATACATTGACTGTGTAACCTTGACGTATCCATCCATTATTTCTCTAAACAACTTTCAAAATGCATGTATTTATAATTTTTGGAAAGGAAGGGTAAATAAAAATAAGACACTTTCAAACTGAAATATTACCATTACATTTTAAAAGAGAACATTTAAGCAATTCACTGTTTTTTTCAGGTTGGAAAATTGTGACTACTCCAACTTTAGGTCCCTGTCGGCAGACTGCCAACATGTTCTACTGTGTAGGTTACCTGGCTGCACTTATCTTGGTGTCAGGTAAGATGGCCTCACAACTCAAACACAGAGATGAGGAGATGACACTACATCAGGTCACCAGTATGGGCTCCAGGAAGTCACTGTTCCCTGTGAATAAATTGTCTGGCAGATTCAACTTTCAGAAAATTCAGCTGATGTGTTTTTTTGTTGTTTTTTTGTCTTTTTTTGTCAGCGAAATTAAGCTAGGCTAAGCAACTGCTGACTCTAGCCATATATTTAGTCTGGTATATTTTCCTCATCTAACTCTCACAATAAAGTGCAAATGCCTAAATGTGAAACACTTTCATTAGACTTAGCCACAAGGTAGTGAATCTACATGATAAAGAGGCAGAACTTGATTGGTCCTTTATTAGATCCTTGTAGTTTTTAAGAATGTCTTTGGAGTAAGTACCTTTCCCATTTTCAAATTATACCATCTTTAATGCATATAGCAAAAAATAAACCTAGACACAATGTTAACTTGACAAAGAATAGTTCTCACTAACAACTGTATAGGATGGAATTTCATCTACTGTCTGAAATATTAACATGTCAGCCTCCTCCCTTTGGATTCTGTTGTCTTGATTTATTGATGTTGGACCACATATGTTGCACAGAGCATGTGTCTTCATAACTTCAGGTACTGCTGCAACAAACCAGACGTTTACCAGTTCTGGGGAAATGAACATCACCTTGTGCCCCATCACCTATTACGGACAGAAGTATGACAAAATTTATGTGAGTTATATAAGCTCTCATGATATATGCATGTCTTTCCACCTACTGTCATGTCATTGTCCTTTGCTTCAACCTTCAGCGAAGACCATGTCTGCAGGATAATAAACATCAGGACCAAAATAAGAAGGACTGAATGATATTAAAATATGAATGTACACTTTTCACCAATGACTTACATAATAAATACCATAGACACATTTCAGCTGTTTGAAGCATCATGCACAAAATTAACTTGTGTGGTTCAGGAATGATAAATAAGCTATCATATTATTCATATGATTACCAAAATTAATTGCAACAAAAAATTAGTAACAGATTTACTAACATGTTCTAAAGTTAGAGTTAAACTACTTTAAGAGGAAAAATCTCAGATATGTAAGTGCACTTGATCCGTTGACCTATTATTGTTTCATTGAGTCAGGAGTCACAAAATGTGACCAAGATGTATTTCTTTGAGTCTGCAGTGATTTGCACATGCATGGGGTAAAGTCAAGTGAGAGCAGGTGACAACTGTCATAACATTTGATGGCTGTGATGGAATGTAACTAGTACAATCACTTAGTACTGTACCTAAGTACAATTTGAGATTCTAACTTACTTGATTTTTTCCATTATTTGCTGCTTTTTACTTATATTCCACTTATTTGATTACTTTAGTCATGAATAACTTTGTAGATTGTATGCTACACCAAATTAGTGCAATTTTAAATGAATTTATTCAGCTAAAATATTCAGATATTCAGACAGATCCTGATAAAAAGAGAAAGATAAATGTCAAATATTTGGTCAACCTGCAGTATACAGTTTATACATATATGTAAAATGTGCTTTTACTCGTACTTAAGTACATTCAACATCAGATATTTAAAGACTTTGACTTGAGTAATATTCACTCAAGTATGACTTTTGAGTACTTCTTACTACACTGCCTAAAAACATGCACGTTCTTATGCCAGAATAAAGCTTTCAAAAAAGGACAACAATCCAACATATTATAATATATCATATTTAAATATGATGTAACATTTGTATACGTACATACAAACATTTCATAAGCCACAACTGTTATCAATTAATCATTTAAAATAATAAACCTTTTAAGTTTAAACTTTTCTGGTTGCATTTATCGATTTATTGGTTTTGTCTCCTCTGTGATAATTAAACAGGTGGCCTTCAGTGCTAACAGATTTGCAGTTTGCTTCAATGGCTTGTATAAACCTGGAATCAAAAATGACTGTATTGTGATGTCTGGAGGAACAGCTGACAGAGGTGACCTGGCAGTACTGACAAAAGAAATACCTACTGGATCTGGAGTTCATAAACTTCTGCCAAACCTCAAGAACGCTGGGAAATGTGTCAACATAATACCTTTAAAAGACAGTCAACAGTCTGAAGTGAGTGTTTTTCAATGACTGTCTTGTCAATGACTTTGTTTTTATTTCTTTAATGAAGTTATTGTTTAAATAAGTAGAGATATTTCAAATTATTGCCTTTTCTAAGAAGTTCATCATTTCTAAGTAGTCTCTGCATCTTGTCTTTTTTTCTGTTTCCAGATTGAACAAGTTGAACTTGGCAATTTTGGGACACAAGCAATTCTGGCAATCAAGACATATTCTGCATATACAAATGTTGATGTTGTAAGTATAGAAACAAAAAACAAAACAAAACTTATGAACAGTATAAAGATGAATTGATATGTACCTTTATTTCTGAAAGTGTGGCGTAAGTTGGTGGGGAATGAGTATTTTCTCACAGGAAAATGGCTTGCATACTGACAAAAGAGTAGAAAAGCATCTTCAGATTCAAAATGATTCTTAGATTTCACGTACAAAGGTGATATAATGTAAAAGAAAATGACAAAAACTGAACATTTCCACAAAAGAACCACCAGCACAACTTAAAGACCATGTAGACATACATACAGTAGGATGTCAAATGGCAATGGCATCTAAAGAGTCTTCTGTACTATTTTTGTCAGTGTGTGGGCATTTCTCTTGGAGATTAGGCTGTTGATTTTGGATACATAGACCTGAAACAATTTCTTAAAAAGCCTGGATTGAAGAGCAAGTCATCTTTCTCCATTGTTGGACCTAGTTTTTAAAAGAAAGGTTTTAGCTTTCGCTCAGTTTTTGTGTTTTCCCGGGTCTTATTTTGTTTGTCTTATTATTGCCCTATCAAATAATTAGTCTTTGTTATGGTCTTAGACAGTGACTATTTTTGGCACTTTCTAGGAGGCAGATTCACAAGTAAATGGCCTGACAGTGTCTAAACAGAAATTCCAAACAGCTCAAACCAATAAGGGTGTCATCACAGACATGAGTGGATGCAGACTCTCAGGTAAGTAAATCTAGTGTTTTCTAGAAGCTAACTTTAAGCCTCAAAAGCTGATATTCAATTTGCTTACTATATGAACTACCTGCATAAAGTTTTCCAACCTCTTAGGTGTTGTTTATAAGACAAATACAACAGTAAGGGACCCAAACATCTGCTCTACTGTTACCTGCGATGTGAGCGGAGTAGCTACTGCTGTCAGTGATTGTGGTCCCATGGAGCATTGCCAAGGGAATGGGAGGTATATATTTTAAATAATAATTCAAAGGAAACATGACCAAATAAACACAATTTTCAACTATGATGGTGGGTGGAAGAGTTACTTTTTTCATTTTAAAGTGAAACCCAGAAAGTTTACAACCTCACTAATTCCTAAATATAAATCTCTTATCTCCTGTTTAGTCTTTAATATCCACTGATGGTGTTATTTTCTGTTTTCTGTCTGTCTCCTTCAGGTGCATAGTGAACACCATGTGCACCGTGACAGGCTCCACTGTAATTGACTTCATTGGCAGAGTCCGCTCTGTCCCGGACAGGTGCGGGTACACTCTTATGAAGCCCTTGTCAATTCCAGGCCTCCAAGTGCTGGGGGTTTTCCAGGAACGACGCCGTAAAGATGTTAGTTTTTTGGACCACATGATACTGCAGCTGGACAGTGCAGGTGTTCAGATTTCACTGGAACAAGGCGGCAGAGTTCAGGTACATTACCTACTGCCACAGTAGCTATTGTAATGTGTTGATGTGTCATGTAGTGTGTCGTTACATTCAGAAAATTCCCAAGTGTTTTCTATCTTATCATGGTTGCATTGCCAGGATAAAACTCGGTACGTTTCTGCAAACCACCATGTTCAAACATTACATTTCTTTGTGTTGCAACTTCACATTAGGGTTCGGAAAAAAATCATGTTGTCACTGGCTTGGCAGGTTTCTTCTTGGCAGGTATATGTGAACATAAAAGGTGAACTTATATGACAAATTTAGTAAAAACGTCAATATGGTACATAAGACATCTACAAACCTGCGTATCTGTGGATTGCATTCCTTAGGTAAAAACATGTTGCAGAGTTTAAAAATATCGCATAGATCTTTTTTCAAAATATTTGTCACGTGCTCTGAAATTATTCTAAATGTTCGTAATACACAAGTCAGGAGCAATCCTACATAATGCAAAACAAAGACAACAGTATTTGCTAAGTGCAGCTCAGGAACAAGTTGTTATGTGGTACACAGGCATCCAGTGTGCCTCTAAGTTAGAGTTTAAGAATTAAGTCAGTGCTATGCGTGGTAACTGTTCCAAACCATAATACCTAGAACTATTGCAAGGAAAACAGCTATTATCTTATAAATGAATACTTAATTAGAAAGAAAAGACAAATCAGACTGAGTTCATGTTATGGCAGGAAACAAAAGACAGAAGACACTATTGGAAATGCACATTAACTGTGCACATTTATTTCCAACAGTTAATTTCCAATGTCCCCCAAACTCTATGAAATCATCTAGTTGTTCTATAATATTTGTAGTACCACGTAAGGACTTACAAACATAAAAAGTAAAGTAGTGTATTTCTTATGTTCAGCCACTAGAGAGCAGACCACAGTACTCTGATATGAAACTTCAGTTATGCCAAAAATATAGTGACAGCTCTGAAAGGCATTTGTTGATATTTGTCTCAACTGAGAACAGTGTCTTTGTGTATTTGTAATGTTTGAGAAATTGTGTCCTTTGTCACTTTGCTTCTCTGCTATGATGAAGCTCAACGACAAAGAGCTGACGCTCAACAACACAGCTCAGGTAGTCCACAATGTGGAGCTCTCAAGGGACCAGACGGGATTGACTGCAAAGATATCAGCCTCCAACCACACACTGTATGTCCACTTTGATGGCAACACTGCACAAATCCACATAAGAGGTACATACAAATCAAAGCCTAAATGTTATCAATGAGCTGGGGTTAAATTGTTGATCCCCTTCCTGTCATATATTACTCGACAGAGTAATGCCAGTTGGAATGGCAGATTTCTCCGTTGCAGATAAGGCAGAGAGGACATCAAAGGGCCTGAACACCCACACAGGTGTTTTCAGTTATTCCGGCTGATTAGGCCTCAGCTCATGTTCAAAGTGAGCAGAGCTATGCTGGGTACTGGTGTGGTGTCAGATTACTCCAGTCTTAACAGCTAAAACAACCCTAACAAGAGGATTAGAGAGATGTCTGTCAAGCACATTCTTTACATGCACGCACAGTCAAAACACATATTTCCACACAAAAATTCCCAATCATGGATGTTTATGTTTCATCTAATAAAACAAAAAAATATCACCTGTAGATTTTACTCGATTATAAGGTTTTATTTGGTGATACCACCGAATCTGACCTTGATCTGATACAATTAACAATCAAAATAACAATTACTAGAGTCATCAGATAATTTAGAAATATTAAGGCACAGCCCTGTCTACATCGGTTGAGCTGAGACAGAGCCAGTTAACAGTTTAAGGGTTCTTTGGAATTATCGTCACTCAGAACCTTTCTTGGTCATCACACCCCTTCTGGAAAAACCAGCATAGACCAGCACCAAAACACAACATATGCTGGCAGCATGTTGTGTTTTGGTGCTGGTCTATGCTGTTTTTTCTAGCAGGGACATCACAACCTTGATTGAAAAAGCACAGAAAAGGCTCTACTTCCTAAGGAAACTTAAGAAGCCTAGATTCTGGAGCAATATTCTGATAAACTTTTACAGAGGAGCAATAGAAAGCATCACAAACTGACATGGTTCATCACGGCCCAGGACAGGAATGCTCTACAGCAGCTGATTGAAACCACCAGATCATCACTGGTACCATCTACAGAGCATCAGTGACATCGGTGAAATGAAACGTCTGCACAGAGCCCAAAGATACTACAAGACAACACCAACCCAGACACATGCTGTGTCTCAATTTCAGAGGCCGCATTTGAAGGCCAATTACGTCACTACGCCACGCGAAGGCTGTCCCAATCCGAAGGCTCCTCCGAATGCAGCCCACAAATGCGGCCTTCTTTTCCCTGTTTTTGGAGGATGCACGCCTACTATGCTTCGTGGCCTCACATATCCCAACATTCTTTGCGCCCTCAAAAAAGAAGAAAGAGAGAGAGCTGCATAAATAGGGAAGTCCGGGTAGGGGCGGGAACATCTGGGGACGCGGTGATGCGGCCTTGCAGGTCTCTTTGAAGGACCCGGCTACCGGCCTTTGCGGGCTGCGAAGGCCGGGTCCTTCGACCCTGAATTGGGACACAGTCTGTTAACCTGCTCTGTCTGAATTCACCCTGCTGCCATCTGACAATAGATACAGATACTGTCCACCAGACTACGGAGCAGCTTCATTCTCCAGGCTGTGAGACTCCTGAACTCATCATCAACACTCCTATATCCAAAATAGATGTAGCACAAAGGACTCTTACTCCTTTTTCTAAAATACATTTAAAATCTTTTTTGTTTTAAAAACATTGACATTAAATTTATCTTGTACCTTGTAACCTTGTGTAATACAAAAAAAGGGGAAATGAATAAAATATAGCTGGAGTGCAATTTCCAGTGCATTCCATTTAAAAGGGCATTTGTAAGATATGGCCAGAATTGTAGTTTAAAAGATTTAAAAAACGGGTGTGACGAAACAACAGTGTTGACGTCATCTCAAAGATTTCTATGTACTGTGTTGCAGGGAATGTCAACTGAAGTCCACCATGTCTCATATTACCACTTCGTACCTCAAGAGGCGAGAGTTTGGTAGTATAGACCCCCATAGGTTCAGAATGAAGATGTAAAAGCACACCGTTTTGCTATTGAGTCTAACAAATTAATGAAATAAACTCACAAAATTTCAAGAACAAAAATATTTTTATACATGTTTTCATTACAAAACAGAAAAATACAAACATACACCTCTTTTACAGAGCTAAGATCAGCATAATTGCCTCAATAACTAATACTGAAACAGATTTCATGGAAACTCAACATAGATTTAATCAAACTTACAGTCTCGGTTCGTCTTCTACACAACCACCTCTGGTTTGGGCCAAGTAAATCCTCAATTCACAGAGATGTTAAAATCTTTCTGTTCTACGTATCTTTTTCACTCTCTGCTGATGCCCACGTGTCTAACTTCTCTGCTGCTTTGTGCCTTTTCTGTCCCCAGCTGCCATGTCTTCTCATCCCTTAAGTCATAGTCTTGGTCACCCTAACTCTAACCAAGTTGGCTAAAAGGGCCACTAAGTTCCATGCCTTAAAATTTTGGCCAACTTTTAGCCATCACAAATAACAATTGCCATCAATTGCCATATTAACGTTAAACATTTATTTTTACTATCTTCTGCTTCTTATTGTATGTGTGAATACCAACTGTCCTTCACTGTGCTCTTGTGCATGTCCACTTTAAAAGTTCATTAATCTGTCAAGCGCTTTTTGCTAAAACTGACCAGGACCAGGAGGAGCACTGGTACATGGTTTATGTGGCAATTCCAGCAGGTCCCTTAGTGAGGAGAAGATTTCTGAACGCTCTGCCCCTGGGTAAGACCTCAAATACCACCGACACTTATTGGCAACCACTTTTTTGTTAATTAAATGGTCTTGAAACATGCATGCAACAGTCTCTATCCTGTAGTGTTAGCATTGTGTTGTTGGCCAGTCTTTGATCTTTTGCTGTTTGTTGCCCCACAGCTGTGGGATACAGTATAGTGATGCTGCTGACAGTACAATCAACTGCAATGCCACAACTGAATGGTAAACTCTCTTTAAATGAATAAACAGGCAACATTAACCTCTATGGCATTTATCATGCGGTGGTCACTTACACCCATTATTTACCTGCACTTACACTTAACACCTCATTATCCCATTTATTCTAGTAAACTTGTGTCTCACTGACCTTAATGCTTGAACCCTCTTGTCACATTTTTACTTGAACAGGTGCAATATCCTGAAGCAGACTCCCTTCACTGTTTGCAACAAGCATATCAACCCAGAGCCCTTTGTTACTGCCTGCACACGCACTTTGTGCAAATACCCTGCAGTGGATGGTCTCAAGTGCCAGTTCCTGGAGGCCTATGCTAGGGTCTGTAGCCACCTCGGCAATGTCACAGTGGAGAGCTGGAGGTCAAAGATCGGCTGCTGTAAGGCTGCTTTTCAGCATCTTTGGTTATGCTTTGATATTACCTGATCGGAAATGAACTGCTGAATTTTGTTTAATAATAGCACAGCTTTGTTTTATGACAACTGTGTTTTTCATCTACCTGTAGATGTTTAACAGTGGCTTTATATCCTAAATTCTAGTCATTTTTTCCTTAAAAAGGACAAGAGAAATCTGAACAGCCAGTTTTTCTTGAATGCCAGCTTTATTTACATATTGGTAGAAACGGGTTTCTTTGCAGTTTGAACAGATCCTGTGTAATATGGCAAATATATCTTAATGTGTAATCTCTATAGTCTAAATAAAGTGATCATTTCCACAAAACACCCTCTAAACATGTCATTAGACCAACACAGACATATTGAAGTATTTACAGATGTATCCATTATACAGTTCAGTATTGCTTTGAATAAATAGAACTGAAAAACAATTTCAGACTCAAATTAAAAGGCTCTGGCAGAGCGGCTACATCAGTAAGCAAATTCAACAGTAAATATTGCACTGCTATTGTCCTGGTGGAGTTTTTTGGAAAACGGAAACCGTCAAAATAAAAAATAAAAAAACTAATAAAACAAATGACTTAATAAGTATATAAATATACCTGTTAAAGTTAAAAAATTCTATATTTATTTAGTTATTTATTATGCATTTAGATACATATTTATTTATTGAGTCATGTATTGGTTTTAGGCAGTTTAGAGGTATCTAAAGAGTTTTAGAGTTATCAATATGATCAAATGATTGATAAGTATTTGATTGGCACTAATATACAGACTGGACTAATTGAACAGGACATTTTGGCTCCTGATCGGCCACTTGTATTTATGCATTTAATTTAATGCATTAAAATGGTCTCAGTTTCTTTATATTTTTCTTTATTTGTATTTTTGCAGCCAGGATCCCTAAGGCTTACTGTCAGAACAGATTCTGCAGTGCCCATGAGTTCTGTGGCGAGAGGAGCAAAGGTGGGAAACCCAGCTGCCACTGTCGGGCCATTTTTGCCTCAAAGTACAGATCAACAAGCACTTTTGGTGAGTCAGCTATGAAAGAAGTAACTATTGCAATTTCATTAGAGGCTGGAAGAAGCTGTTTCAGATACATGGTATAGCAGTGGAGTATCCATAGAACTTATGTGGAAGATTAGACCATGATATTGAGCCAGTACTTCCATTCATTATTAAAAGTAGCATTTGGCCATTTCTGTCTTCATCGATTACCCCTATTTCTTTTTTTTTTTTTCAAAAAATAGCCATTTTTAAGCTTTATCTGTGTATAATCTAGCTTTTATTGTTTTGATTTGACAGACTAGCGTTCATACTAGTATTTATTTGACCTGCATGTTAACTTAATTGATTCAAAATGTAGGGGTTTGGCAAAAAGATAAAAAAATAAATAAATAAATAATAAAGATACACAGAACTCTCAAAAAGCCCTTAAGGAAAAAAAAATACAACCTCAAAGATATTTTTACTTTTGAATTTATGTGTGCATATTCCTTATCTGTAATGTGAAGCTAAATTAATATATTGTCTTATTATGGGTGTTCAGGTGAACCAACGGTCTGCAGTCAGAAGTCTGCTTCAGTAAATCTGGCTAATTGTCTCTTAGAGGACAAAGGCATCGACTACTCTGTCTTACACCTAAATGACCCGGCCTGTAAAGGAGAAATGGACAACCTAACCCACATGGTGACATTTAACTCCAACAGCCACAAATGTGGTGCGGTGATCACAGTGGGTACCCTCTTTTGTTGAGCTGAAATAATAAACTGGTATGTGCACCTGACTGTTCAGTAACAATGTGTGTGTCCATTTAGGCAAACAAAAGCCAGATCATCTACAAGAACACCATCATGACACGAAACAGCTCCCTCTTTGGCCTAATCAACCGTCATGACCCAGTGCATATTGACTTCTCCTGTTATTACAGTCAGCCTGATATCAAGAGCTTGGCCATCAAACTTAAAGACAGGTGTGTGGCTGGTACACAGTACTGTATGTAGTTCCTGTATAGTCACCTTTTGTAAGCGAGAGACTTGTTTTTTTTGAGTGTTGACTGAATCCTTATTTCAGGGTATGTGAGTGGAAGCCAACTGATAAAGTCTTTGCTCTCCAGCTCTGTGAACCGGCAAATTACTTCTGGGGAATGGAGTTACAATCTGACCATGAAGCTTTACACCAACTTTGACCGTAAGGTAGCTATCCAGTCAAGCACTGAAATTAATCTGGACCAGAAAATCTGGGTGGAACTGAAGACAGGTGGGTTGGACAACTCAATAGTCCGTGTGGTGACTGACTCCTGCTGGGCAACCAATCAGCCTTCGCCAAGTGGAAGCCTGAGATATGACCTCATCATCAAGGGGTGAGTTACACATTGATGCTCATGGTGATTAAAGCATTCTTTTATGTTGCTGGCCAGTCCCAGTCATGTCTGCTTTGCTGTTTTTGAGCAGCTGCCCTAACCCTGCTGATGAGACGGTGGAGATGGAGGGAAATGGGCTGGGAACGTCCAACTACTTTTCTTTCAACATGTTCCAGTTTTCTGGCACGACTGGTGATGTCTACTTGCACTGCAGACTAGTGCTGTGTGTCAGGCAGGGGGACACCTGTGCACCGGTATGCCCACTTCCTGACTATATTCACATAAATGAAAAAATAAAATGCTAAATAATTAAATTTAAGAGCATATGCAAGACATTTTTTTTATTGAGCACTGGTTTTGGTCATCGTTTGGCCACAAAAATCTGTGCTGACCAAAATCTAAAACTGAATCTCCGGTTTCTACTGGCATTCTAGAGGTGCAGCCAGGCTAAGAGAAGGCGCAGATCTGTCATGTCAAAATACGAGGACGAAGAGCCTGCCTTCATCACCATGGCCTGGACTTATTAGGTATGTGCAACTCTCCTGCTTATTAATAGCATCAGCGCAGAATTCCAGATTATTGATGTCCTGTGGAAACCTTGTGTTTTCAAATTTGTTTACCATGAGCTAAAAAACAGGCCTGTTTTCAACTTTGTGACAAGCATTTTTCAGATATTCCAATCGATTTTTAAGTGCTCCATACCATGATGTGTCGTCGATACAGTCTGAATTGGTAACACATAGCAAAGATGTATAAGTGGTTGACCTCTCAAATGGACTATAAACCAGCAAGCTGAGTCCCATGTGCCTCACATCCCATTCTTTCCACATTCAGTATTAGTAGCCAATGGTCATTGACTGCATTCACCTGTGTGAGACCATGCCCTGATGCCATCCTGGAAAACTTTCTTGAAGTGTTTCAGATAAACTCAGATGAGAAGTCGATTGAGAAGACAACTACATCATCCAGATTCAGATGCCTATAAAGGCTCTCAGGTCATTACAAATTAAAACAAAACAAAAACAAGAGAGGAAAGCATCTTTATCTATTATGTTGTGGAATTTATGAAATTAATAGAAAATCACCAAATTGACTAGTGCAGTTGGGCCCAGGGGCTTCTGCTTTCCCTTCTAATACCTCTTTTTGGCATTCATGGCAACAAGCTGTGAATCTTATTTTAAAAGGTAGAGGACACAAGCCTTCACCTCTCCATACAGGAGCTGCATTCACTTTTGGACCCCTGTGCTTTCTCAGAACTGTGCCCATAGAAGTTCTGAGAAAAATGAAACTTATTTGAAGGTAAAACTACCGTCCCCGCCAACTCCCAACTGCTTTGCTCGGTTCCAAATTATCCGGAAATGCATCCGGTAGATCTCCTTACCCTGACTTGCTCTTTCCCTTTGTCATATATCCCATTTACCCATTTAGTTGTTCCATTCGTGACAATTCAACATCGTCATTCGTTAGTTTTCTGCAGAGGTTTACATACGGTAAACCTCCATAATGTAAGACACATTCCCAGTTTGAGTCAAAATGTTGGAATGCATAACGCTTTGAGTGTCAAAAGGCCACCCTACCCAACAGAAGCATGTTTCTCCTCCATCAATATTGATATGAAACAGTTCAGTGTTTATTTTCTTTCTGTTTGAGCGAAATAATATATAATTTGTTTTGCTAACATTGAGTGAAAGTTTATTACATTTAAACCAGGCATCCACTTTGATTAACTCCATGTTTACAGTCTCTTGGAGAGTGGGTAGGTTCCTGTGTGAGGTGAACAGATTTGTATCGTCTGTAAAAATTACTTTGTGAAGAATACTGGTGGAATTTACAAAATCATTGATGTATAGGATAAATAAGAGTGGCCCCAAAATTGAGCCTTGGGGGACCCCATAGTTTATGTGCTTGCAGGGTGAGCTACTGTCATTAACATAAACATACTGTTGTCTATCATAAAGATAGCTTTTGAACCAATCGAGGGCGAGGCCTCTGATACCATAGTGGTGTAGTTTGTTCAATAGTATCTTAAAATCAATAGTATCAAAGGCCTTTGATAGATCAAGGAAGATGCCAATTCCAAAGTTATCTTCATCAATACAGTCATTGATTCTTTTTAACAAGGTCAAGTATAGCCATACAGGTGGTGCTCTTTTTCCTGAAGCCAAACTGAGATGGAGCAAGAATGTTAAATTTTTCAAGATAGCTATGCAGTCTGTTATATACAACTTTTTCAAATACTTTAGAGAGAGTTGGTAATAGCGATATGGGGCGGTAATTGGTCATGATGTTTTTGTCTCCCGATTTAAAAATTGGTATTTTTGCCATTTTTGGCACAATCCCTGTTGTAAGGGAGAGGTTAATACAGTGAGCGAGCGGCTCCAGGATCACACAACAATTATTTTAAAAATGTTGCAACTGATTCCATCGATACCAGATGTATTTGAGCTCTTTAAGTCCATAATGATCTTAAAGAGTTCATTGCTGTCTGTTGGCTTCAAGAAAAAAGAGTGCAGATAATTGCCAGTTAAGTGTTGTTGGAAAGAGGCCCCCTGGGGTTGTTTGATTTTGGCAGCAAGATTTTCTCCAATGGAAACAAAGTAGTCGTTAAAGTTTTTAGGGAGGTCTTCTTCAATATCACCAGTATCTGGCACAACAGTGGGTTTATGGCCCTTGTTTAGGACTCCATTTCAAACTTTCCACATTCTCTTACAATCCCCCTGTGATAAATGAGAAGTTCAGTGTAATGGTTACTCTTACTCTTTCTAATTATGTAGGTGAGCTTGTTTCTATAAGTAGAGTCTTTATTTTTATTTTCGCTACTTGGATTTTTGAGGTAGCACTTATAGAGGTTATTCTTATGTTTGATAGATTTTACAATTCCCTTAGTTATCCAGGGATTTTGAGAAGTGGTGCGGCATCTGACCGATTTCTCAGGGATAGAGACCTTGATAGAGTCATTGATATAATTTATCAAATTGTCATAGGTCAGGAGTGGTACAGTTGTAAATGGTCTCCCATGGCTTGGTAAGCAGGTTATCATTTAACAGCTGTAGTGTTATCTCGTTTATAATTTTATTTTTTTTAGTTTTAGGATGTGAGATTGAGTGCATTTTGGCTGAGCCATAAAATAATGTTATGGGAAAATGGTCAGTGATGCCTGACTGCACCACTCTTGTTACTAACCTGGCGTTCCGAATGTTAGTAATAAAGTTGTCGATGATGGAGCTGGAGGTCTGTGTGACTCTGGTAAAGGTATTGATAGTGGGAAAGAAAGAAAAGGAGTGCAAAGCATTAATGAAATCATGTTTTGCTGCATCATTCTTGGATATGTCAATATTGAAGTCACCAAGAATGATACAGTCTTTGTTTGACTTGTTTAGTCTGTGTAACAAGTCTTCCAGTTTGCCTCGAAAGGTGTCAAAGATGGAATCTGGTGGACGATAGATCACACCAACAATTAGGTTTTTTCCCTTAGTGTTGATTTCAATAAATACAGATTCAGAGTGGTCGTCATCAATATCAAAGTCACAAACTTTGACATGAAGACTGTTTTTTACATAAAGGCACACACCTCCACCTCTTCTATCGGGTCTGTTCTTAAGATGTAATGTGTACCCCTCAAGGTTAAATAAATCTACATATGAGTAATCATTGAGCCAAGATTCGATGCATCCAATAACATCAAAACTACAACCTATGGTAGTAAGTAACGAAGGTAAATCATCATAGTGTTTACCAAGGCTTCTGATATTAAAATGCAGCAGAGAGTAGTTATGCTGATCATAAACAAGTTTTAATTGCTCGGGGTCATAGACATTGCATGTGATATCGCTACCAATATCAATACATTGCTGTGTATCTCCATCATTGTTGAAATTATCGAAACCCATATTTAATATTTAGATTGTCAAGTAGGTGTACTGGGAAAAACCCATCCATACAAACATACACACGCAAAAACACCAAATACTCATACACACACAGAAGTAAACAAAAAGGCACCAAGCGTGCTCGTTCACACACATATATACACAGAAGTAGACGGGTACCATGATTTGCGAAGATTTTGCGTCGCTGTCACTTTCGTTTACCCACATCATATGTCGACCAGAGAGTACGAGCTGAAAAACATAAACAGAAAAATAGATCTCATCCCCCCCCAGCCCCCACACCCATCGTCCATCAGCAGGGATGTGGTAATAAATGCAAAGAAAAAGCAAAAGAGAAAAGAAAAAAGTCAGATCCACCGTTATGAGAGGAACACATCGTTTTAGTCCAGGCTGGAAAGCAGGTCTGATCATTCAGTGGTAATTTGCCACCTAGAGTCCGAGTCCATGAAAACAAAAAACTGTTAATCTTGTTTGTGGGACGCTATGAGCATTTTAGCCTCAGCAACCGTGGAAAGGTTTTTCCTACCTCCCGATTCCGGGCCTAGGTTTACAGTGAGCCTGGCTGGAAAAAGTAAGGCTGGTTTGAGATTGAGCTTGTACAGCTCTGCCGTGACCTCACGATACTCCCTCTGTAATTCCATGACCTCCGGGGGGTAGCCCTCAAAGATGAGTATGGGGTGGTTTCGGAACTTTAGCTGTGCCCTCTTCAATTGGGCCTCACGGATGATCCTGTCTTTATTAGTCTGGTTCATTATATTTAGATTTTAACCTATGTGGGATTTTTTGGGGGATTTGCTAAACTATACATTTTTGGAAAGGTTATTGTATAAGGAGTCAGAAAATCAATGTTTGCATTTGCCCAGATGTCTGTGTGGCGGCTATATTGAATTTTTTTAAATGGCAGCCGTAAAACTTTAATTTGTAATATCTCGGCTTCTGAATAAATGAAGAAATGTTGATTTTAACTGCTGAACCCACATTTTCAGGGTCAGGGAATCCAATTGTGCTAGTTACAAAGCTACAAAATGTTACCATATTAACCCATAGATGCACAAGTGGGTCAAAAATGACCCGTGTGGTTATTTTCTTGCAATATCTTTGTAAAGAAAAGTTTGTGCAGCCATTCCACATTTTATTTTCGTGCCAGCCTTCCATGGGCCAACAACACAGGAAGGTTCTCCCACATAGGCAAGGCAACCTGGCTGCAGGTCTACTTCAAAGCAGATGAAGATATTGTCAATGCTCTGCAGATGCTTTTGGGTGAAGCAGATGTGACAGGAGGAATGCTGTCAGCCCTGGATTCCTTTATATGCTATATTGCCAAAAGTATTCGCCAACCTGTCTTGACTCGCATATGAACTTAAGCTACATCTCATTCTTAATCCATAGTGTTTAATATGACAGCTATAACAGCTTCAACTCTTCTGGGAAGGCTTTCCACATGGTTTAGGAGTGTTTATGGGAATTTTTGACCATTCTTCCAGAAGCACATTTGTGAGGTCACACACTGATGTTGGACAGGAAGGCCTGGCTCTCAGTGTCTGCTCTAATTCATCCTAAAGGTGTTCTGTCGGGTCGAGGTCAGGACTCTGTGCAGGCCAGTCAAGTTCATCCACACCAAACTCTCACCTCCATGTCTTTATGGACCTGCTTTGTGCACTGGTGCACAGTCATGTTGGAACATGAAGGGGCCATCCCCAAACTGTTCCCACTAAGTTGGGAGCTGGAATTGTCCAACATCTCTTGGTATGCTGAAGCATTCAGAGTTCCTTTCACTGGAACTAAGGGGCCAAGCCCAGCTCCTTAAAAACAACCCCACACCATAATCCCCCCTCCACCAAACTTTACACTTTGCACAATGCAGTCAGACAAGTACCGTTCTCCTGGCAAATGCCAAACCCAGACTCGTCCATCAGATTGCCAGATGGAGAAGTGCGATTCGTCACTCCAGAGAATGCGTCTCCACCGCTCTAGAGTCCAGTGGTGGCGTGCTTTACAACACTGCATCCGACGCTTTGCATTGCACTTGCTGATGTATGGCTTGGATGCAGCTGCTCGGCCATGGAAACCCATTCCATTAAGCTCTCTACGCACTGTTCTTGAGCTAATCTGAAGGCCACATGAAGTTTGGAGGTCTTTAGCGATTGACTCTGCAGAAAGTTGCAGAAAGCGACCTCTGCGCACTATGCGCCTCAGCATCCGCTGACCCCGCTCCGTCAGTTTACATGGCCTACAACTTAGTTTCTGAGTTGCTGTCATTCCCAATAGCTTCCACTTTATTATAACACCACTGACAGTTGAATGTGGAATATTTATGGGCGAGGAAATTTCATGACTGGACTTGTTGCACAGGTGGCATCCTATCACAGTACCACACTGGAATTCACCTAGCTCCTGTGAGCGACCCATTCTTTCACAATTGTTTGTAGAAACAGTCTGCATAGGTGCTTGCTTTTATACACCTGTGGCCAGGTGATTGGAACACCTGATTTCAATTATTTGGATGGGTGAGTGAATACTTTTGGCAATATAGTGTATGTGCAGCTTACTCACCAAGGGGATCAACATCAAGGCAATCCCTCAACTGTGATGGCATCTCTTCTGCAAGCATAGGGCAGAAAGTGACAAGCTCCCTCCAATACTTTGAGTTCTAAAGTAGCACATCTTGAGAGTCCACGTACAAACAAGAGTATGGGCACAGGCAGCCATTGCTCTGCAGGATCCACAGCTGGATCCTCTGCAAAACGGATACTTCAAACACTTGGATGGCATGCTCAAACCAGCGACCACAGAGGTCCTCCCAGCCCCAAAGGCCATTTGTCCAATGCAAATGTAAATCTGACAGCTCTTCTGGGAGGTGTTCCTGCAGAGCTAAGGACTTAGCCTGTACTGACATGTGTCAGTGCAGCAGCCAGTGATGAACGATGATGATGACAATGACGATGACCATGACGGGGACGATGATTATGATGATGTATAGACACTAATTAAAAAAGTTGCTTCATCATACTGTGGACTAAATGTGCATGTCGATAGTTCCAGAACGTCAAAGTTTTACATTAGCTAATTTTAAACTCAAACAAAAAAACTTCAATAAAAGGAACTCTGAGTTATCTGACCAACTGCATGTGATGTGTAGTTTTTTTTACCCATATTATGGATATACACTGAACATAAATAAGAACGCAACACTTTTGTTTTTGCCCCCATTTTTCATGAGCTGAATCAAAGATCTAAAACTTTTTCTGTATACACAAAAGATCCATTTCTCTCAAATATTGTTCACAAATCTGTCTAAATCTGTGTTAGTGAGCACTTCTCCTTTGCCGAGATAATCCATCCCACCTCACAGGTGTGGCATATCAAGATGCTGATTAGATGGCATGAATATTGCACAGGTGTGCCTATGCGGCCGTCCAGAGGAAAACGCTCTTTACTGTAAACGCACATGGATTGCATCGTATTGGCCGATCGTCCGAAAACACAGCCCTCGCGTTCTCATGTGGACAGCGAATCTGCATACTTTCCGAAACGATGACGCCATTGCCCCACCCTTCGACCTCTAGCCTTCGACCTCTGAACCCCATTTTCGTCTTCTTCTTGTTGTGTTCGAATTCTCCGTCTGCTGTCTGTTTGCGCTCAAGCTTTATGCTCACTCTCCGACTCTTCTTCTCCGTTTTTGGTGAATTTCAAGCGCCACCTATAGACTTGGAATATGAACTACAACCTTTATGAGTCATTTTCAGTGGATCGCGTGGACGCAAATATTCTTGAAACAATGCCGAGGAAGACGGAGGAAAAAAAGATTGTTTTGGTACCTGTGGACTCAGCCTTAGAGCCCATCCACACGGAAACGCTCTTTTGTGTAAACGCACATGTTTTGCCTATCATCCACACGGATCCTGTAAATGCAGTGCCTGAAAATGCACTTTTTTGAAACTGCTGGATCTCAGGGTGGAAAAATCCGAAAACGCAGCCCTCGCGTTTTCGTGTTGACGGTGAATCATCATACTTGGCGTGATGCCTTCGCCATAGCCCCACCCCTCGACCACTAGCCTTCGACCTCTGAACCCCGCGACATCTCATTACAGCAACAACAACAACAACAACAACAATCACGGGCTACATGCTTGTGTTGGTGTTTCTTGCAACTTACTCGCCTTGCAGTCGAGTGTGAGTCGCAGCAGCAGTTCGACCTCATTATCGGTCCACACAAATGATTCTGGTTTCCTTGCAGTAGCCATTTCTGTCTTCTTCTTGTTGTGTTTGGTTTCTCCATCTACTGTCTGTTTGTTTACAGCGAGCAAGCTTTATGTGCATGCTCCGTCTCTTCTTCTCCGTTTTTGGTGAATTTCAAGGGCCACCTATAGGCCTGGAATATGAACTACAGCATTTTGAGTCGTTTTCAGTGGATCCGTCTGGACGCAAATATTCTTGAAACGATACCAAGGAAAGACGGAGAAAAAAATGATCGTTTTGGTATGTGTGGACAAGGCCTAACGCTGGCCACAATAAAAGGCCACTCTGAAATGTGCAGTTTTATCAGACAGCACAATGTCACAGATGTCGCAAGTTTTGAGGGAGCATGCATTTGGCATGCTGACTGCAGGAATGTCCACCAGAGCAGTTGCCCGTGAATTGAATGTTCACTTCTCTACCATAAGCCATCTCCAAAGGCCTTTCTGACAATTTGCCACTACATCCAACCGGCCTCACAACCGCCGACCATGTGTAACCACACCAGCCCAGGACCTACACATCCAGCATGTGGATCCTGCAAGATCATCTGAGACCAGCCACCCGGACAGCTGCTGCAACAATCGGTCTGCATAACCAAAGAACTTCTGCACAAACTGTCAGAAACCATTTCATCTGCATGCTCGTCGTCCTCATCGGGGGCACGACCTGACTGCAGTTCGTTGTCGTAACCGACTTGAGTGGGCAAATGCTCACATTCGATGGCGTCTGGCACGTTGGAGAGGTGTTCTCTTCTCGGATGAATCCCGGTTTTCACTGTTCAGTGCTGATGGCAGACAGCGTGTGTAGCATCGAGTGGGTGAGTGGTTTGCTGATGTCAACGTTGTGGATCGAGTGGCCCATAGTGGCGGTGGATTTATGGTATGGGCAGGCGTATGTTATGGACAACAAACACAGGTGCATTTTATTGATGCCATTTTGAATGCACAGAGATACCGTGATGAGATCCTGAGGCCCACTGTTGTGCCATTCATCCATGACCATCACCTCATGTTGCAGCATGATAACGGCCCCATGTTGCAAGGATCTATACACAATTCCTGGAAGCTGAAAACATCCTCCAAGCTCTGGATACGACACGTATACGACACGTATACGACTGCGTGTTCCAGTTCCTGCCAATATCCAGCAACATGGCACAGCCATTAAGGAGGAGTGGACCAACATTCCACAGGCCACAATCAACAACCTGATCAACTCTATGTGAAGGAGATGTGTGTGAGGCAAATGGTGAGGCAAATGTGGGTGAGGCAAATGGTGGTCACATCAGATACTGACTGGTTTTCTGACCCGCCCAGACCCCCCCAATAAAGCAAAACTGCACATTTCAGAGTGGCCTTGCATTGTGGCCAGCCTAAGGCACACCTGTGCAATAATCATCTTGATATACCACACCTGTGAGGTGGGATGGATTATCTCGGCAAAGAAGAAGCGCTCACTAACAAATTTAGACAGATTTGTGAACAACATTTGAGAGAAATGTACCTTTTGTGTATATAGAAAAAGTTTTAGATCTTTGAGTTCAGCTCATGAAAAAATCGGAGCAAAAACATGAGTGTTGCATTTATATTTTTGTTCAATGTATTTCAATGGGATGATAAAAAACCCATGTTTTTTGAGGAACATAGAATATTAAATGTGAACAACTTTTCATTACAATGATATTGCAAGAAAACAACCACACCGGGTCATTTTTGACCCACTTATGCATCTATGGGTTAATTTGGTAACATTTTGTAGCTTTGTAACTAGCACAATTGGATTCCCTGACCCTGAAAATGTGGGTTTAGCAGTTAAAATCAACATTCCAGCTTATTCAGAAGCCGAGATAGTACAAATTAAAGTTTTACGGCGGCCATTTGTAAAAAGTCAAAATGGCCGCCACATAGACATCTGGGCAAATGCAAACATTGATTTTCTGACTCCTTATACAATAAACTTTCCAAAAATATATAGTTTAACAAATCCCCCAAAAATTCCCACAAAAGTATATAGTGAACCAGACTATATGTTGGAATTTAAGAAGCTGTATTATGACCAGCCTCGGACGCTAGTGAGGAGCTGATTTAGGGGCCAGGGATCTGTGGGCCCTTTGATTCAGGCGGTGAACCCAGTACATCACCGAAGATTTCCCCAAGCAAAAAGGTGGTCGGTTGAGTGCCTTCAATGGTTTCTGGTAAGCCAATGATTTTTATATTGTTTCGTCGGCTGCGTGACTCGAGGTCGATTGCCTTGGCAGCTAATTTAGCGTTGCTTGTTGTTAGTGTGCTGGTTTTTGCTTCTAACGCTGCCAGGCGTTTGTCCTGATCATTAACACTTGCCTCAAGAGCTGTGAGTTTGATCGAAGTGGCAGTCACTGTAGTTTGATCCCATCAAGTTTTCCCTCAAGAACAGCGAGGGCTTTATTGAGGTCATCAGAGATTCCCTTTCTGTGGGAGGCAAGCTTTGTCTCCAGCAGGCTGGAAAAAGACGCCAGGGTCAGGGCTTTGTCGGTATCCACCGTTTGCGCAGCTTTGGCTTTGGTTTTACTCATGGTTCTGCAAGATCATGAGAAAGCCTGAGAGGAAAAGTTTGGTCAGGGTTGATGAGTCTTTAGAAGATTAGACAAACATAATTCTGTGGGAACGAGGCGTCTATCTAGCCACGTAGACGCGCATGCGCATAATCCCAACATACATTCATTCATCATTCTCACTCACTATTTTTTTAAGCAGACTGCATATTCACCCCCTGTCATCTGCCAATGAGTTTTACTGGCAAAACAGGGGCATAAACATTATAGGGGAATCAGCATGATTATTAAAAACTGATTATTATTATTATTTTTCAAGGTTATTTTGTTGTTTTGGTTAAAGGAAAAAGCTTATGAAAATGTGGATAATAACAATTAAACTATGTTGAGGATTTAGATGTTGTATTAATTTATAGTTATAGATTTCCACTGAGTGCTATTTTTGTAATCTAGTAAGTAGTCTTTTTGTTTTATTTCTCATCTATATTTCTTATCTTTTGTCAGTACTTTCGCTATTCTCACCCATGTGCCAGCATGTTTACAAGTTTTGAGGAGTTTGAAGTAGAACCCCGCAACATGCAGCAGCTGGATTGATGTAAAGAAACAAAACGAAAACATAATTGAATTTCTGTATAATACAGTACGAACCTGAGTGGAGTGAAAGTGTGGCTTAAGTCTAGACATAAATAGACTTAATGATGGAAATTAATTAACACCCCCAGGACCTTCAAAGCCATGCAAACAGACACAAACTGACCAAATATCCACTAAGTTCTCGATAAAATATCCGCAGAATACCTAATCACCAAAAATGACTGTAATCAAGATATTTGTTTCACTGCCGTTTGAGAGAAGACACATCTGTTTTATACATGGATTAACAACTAACCATTACTTGGATTTGTTTATTTTAGGTTTCTATGGAGATGTGGACTACCAGCAAGTCCTGATGAAGAGCTGTGATCAGTTGTTATTGTTGTGAATCTCTGCCAACATATGTAATTGTAACAATGGCACACACACACTCGGATCTTTCTCTAATCTTAAATTAGTTTTGTCTTGTTGTGGTTATCTGTGTTTTTCCCCCTGGGATGGTGAACATAATTTCTGGAATATTGGAAAGGTACCGATTTGATTAAGTGTCTCAAACAGGCAAGTTCATTAACTGTCAGAGAGCCTGGCAGAGAGAAACAGCCAAAACCTGATAGTTGAACACATAAACATGAATGCTGTAAAATACCTGTTGTACTGTATGCTTCAGTGGAATGTGTGGCTTTCTTTGTGATTTAAAGATTATATACAAAACATATATGCAAAGGTGATTGAATAAGGTTATGTAATGATGCCTATCAATGAGAGGAAGAGTGACAGTCCCAGCATGCTCCTAGTTTTGTTGAAAAGGACGGCTTTTTCAGCGCTTTTCTGCTTTTTGCAAGTATTCTTCTTAGTCTGGAGAGGCTAACAATGTTGTGCGAACAATGTATGGATGTTTTGACGATAAACTCAGTATACTCCAGTCTGTGGCCACAACAAAATGCAGTCAAGCTGTATTCTTTATCTACCTTATTATGATGATTATGGTGTATAATCAATAAAAATGGTTCCTGCTGCATCTTTACAGTATTTCTGCTCAATTAATGATTAACAATGTCACCTTTAACTGTTATCACAACTTATATATCACCAAACATTCATGATGCCCAGGTGGAAGGAACAGCAAACATTTGTGCAAACAAAGTTTCAAGTTAGTTTTTTGTGGCACATGATTTTGCCAGAATACACACTGAGGGCTCTATCTTGCACTCGGCGCAAGTGACTTTGTACACTGGCGCTTGTGTAATTCCTATTTTGCACTCGGCGCACATTGGAGTTTTCCCTCCACAGACGCGCGTCCTTAAATTAGGGAATGACTTTGCGCTCCGGGGGAGGTTCAGCGAAAAGAGGAGGCGTGTTCCGGCGCAAACGTTCACTGGTGCTATTTTGCCGTTTCAGAAAACACTTGCGCAACAGACCAGGAAAAACCTGGTCTAAAGTCAGTGGCGCTTATTCAGATGCTATTTTAAGGGCGCATGCTTGGCCATAATGTAGCGTGTGCTCAACATGCATACACTTTGCTTCTCTCATCTACAAGGAAGCAGTTCCCGTTTTTGCAAACCATACAAAAAAAAGTTGAAAAGATTTAAACAGAAGAACTAATTATTTTTCCCTCTGACATGTGACGCGCCCGCCGTAGCTGTGAGGGTCCTGGAGTGGCAATGAGTGGAGCAGGTGAACGGAGATGGAGTTGGGGGAGGAGGAGTAAGGTGCACAACAGGAGCAGGTGGTGCGTTTGGAGACTTGAGGCGATGCGCCTGAGAGGCAGCAGCAACATCGCCACCCGGTCAAGACGGGCATTAATACCTTGCCGCATCCTGGGCAGTGCGTCCGGTCTGACAATGCTGCCACGGCGTGTAGTGGGTCTGGATCCTCTGCACCTTGGTGTTTGCGCTGCTCCGTCATCAGCTGGCCGTTGCGCACTGCTCGGCCCGTGCGCACTGCTCCCGAGGTGCGATGTCATGGAGATGCCAGGCTTAGAAAAAATTACGGCAATTTCCTCCCACGCCCGTTTAACCAAAGCTACTTTGGATGGATTTCTCCAATCCCCATACAAGGCCACTTCTCGGTCTTTTACAGCCCTGACGAGAACGTCGGTCTCCTCGGCTGTGAACTGCTCCTGGTGTGCGCCTGGCAAATGCGCCGTTATAATAGCAATCCGCCATGGAACAAGCGCGCCTGCTCTTAAAGGGAATGTGAGATGACGCTCTGATTGGTTTATTGCACGTTACGCCCAAACCACACCTATGACTAATGTAGCTACTTCAGACCAACCCATTTTAGATTTGCGCCGGGCGCAGGAGTCATTTATCCCGCCGGCATAATAGCAACAGCGCCTGAGATCCGCCCACAAAGCTACTTGCGCTTTGCGCTTGAGACTTATGTTTCAGATCGTCAAAATAGGGCCCTGAAAGTGAAACTCTCGCCAAAAATGAAACCTAGGGTCTTTTTGTGAATGTACCCGAGTCAAACGTTCATTTAAAAGCATAATTACGACGAAAGCTCCACTTTCAAGATTGATCATATTTTTGTTTTCAGGTCAAAATCATTTTGAGTGGAGTGCTAGGGGCAAATACTATGTTAGCATCAAAATCGCTATTTTTAAAACACTAAGAAGGCTCGACACAACATGAAACTGCTCATTGTATCACCAGGGTCTTTTCACATGAACTCGAGCATTGAGAACATTGTTTGTGTACACATGTTTACACAGAGTTTACTAAAAAGAAAGTTTTTGAACAACTCACGTTACCAGTCGCTTGTTCCGCTCGCCGCCGTTTTGCCAGTTGATAAGTGTCAATCTCCAAATGTGATGTAAAATGGAGGTTATGCTTTTAAACGAACGTTTGACTTGGGTACATTCGCAAAAAAAGCCTTGGTTGCATTTTGGTGAGAGTTTCACTTGAAGAAGGGCCTCGTGCCTGAAACGTCTGTGTGACAACAATAAACAGTTTGATGGGAGTGCTGTCCTACATTTAATTTTTTTTTTTTGGGGGGGGGGGCACAGCAATCTGCCAATCTCATGATTTGGTTCAAAATAATAAATACTTGGAGCAAATGTAAAGAAATAATGCAATGATTCTTGAAGTGTTTTTTAAAAAAGCCTATTGTATGTTCCATCATTCTCTGTAGGCTACCTTTTTTCTTTCATTCTTTATTCAATGAAATACAAAACACACTCCTAATTTCAGATACTATACTTCCTCATTTTCTGCCTGTATGATCGTCAGCACTGCCCTGATAACTTCCATCCGTCACTAATTATCCTGCTTAGTGTGTTAAGCTGTGCCCAGTACTGGGGTGCAATGACATTCCGTGGTCAAACAGGATGATGTTGGAAACTGGGGTTCTTGAATATTAAACACGATATATACCGTAGTTAAAATCTGTAGGGAGATTTCCACCCATTTCTGTGGCGACTGGAGACGGCTCACAAGAAGACACACCATCTCAAGCAGCTTTTGTGGCAACAAAACAGGAGACCTGTGGTCATTTCCGTGGTCCTGAGGTTCACTGTATGTTCCTTGTTGACTGTGTGAGTCTCTATATTGCTGGATGTTCCACTGGAGTTTTTAGAAGGTGTGTGTGAAGTCATGCTTCCCTCAGGACATTCAGGAATGAGTGTACCAGCATCTAATGTGAACCCAAAAGTAAACGGTGAATTATTTCATCTTTGCTTGCTGCACAGCGTTTTCCCAAGAAATGTAAACATTATAAAACAGACAATGCAGACTTTACCCTGTGCTTTTGGCTCATGTGAAGGTCAGTTATTTTTCTTAAATATTCAACAAATATTTACAGTTAAAGTTGTAGGAACATGACCCCTTTGGTCTCTGCATCTCAAAGAGGTCCTGTTTCAGCCGTGATTACCTTTCACCCATATTGACTCTTCTTTCCAGTATATGGGCGTGAAAGCCCCTCACCTCTTGACCTGGCAGACCCTTCTCCTCTCCACTAAGCAGGAGGATGTTGTTCTCCCCCCCCCCCCCCCCCCGACAAAAAGCGTGCACTTCTTTTCCTCAGGTCAAACGAGGTCAAGCACAATAGAGTCTTCTCTCTCCACATCTGAAACAACAGATACATTCTCCAGTGGGGGAAGAAGTTGGTTGGGGGAAAGCTAATCCGGTTATCCCCCCTTGTCTCTTGTCAAGGTGTTGTTAATGACAGGTGTTGTTCCTGTGTTTGACATTCCAATCCACAGCAGCGTACTCACCCAAGTTCCAATAAGTTGTGAATAATTAATAAACTACAATCTCATCTTCTTAGCTGTAGGTATAAAGCTGAGGTATTCCACGTTTCTCCATGTTATTGTTAAGCCAAGATGAGGTTTTATTGCTTAATGAGTTTAAGGTCTGGGAGAAACCAGCCCTCTCTTTGGTGACAGACTCTCAGAAAATCCTTGTGTTTAATACTTTATTTACCAGTGCCAGACATGTTTTGATAAGATGGAACTAGAAGGAATATGTATAAGTCCTTGGTTCTACTGTATATTCAAGTGTTTTATGCCTTAATCATGTTTAATTCTTTCTGAATGATAAGTGATCGGAATCATGTCATATCTTTTACATGTGGACAAAGTCCATCTCTTAAGCCATGGTGAAATTCTGGGAAAGTTGAAGTTTCCAAACATTAAAAGCAATAGTTCAGTTAATTCAATCTTGTGAGTTTAAAATCATAATGCCACAGGAGAAGTGAACGCTGTCTGCCCACCCCCTGCGCCTGCTGCACGGCAGTAAAAGAGAGACACATGCTCTTCTCTTCTCTTCTCCTATCAATTTTTGCTTAACCCACTTTCTCTCTACTCCTCTCACTCCTCTATCTCTCCTCTTCTTCTATTTCACTCTTATTTTATTTTTAAAGTATAATCTTTATTTTTGTGGCAAGCTCTAAGACAAGCGAATTGAATCCCTACTTTAAGTGCTTCACTTTTTATTTTTAAGTTCTTTCTTTTTGATTATTAATATATTGTTTAAGTGTCACAGCCTGATCCAGAAGAAGTTGAACTAGTTTAAAAATCAGAACTTAAGAACCACCACTCGAAATCACAAAGAAAAAGTCTTTATCAAGACTACTTGATGATCATTTGATGAAGAACATTGCGGTAATTGTCTGCTTCAGAAGCCGTACAACTGGTCTCCAACTAAAAAGAGAATTTGTGTGCTCCCAACCGAGACCGGCTCTGCCCCCAGCGCACTCAAGCGGACATCCCGCTGGGCCTTTGGACCGATAGTTCCTCAACAGAGTACCAGACTTCCCTCTGACCAACATGGCAAGCCTACAGTCCAACCCAGAACGCTCGAGGAACCAAAACTTCAGGACTTCCTGACTCCCAGACAAAGCAGGCTGAACGTTTTCATACAGCTGGATCCACACATGTGAGAATCTGTTGGTGTCTAAAGTTCTATCTTATAAACTTAAGAGAATTGAGATTAGGGTCTCGTTAGCATTAAAAATCACTCCCGTAATATTTAATACATAAAAGTCATAAAAGTCGACAAAAGGGGCACTTGTAAGATTTACCGTATTTTCATTTTTGTGTCAAACTCATTTTAAATGGGAGTGCTAGGGGCAACTCGTGTGAGCAAATGTTTCTTCCGCTTCAGCTTTAGGAGCAGTCCACCTTAACTGTCCCCCATCTTACATCACAAATAGAAATCGTCACTTCTCACTGGCAGGATGGCGGCGAGCAGAAGAAACATCTGCTGACGTGAATTGTCCAAAAACTCTCTTTTTAGTAAACTCTATGTACAAAATGTTCTCAATGCCCGAGTTAATGTGTAAAGACCCTGGTGATACTAAGAGCAAAGTTTCATGTTGTGTCGAGCCTTCTTAGTGTTTTAAAAATAGCGATTTTGATGCTATCGCTAATTTGCCCCTAGCACTCCCATTTAAAATGAGTTTGACCTGAAAACGAAAATACAGTAAATCTTAAAAGTGCCTCTTTTGTCGTAATTATGCTTTTACATGAAGGTTTGACTCATATGCATTCACAAAAAAAAACCTAGGTTGCATTTTGGTGAGAGTTTCACTTTAATTCATTTTAAAAAAAGCAAAAATGTATCATATCACATGAGCTTTGTGTTTGTTCAGTTTCCAGTTTTTTATAACATTAATAAAACATTGCAAACTGTGATATGTGCATAAGGCAGTTCATTAATGTGGCAAAAACACAAACTTGTTCAAACACATACAAAAAACAGGAGAAAGAGAACTCTGAGCTGCAGCAAAGAAGGGACGAGGAGGAGGGAAATACCTCATTGGCACCCAGACAGTTCACAAGAGTCTTTTCAGAGGCAGGGAACATCCAGGCTTATACAATTAAATACATATCTTGGTCAAATTGATTAAATAGTACTTAGTGTCCACAGTATTAGACGATATTATTAACACAATGTCCACTATCCCTTGATGCTATTTGATGTTATCTGGAATTTGTGCAACGGATAGTTCATTTATAAATGAGAGCCCAGCACACTAGAGGAGAGACATCAGTTTGAATGTTACGGGAGAAAACAAATTGCTAGATAAGTTACATGATTTGATCGAAAAGATCTCAGCAGGCCTATGTTTTTTTTTTGTTTTTTTTGTTTTTTAGGTTTGCTGAATTGAAAATCTGACTGAAAAACATTCCCAGGAGGTGCAAGGAGGCTTTTGCCAGTTGAAGAGGGACACATCGCATCTGTCATGCATATAAAAAACAGTAGTCAATGAAAGATATATTGGGGCATTCAAAATCAATTCAGTATTTCAGTACTGTATATGAGAGGTATCCATGTAACATTGGAAACATCCAGACACTCAACTAAAGACCTAACCTATCTGTTCTACAAGCATAAAATTAAGATGGGGCAGCATGCAAAGCTGCTGTGATTGGGCCCTCCAGAGTCACCACATTATCTCCACTTCGGAGGTTCACCAATTCTCTGTCGTTTCTTGTTCACACAGAACCAAGCAGCTCCAGCGTTAAGCCAGACCAGTGTGTAATTCTTACAGCAAGCTGGCACTGCGGATCCAAAAGAGGCGTGACGTTACACGTCATTATGATGACTTTTGTGTGATTTGCAATGTGTTTACCCTGGTGTCCACCTGTTAATCTAAATATGTACCCACTGACTGTTTATAATCATATGGATGCTGTTATAAAGTGTTGTGATTAAGATCCTGACCCACTAAACATCCTGGAAAGTGGAATCCTGCTCTAAATTACATAAACTGCATCAGTAAACAGGACCCTGTCTGAGTTTCTCAATCGCGGGGAGGGATAATGTTTTCTTGGGGGGAAGTTCACTCTCCGCTTAACACCACCTGGTGGGACTTGCTCCGTGAACTTAAAGGGATAGTTTGGGTTTTTTTGAAGTGGGGTCATATAAAGTACATATCTATAGTCGGTCTGTTTCCTACCGTAATCACTGATCAGCGCAGCCTCAGTTTGTAGAAGCAGAGAGCCGCATCAGCCCAGACGCTCAGCTTTGTACTGCAGTGAACGGAGTCCAGATGCAAAGCGAATTTTAACACTTAAAACAAGGCTTACCTAAAAAAATCAAAACATTTTCTTTATTTTTTTCATCCCTAGTGCAACTGGGCAACAGGTGATCTGCGAGTGGCGAAATGCAGTGTGAGGCCCATAAACTACAACAAGAAACTTCCAGACTTCCATGTGGCGTAGTAGGGTTTAGACAAATAAAACGTTTTGAGGATCATGTACCTAACACACCCCTAATAACAGCCCTTACCACTAGATTACACATCTCCTTGAAAGAGTTGTTGAAAAACTGGGAAGTTGGCAACCAATACTGACACCGAAAGAAAGTAGGACGTTCTAAGCTTTGTGCCAACGGCTTTTACTCACACACACATATCAGTGTCACCCATCACCTGACAATGTAAAGGGGCCAGTCCAGCCATTGTTGTTGTGTGCGTGTCCTTGGAAAGTGTCTTTTCTTTTAACATTTCATTTCAGGAAAATCATAGACAAAGAAGAGCAGGTGGGCAAGAAAGGAAACATCACCATTACAAAGGGCTCTCAGGTAGTGCAGTTTATTCAATCTCCCAGAGAACCTGATCAGGCTGTCAGGTTTTGCATGTCAGCCCTGTGTACTGACTGGTCATTGTTTGTGATCTGTGATCATCGTTTTTTTTCATCATACTCTCTGTCCCATTCACTGCAGTTGTTTACTCCATTTTTTATTGTGTATCTTATATTCTGCAATGTGTGTATTACAGTTGTGAGCTACATATACTGTCCTAGAATATTTCCATTTTACAAAGTTTCAAAATAAATGTATTATAATTTCTTAAAACACAAGGGTTTAAAAACAAAGAAACATTTAAATCATCTACTTTATAAAATGAAGTATTGATGTGTCTCACAGCCTGGGGAATGAAGCTGCTCTGTAGTCTGGTGGTATGGTAGTGGATGATACATTCATGATGTAGATGGTACCAGCTGATGTTCTGGTGGTTTTAATCAGCCGCTGTAGAGCCTTCCTGTCCTGGGTCGTGATGAACCATGTCAGTTTGTGATGCTTCCAGTCAGGATGCTTTATATTGCTCCTCTGCAAAAATTGACCCTCACTGATAATGAACCAGTCAATCAATCAATAAATTTGTATTTGTACAGCACCAGTGTCTTATGACACATTGCAATTTAAGCAGGTCAAGACTATACTCTGATTCATTTATCAAGTCCCGTTAATGAGTGAAAATATAAAACACCCACGTAAGTCAATACTTTGCCAGTCGTCATGAAGGCAATTCCGTCATGTTTCAATCAAACATAAAGTTAATCCACTGGGTCTTGTCATCCTCAGACAAGAAGATGAAGACTTGTGTGTTCATTCTTGTAGGACCTTTGCAAAGGTAGCTGTTATGGCACGATTGTCAGATTGGGGATGGCATCATTTAAATGAGCCTCCACGTTATGTAAGAAGGCCAAACTATGAAAAGCTTGATGAAACCAATGTTTTCTGACCTAGACAGCCAACAAAAACTGGACTGGCACGTCTTATTCAAGATTTGTTGGTTTGCACACAATATTCTCAAAAGTATGTTCACAACAGGGATGAGGGAGCACACCATTATCTGTATCTGTTCAACCAACCAAATTATATGCATCTGTATTGGAATGGGAGGGGCTTGAATCAGACGTGGATGGTGCTTAAACTGGAAGATGATGATTTATGCCTGAACTTGTCAGAATGACACCATTTATGGTTACAAGGATTTCTCTGGTCAATTTCGAGCCATTTTTGTGGCAACAAAAACTGATATTTGTTGTCAATAATTTCTATGTGTATGCTTGATATCTCTAGAGAACTGTAAGCACCAATAGAGTCAAGGGTGTGTCCCCAAGTCAATTTTACCAACAACCCGATGCCCACAATTGCGGCACCTCCGCTACAGGACAATGCATTCAGAAACACTGTGTGACACTGCGAAGTTGTAGTGCAAAGAAAATTATAGGCAAGTTAAAAGTTTTTGTAACATATAAAGAGGCATTCAGTAAAGGTGGTGCACAGATAATGTCACATATTTTGTTTAACTGGAGCTCTAATTTAAAATGTTCTGACATCTGTTTGTCCATTGATCTAGTAACCCAGACAGAAGAAGAGGAAGACATTTTTTGTTGTCAAATATACATTCAGACCACACCATAGTGACACTCAGCGTTCAACCCATCCCTGATGAGCAGTGGGTCGCATTGTGTAGGCTCCAGTTCTAGGACTATGTCTTAACTCACTTTTCCTTCAAATCGCCTGTGGCAAATTTAGTTCATTGATAAGATAAGGACTAACTTTTATTGATCTCTGGTTTGAATTTATGAGAAAGGCTCGAGAAGCTCATAATAGAAGAGCGGGTCTAATGAAGATTCTAAACAGAGCAAAGATGGAGGGACATCAATTTCCAAATAAGGCAGAATCTTGGAGGAGGGGCAAAGGTAGTTAGGTTATAAAATGTCTAAACTTTAGTCAAAAAGCTGCCAGAGCTCAGCAGGTTCTCCTCTCTCTGGTGATGGAGACTTTGGAGGAAACTGACCTCTGCTTTCCACAACTCCTCAACAGCTCCTGCAGGAAGCCAATACGTCCTCACTTTGAGACCATGCTGATTTACATTCTGCTGTCCTTCATCGCTCTGCTCACTGCAGCTCTTAACCTGCTGGTCATCATCTCTATCTCCCACTTCAAGTAGACATTCATTCATTTATTAAACTCTTACATGGAAAAAAGCTTATCTATTTTGTGTACTTTCAGCCTATGCTCTATATGCTGTTATCTGGATAACTGATGCTATACATATTGATAAATATTGTTCTGCTGTTCTTCCTCTCCAGGCAGCTCCACAACCCTACCAACCTCCTCCTCCTCTCTCTGGCTGTATCAGATTTCTTTGTGGGCCTCCTCATGTTTTTTCAAATTATACTCATAAATGGCTGCTGGTTCCTTGGTGACCTCATGTGTACTTTGTATTCTGTTTTGGACTACATTCTTACCTCGGCTTCAGTAGGAACCATGGTGCTTATATCTGTTGACCGCTATGTGGCTATTTGTCATCCTTTGCATTACTCCACTACAATCACTGTGAGAGGAGTTGCACTCTGTACCTGCCTTTGTTGGGTCTGCTCTGCTCTATACAACAATCTTATAATGAAAGATAACTTGAAACAACCAGGCAGGTATAACTCCTGTATTGGACAATGTGTGATTGTCATTGATCATGTTGCAGGACTTATTGATCTCTTTTTGACCTTTATCGGTCCCGTCACTGTCATTGTAGTTCTGTATATGAGAGTATTTGTGGTGGCTGTGTCTCAGGCTCGTGCCATGCGGTCTCATATTGCAGTTGTCACTATTCAAACTTCGGTGAAAGTAACTAAGAAATCTGAGTTGAAAGCAGCCGGGACACTTGGTGTTGTTATTGTCGTGTTTCTGTTTTGCCTCTGCCCATATTTTTGTGTCACACTAACAGGTCATGACACCATGCTCAATGCTTCATCAGCTGCCTTTGTAATATGTCTGTTCTATTTTAACTCCTGTTTAAATCCTCTGATCTACACATTTTTCTATCCATGGTTTAGAAAATCTGTTAGACTCATTGTTACACTTCAAATACTGAAGCCTGACTCCTGTAAGATCAATTTACTGTAAAGAGACACTGAGAAGTGACTGAAGGAAGAACATGTTTTTGAATATTTTAATGTTGAGTCAACCATTTAGAGAACCTCAAAGTCAGACCAGGTTAGTACTTTACAGATTTACAGATAAGTAGATGTCATAACCTGTAAGGTAACACCAATCACAATCTCTGTAGTCTTGTTGTGATTTTTGGAACTCATAACGACTGAATTAATTTCTAATTTATGAAAAGTATAAATACCTCTCAAATAGTATCTGTTCAGTAAATATAAGGCTAAGTTACAGTTAGTGAGCTTTTTGCCTTAAAAACACAAAGCAATGCTGCATGTCTTATTTACCTTAGTTTTGATACTGTACAATCAATAAAAAGCAGAAATGTATTGGAAGATTACAGGAGCTGTATTAACGAACTTCATCAAACATCATTAGAGAGACTGGTGATGTGATATACAGAGCAAGAGATGACGGATGTTGGTTACTAAGCAAGAGAGAATTTTAGAGGGTGAAAAAAAAGCAAGATATGTTTTATGACCTTCTAGAGCTCAGCAGCATGTCCCGCGTTTGGGGAAATGGTTTTGAACACAAGTCTAAAGGACCTTATAATCCGGCCTCACTTTAAGTCACTGAAAACGAAATATGAAGGAATAGTGATGGTAAGCTTTGTTAGATTAATTCCTGAGACTGCATGAGCTCTCAAATCCTGCTGGTTGGTTCTAACACTTGCTAATAAACTCTTAAATTTGTAAGAGCAGCATGCCTTGCTTGCGCCCCCTAAAGTGCAGCCGCCACAATAAATGTTACCTAGATATATGAAATTTAGTACACATGTGTATCGTACCTAGATGGGTCCATGCAGGCATAGGATTATTATCTATTGCCACAAAAAGGGAGCTGTTGTACCTCCACGGTTTGATAAAGTGACAAAGTTAAAACACTTAAATGATGATATTAAGTTATAGTCCCAGCCACCTGGGACCTACCACAGGAAATGACACAATACTGTTCTCCCCCTAGCTGGTTGGCCAGATCTGTATACTGCTTGTATATGTTGAACACTGTGAGTTTTCATTGGACAATTGCAACACATTATTTGCCATGAAACATATAATTGCTGTAACTTTGGTGTACTTGTTCCAATCTTCCCCTAATTTGACATGACTGATAAGTCCCAGCCCTAAGATGTCTACATGCCAGAGGAGTTAAAGTCATTGCACCACATAATAACAATAGGAAGTAAGTCTTTTGTGACATTTTCAAGGTGTGTTCTACCCTTGATATACTTTGACCAAACATGTCATTAGCCATTGAGTGGATGCAGGACCTGATATTTAGCTGATTAGCCATTTTTGACCTAGAAGTCTCAGTGTCTCAGTGTATGAAAAGAATAAAACTGTTTGTGTTGGAGAGGATGCATTGAACTCCAACTGTAGTCGTCTGGCAATTTGGTTTCTTTAGCTTAGTTTTCTCAGTTCATATGCAGTTATGATCAAAGACACACTTTTATGAAAAAAATATTGCATTTTCAGATGGTCAAACTAACATCCATCCATCCAGCCATCATCTGAAACCCCTTATCCTTTTCAGGATCACTGGGGGCTGGAGCCGATCCCAGCTGACATTGAGCGAGTACACCATGGTGCCAGTTCATCACGGGCTGACATATAAGGACAAACAACCATTTATGCTCACAATCACACCTACGGACAATTTGGAATAACCGATTATCCAAATGTCTTTGGATGTGGGTGGAAGTCGGAGAGAACCCACACAGGCAAGGGGAGAACATGCCGACTCTGCCAGAAAGCAGACTAACATTATGGACTTTATTATGATTAAATCGACGATTGATGGTGATTAAATTTAAGCAGTTTTAAACTCTTTTAATTTGAAGTGCAGCGGCTGTCAGACAATATTTTGTTTGTTGGAAACAATTACAGTAACCAACAATTCCTTCACTCAACATAATGGCAGTCTTACCTCAGACAGATTTAAAGAATGTTTTCTTTCAAGAAGTAAGACGCTCTAAACAACAAAGAAATACTTAATTCTTCCTTTTATCTGAAAATTAGAAAAAAAAAATAAAAATCAACATATTTGGAGAGACGTGATTCTCACTGGAAAATGACACCTCAAATGTTAGCAAACCTGACCTAACCAAACAAAGATCTGATTTTAATTCAAATTATTTGTTCAACGTGTTCAGCTAGTTTACCTTTTGTTTCTTCATCCTGCTCCCATAAAGAGGTCAAGTGAGAGAGAACATATTGTCACACATGGCAGGGTCCGATATGTACACACTACTTTGCTAAAGCTACAACGGTTTTGGTTATTTTACTTGAAATATTTGTTTTTTTGCTTTCTGAGCTTCACATCAAACTGTGATGACAATTTTGTTGTCTGTTTGCTTATTTCAAAAGCTTTGTCAGTCAAATCTGATCAAACCACACTCAAAACACATTAGCTGAATTTTAAGTGTTTGGCTCTTATTTATAACAGCTAATGGTGTATTTAAGCCCCTAACTTCATGAATATTTAATCTTCTAAAACTAAACAAAAGGCTGACATATTCCCAAAAAAGACCAGTTAGGTCAATCTCGTACATAAAACAGATTAACCAATCAGTAGCACTCTTTTTCTTCTCTGATCTAACACCACACCACCCACTGGCTGTTAACATTAATACAAAAGCCTGGTCAGCAGATCTTGTGTAGCCAGAGCACGCTGGTGTTTGTAGTGATGTCTCCACGTGAATATTCCTTCTGGCTCTCCGTGATGCTATGCCAGTGACGCCCAAAAACACTGAAGCCATCACCTCCTGGACCCACTGCTGTTTTGGCTCACCGGAGCTGTATTTTGTGGTTCCTCGGATCTTTGGAGCTGTGTCAGAGCGGTGATTTGACATCACAGGCTCGTCGCGGAGCTGGCATCGGGACTTTGTTGCTGCCCCGGGAATTTAGTTTCTAAATTAATTCATATAATTAATTACATAGTGACTCTCTTCTACTCTGGAGTTGCCCGCGGTGAGAGGCAGTGAGATGGTGTGAGCTTGCTTATAGCTCCCTAGCTCAGCCACCATGTGTTGGAGTTCACCCCGGTGAACAAGAGGGTCACCTCCCCGCGCCTTCGGGTCAGGGATAGGTCTCTCACTGTTGTTTTGGCTTACGGTGACAAATGACAAATAGCAGTGTTATATTCCCCTTTCACTATCCTTTTGATCAGTTCGTGAGCTTTACAAATCTGAAGTGACAGTGCTGGGCCATCTACTCCTGGTCTTGAGCTGCAACAATCTTCTGTCATTGTGTTCCCTTTTTCACATTCCCTGTGCTGCAGCGTTTCTCGGTTCCTTTGCTGCAGCACCTGTTACCTTTGGTTGTTTCAGCAGCATTATTTTTTCTTGGCTCCACTGGCCCACTTGCCAGTCTCCTGGACATTCCCATTCACTGGTGGACTAGCAGAGGAGTCGATCGCCTAAATTTCAAAATCAAAAAGCTGTAACAGTGCCCTTGAGGATGTCCTTACAGCAGACAAAAACACAAAGCATGCCCTCTTGGATGCCCTTCCATACTATGAGTATATCACAACGTTCTGCACACCACACATACAGCTCATATCTTTTTAAAAACATTTTTGCCCTTTACCCTAAAACATCTTGAGTTTGCCACTGTTGCTGGCCTTTTATAAAGTATGTGCATTGACTGACTGTGTAGAGCTGAAGAGCAGGGGGGTTAGGGAGAGGGAGAAGGTGGTAGTGCCAGGAAGTCCAGGTTAATATGAAATATTAATATTAGGAGTGATGTTTTGATCAATTACAGACGTAACCTTCTCAGCACAGCCAAATCTCTATATGTTGAGGGGACATTGCCCTCTGAAATTATGTCAAATGAGCAATCTTGGGACTTTTTATTTTTATTTTGCTCAAATAAAATTGAAATGTATGTACCTCTGCTGTGTGTCATTTTTTTTTTACCGAAACTTTAGGTTATTTACATAACCCTGGTTCTCTGAGTAATATCTCACTATGGGATGCACGCCTTGCTGCAGCCCTCAGAAGCATTAACCCTCTGGAGTCTGGGGTATAATTGGCCGTTTTTGACTATTTTTGATTTTACCATTATATTTCACCTTAAAAACTATTTACCTTGCTTTGTTTGGTGTCATTATTTTCAGCACAACCTCACATGTGTGACTGTACAGTCATTTTTTTCATTTTGACATACTGTATTAACACAATTGACCTAAAATCACAAAAAAACATAAAATCCGAGTAAGAAAAAGTTAGATTTTTTACTGTAAAAACCACAAATATGATAAACGAACCATTTTGATTACTTATAATGCAAATATAAATTGTTGTTAACTAAATGTGTGCATAAGTTTTTGAAATTTACAAAGTTATATGCAACTATTTACATTTAAATGCAGGCAATGCCTCAGAGTCAGGGCTCCTCAGCTGAATGAAGAGCTGCACTGCCTGCTCCACATTCAGCTTCTCCACATTCTTTTGACTCATTAAATTAAAAAAACGACTCCACAACACACTAAACACACTTCACTAAACACTACAGAACACACTAACTATGCTCTCCAAACACGCTAAATGTCACAAATCTCTCAACTCTCAAAACTCGCAATCTCTGTCTCTGCCTCTGTCACCGGCACAGCTGCTGTCACTTTTCCGCCCCGTCTCTCCCAAATCTTCCCCCTGTCCCCAGCAACCAGATCACGTGACTTGCCAACTAATTTTGTGATTGGCTGGTGTGGTGGCTTTTTCCACCAATAGGAACACGTTTTTTTGCTTTCACACACTTCCTGCTTGCGGACACGTTCGTGAGGAAAGCCCGACTTTACCGTCTCTTCCTGCACCAAACGCGCAGCAAACGTGACGGCAACGTTAGCGAAAAAGCGTGGCGGACATAATATATCGTATCTCCGGTTTTACTTGGCCTATCAACACGATTTAAAAACTGGTAAATAGTTTGAAGGCTGCTCGAACACATAAAGTCGGAACCGAGACTCACAGAGGCGCCGTCTTGCTGCTACGTCAGCTTCAATTGGTCACGTGATTTTGACGCTCCGGCGCGTCAATCGACTCCAGAGGGTTAATCTCATTACGCCAATACTGACTGGCTGGTGAAACGTGTCCATCCGCCTCAGGTAGTCCCGTCTACCTTAAATACCGCATGCGGACGGGAGCACGTCATTCAAGATAAGCACCTCTTCTCACTCGCCCAAGCAAGAAGGGTTGTCTGGTAAGACATCGCACTCATATTACTCAGAGAACCAGGGTTATGTAAATAACCTAAAGTTCTCTTTCATAATATTTCGCTCGTTGTCTAACTATGGGATGTGGTAGCTCCCGTATTGCCAGACAAGCTTATCTCGCATCCACCAACCTACAGGAAAAATTAGTCTGTTTCTATCAGGACAGCAAAACCGCACGTGCCACGCACGGAGTGGAGATGTCCAGCATATAGAAACAGACAAAAGTGAGAAGCGAGGACCAACTCGCTGCAGCACAGATGTCCTGAACAGAGACTCCCCTGAATAAGGCCCAGGATGCAGCCAAACCACGAGTCGAGTGTGCTCGCAGGCCCACAGGTGGCTGCAAACCCTGACTCGTATAGGCCAAAGCAATCGCCCTCACCACCCAGTGGGATAAGCGCTGCTTTGTGATGGGTTTCCCCTTGTGAGGATTAGCCCAGGAGACGAACAGCTGATCGCTCCTCCTAAAACCAATCGTCCTGTCCATATAAGTGCGCACCGCACGTACTGGACACAACACATGAGACCGCTGCTCTCCTGGTGAAGCAGCAAAAGCCACAAGATCAATAGGAGAACATGAGCCCACTACCTTAGGCACAAAAGCCAGGTTGGGCTTCAAAATCATCCTTACATATACTGGGAAGAGCTGAGCACATGACGGATGAACCGAAAGCACGTGGATGTCACTAACTCGTTTAGCCGAAGCCAGAGCCAGTAGCAACACTGTCTTGAGAGACGTGTTTCAAGTCTGCTCCCTCCAGTGGCTCAGAGGGAGGGCCTTTAAGTCCCTCCAGAACCACAGCCAGATCCCATGGTGGTACCAGTGGTCTGGACACGGGGAGAAGCCTGCGCGCTCCCTTCATGAAATTTGCTTCCTAAACCCCATGTGACAGGCGGCGATTGCTGCCAAGTACACTTTAACCGTGGAGAAAGCTTTGCGTTTGTCAATCAGATCCTGCAAGAATGACAATATCACTCCTACTGGACACTGAAGGGGAATGTGACCATTTCTGTGACACCACCCCTCAAACACTCTCCACTTACAGTCATACAGAGAGACCTGGTGGAGGAGGCTCGAGCACTTTGTATGGTGGAAATCGCACGCTGTGAGAGTCCCACAGCTGACAGATTGAGCCACTCAGGGGCCAAACCCACAGCGCCAGGCGTTCTGGGTGCGGGTGGAAGAGCGTCCCTCCCCCCTGTGATAGCAGGTCCCGCCGCAGCGGAAGCTGCCAGGGCTGGGCGCACAGCAACCGATGTATCTCCGCCAGCCAGTGCATAGCGGGCCAGTGTGGAGCTATCAAAATCAGAGCGTGGCCGTGTTCCCGCTCTCTGGACAGAGTTGGGGGTATTAAGGCCAGGGGTGGAAACGCGTAAAGAAGCTCGCGCGGCCAGGCGTGCGCTAGTGCGTCTACGCCGAGGGGAGCATCCATGCTGCGCAGAGAGTACAACAGCGCGCACTGTGCGTTTTCTCTCGATGCGAACAGATCCACCGTGGCCCGGCTGTAACGGGCCCATATCTGTTCCACAATCTCCGGGTGTAGAGTCCACTCCCCGTATACTGGAGCCCCCCTGGACAGCAAGTCTGCACCTGTGTTCAGGGCTCCCGCGACGTGCGTCGCTCTCAGGGAGAGAAGACGACCGCAGCTCCACAGGATCAGTTTGCGTGCCAGCATGTGCAACTGACGGGAGCGTAACCCCCCTTGACGGTTCATGTACGCCACCGTCGTGGTGTTGTCCGTCCTCACCAGGACACCAAGGAAATGTTTCAGGGGGAGAAACACTGCTGACAGTTCCAATAAATTTATGTGAGACCGCTGGAGGTCCACATTCCAGCGGCCCCTTACAGATCGGCCCTCGTGAATTTCGCCCCAGCCCGTCAGGCTGGCGTCCATAGTGACCACCTTCCTGGACAGGACGGAACCCATGGGCACCCCGTGTGTTAGAAATGACGGGACCCGCCAGTGGCGCAGCGCCCTGGCGCAGCCCGGTGTGACCAGCACTCCAGCCCGCATGAGGCAACCCAAAGCTGGAATTCCCTCATGTGGAGCCGGCCGAGATGGACTATGAGGATGGCAGACGCCATCAGCCCGAGTAACCGAAGACACAATCTGAATTGAACAGATTTGCCTGGATGAAAGAGCACGAGACATGCCCTGAAGGCTTTCACACTTTCCACCGAGAGGCGCGCTGTGAAAGTCACCGAGTCCAGGGATAATCCCAGAAAGATTATGCCCTGTGCTGGAGACAACATGCTCTTTTCCGCGTTTATCACGAAACCTAGATCAAACAGGTGTCTTATGAGAATACGCGTGTGCGCCCTGGCCTCCTCGGGCTCAAAGACAGGCCGAAAGGGAGCACGCGGTACTCGTAACAAATCCCCTGGAAAGCAAATCTCAGATACTTTCTGTGGCGGGGGGGGGGGGGTATATCGGGATGTGGAAATATACGTCTTTCAGATCGACAGAAGTGAACCAATCGTTCTGTCGCACAAGGCGCAGCAGGGATGCGTGCGTAAGCATCCTTAACTTGTATTTCCTGAGATATTTGTTCAGAGCACGTAGATCCAGGATAGGGCGAATACCGCTCCCCCTTTGTTTGGGGACCAGAAAATACCTGGAGTAAAAACCGCTCTGACACTGTGCGGGAGGGACGACACAGATTGCTCCTTTGTTTAACAGTGAGAGGATTTCCTCCTGTAAAACACGAGCTGATTCTTCCTGAGCCTGAGAGTGTATTATACCGGCGAATCGTGGAGGAACAGCTGCGAACTGCAGCCTGTATCCCCTTGAGATCGTCCGTAACACCCAAGGCGGCGCTGCGAGCGCGGCCCATCTCTCGCATCTGAGGGAGAGAGTAGACACACACCGCAGCCCCTCCACCATGAGAGGCCCCAGCCGCGGTGCGATGGCACCCTCTCGTGGTGGAGCAGTGATATCCCCCGCTGGGCGGAGTGTTGCATTTTAGCCCTGGGGGACAGCACGGCGGCGGGGACCTCACCGCCCCCGACCTGGAGCTGCTTATTTTGATAGTTTTGGCTTTTTTATTAGCTGCGCCCTCAGCACTCGGCCTGGATGCGGCAGCGGACACAATTTATTTTCTTTATGAAAACGTGTGTGTGTGCATGCTTATAGACATAAGGGAGGGGCAACCGCTGAACCCTCTGCCGTCAAATGTCCATCTCTCCCAGCTTGCTCTGGCATGGTCCGTGGCAGCTGGGAGACGGGGGCTTGGGTGGCCCCCGGGTGCACGCTCAAAAGCCTAACAGGTGGAGCTGGAGAACGGGGAACTTCCAGCTACACACCGGTGGAGAGAGGGGCGGTCAGGCCGCTCTCTTCTTCTTCCTGGCCTGGGTAGCTTGCGCGGGCTGTGCCGGCGGAGCTGTGGCCGGGGCTGAGGGCTTCTTGGACCAGCCGGCCCGACTGGGCAGTGGAGGTGGTGCGGGCTGTGGTTTCTGCGGTTTAGGTATTTTAAACTGCAGAACCTGGGAAGCAGCCTGCGCGAAGCTCTTGCGCTGTGCAGGTGGAGAGGGAGCTGGGGCTTTACGAGGGAGGCAGAGCCAGAGAGCTTCGTCCTTCTTCTTTTTGGCTTCACACCGCCATTGCATCAAGGCCAACGTCGAACCAAAAATCCCCTCCGGGACAATGGGCATGTCAAGGACATCGTCCTTCTCTCTGTCTGACAGGTTGGCGAGGTTGAGCCGCCGCGCTCGTTCCGGCAGAACCTTAGCTCCCATCGCTCTTCCCGTGGCCTTGACCGTGCAGCGTTGGACACGGAGACACAGGCCGGTGATGACCAGTATCTCCTCCCACGTGGCTGGGTCCTGAGTTTGCCCCATCCTCGCATAGCTTCGCCTGATACACCGTGAGCAGGGAGAGGACATTGAGCACTCTGGCCGAGAGCGCCGCCACCTTGTACGCCTTTTCAGTCAGTGCTGACTGAAAACGGTCAGACTTGGATGGCAGGCTGGGGCTCCGGGAGGACACCGCTGACAACTGGGGGTGAAGGTGCGCTGCAACGAGTGGCTCCATTGGAGGCATGCGGAGCAAACCCAGGCTCTCCATCGCCTCACAGTCGAGGGACGAGGCTCCGCGAATCTCCATGAGCGCGCTACCTCATCAAGCAGCTCTGGGAAGACGGGGAGAATTTGCTTCTTCGCATTCTTGGCCAAGGGCAATTTCTTCCCCTTGTAGCGGGATCTTGTAGTCTCAGCTACGACAGCGGGCCAGGGGATGGCCAGCCGGACAGCAGCGCGTTTGCACACGTCGAGCATGTCCGAGCTGTGGATGGGAGAAGCTGGTATGCTACTCTCATATCCATCCCGAGAAGCTACGGAGGCCGCGGGCTGCGCAGCCCGGGCCGGAGTGATGAATATGTCGTCCTCTTCTTCATCCTCTGATATGAGGAGTTCCGAGGCACAATCATCATCATCGTCCCCATAGTCCAATTCCAGGACGTCTGCCTCCAGCGGGGGAACCGCGGCTAGGTCGAGCTGGGAGCCCCAGCTGGCGCTAGCCTCCAGCGTCGCCACCACAACGACCCCCGTCTCCTCTCCGGAGATAGGGGTCATGTCCAGACAGGCTAGCCTGGCGGGCTAGCCGTCTGCGGAGACTCTTGACAGTGAACACCGCACAGTGTTGACACGAGCCAGGGACGTCGATAGCTAGCTGGGCGTGTTCCAGCCCCAGGCAGCTCGAGCAGACCTGGTGTGGATCCTTGCTCGAAATCTTATTCCTGCAACGACAGAGTCGGGCTCCAGAGTCTCCGTGCCCTCTGGTGTGAGGGGTTTTGGCCTCCATTCCTCGTGAGCTGGTGTGCAGGCAGGGAGTTGAGGCAGTAAGCTGGTGTGCTAACTGTGGAAAGTCGAGAAATTAGCTTGTGTACTAATACTCAGTGTTCGAATTGCTGTGGTGGGGCGTCGAGGACAGTGCTGACCAAGCCGTGGAGGGGATGGAAAGCACTGGGTTCGATCTGGTGTGACGGACGAAGCAGAAATATATCCAAAGCTAGTAGCACCCGGCGACAGAAGCTAATTAAGATCTGTCTGTGGACAGTTTAGCTAGCTAGCCCTGGACGTGAGATATGCTCCGAGTGAGAAGAGGTGTTTAAATGACGTGCTCCTGTCCGCATGCAGTATTTAAGGTAGACGGGACTACCTGAGGCGGACGGACACGTTTCACCAGCCAATCAGGATTGGCGTAATGAGATTAATGCTTCTGAGGGCTGCAGCGAGGCGTGCATCTCATAGTGAGACATCGAGCGAAATATTATGAAAGAGAACCCGGTTCCTCTCATTACAATGTGTTTCTGTGAAAATGCGTTGAGGCATTATGGACATTCTGCTATCAAATAACTAATTAATTGTTATTATGAAGTAACATTTGAAATGTATTACAATCTCATTGTTGTGGATGAAAAGATATAGGCATATTAATCAGCATACTTTAATTTAGATGGTAAAGAAATGGTGAATGTTGGCTTTTTTGTGTTAAAGCTAGGGTCTGTAATGTTGTCCAGAAACACATTTTGTTATACTGGGTGAAATGATCCTGCTATCCTAAGAGTAGTCAATACATTATGTATTCTGAAAAAGGAACAAAAATAATCGGACCTCTGTGGCAGCTGCAGGACTGAGAAAAAGCTGACCAATCCGTGCTATCTGGCCTGAATAGCACGGATTGGTCAGATGCACGGATTGGTCAGAAGCCTTCATGTCTCGCTCTGTCCCTCCCTCCTCCGCGCGTGCACATGTTACGTTTCACTGATGCCAGAAATATTCAGCACACTCCTCTGCAGAAATACGGAGTTGCAGGAGGACGTTCATTTGGTTACAATGGCAGCGAAAATGCAGCCAGCGTTACTTGTAACAGCTCACCCCGCAAAAAAGGCAAGGAATAGAAAGCCTGAGGCTGAAAAGGCTGCGACAAAAAGGGCTCTGGATAAAGGAAGAAGTCGGACCGAGTCGCGTTTGAGCGGTGGAGAAAACTGGGGAATGTGAAGGGCTTGAAAAGTGATGCAGAAGTTGCTCTCTTTCTGTTGGACAGGTAATTATTTGTTTTGTTTCAGGGGGATTTGTCATTTTCATGAAATATGTGAGGTTTGCCAACTTCGCTATGTTTGTAGCTCATATTAGCCCAATAACGTTAGCTTCTTTGTGTGTTGTTTTTAGCCATGAGAATGACTGATGAGTCAGCCCAATTTCCACTGGATATGGGTCCACTGCGTTGCGGCTCCGATCCGGTTTTGCTCCGCCTTCTGGCAATCCCCACCGGTTGCGGTCTGAGTCCGCAATGGCGCAGTACGGTAGACAGCTGGCCTCGCAATGTGTGCTGGTGTCAACAAGGAGTGTTTTATTTTGAAAAGTAACCGGATGTCGTTTGTTATTTCGGCGTTTGACATCCTGTCTGCTACGTGCTAAATTCAGCTGAATTGCTGCGTCGTGCTCCGGCATCTCCTTCTCCCTGCTGAGTCCCACTGCCAGATGCGCGTTCAAGTTTGTGGGGGAGTGGCTTTGGACAGAGCACTGACGGGGTGGGGAGGGGGGGGTGAAACTTAGAGGAGGTGCCACTTTCAAATCTTGCTAGCTCTCGTGCTAGCTCTCCAGGATTGTACACCCTAGCTTTAAGTGTTTGTAGTCCAGACTGCAAACCACACCAGGACGAATGCTGCATTTAATACTTAAATATCCCACCATACCAGGAGGGCAGACTCTTGGGCTTTCTATGAGAAGGCTTTTTTAAAATTAATTAATATAAAGCCATGTGTATATTATAATTCATGTACACTGATTTCTATACTATAATGTATTATTTTACACCAAAAATATATTCCGACAGATGTTGTGGCTGGCCAGAAATTATGAGAAAATAATCAGTTTTTGACAAAATCATGATTTGCAAAATACACTAGAAAGGAATCTTCTGAAGATGTATTTTATTTAAGTAATATATATATATATATATATATATATATATATATATATATATATATATATATATATATATACATATGTATATATATGTATATATATATATATATATTCATATAGTTTTTCTTGTTTCTGTGATGTAGCATAAATGGACTCAAGTTCAGCTTTGTTTTGCAATGCTGGTGTTGTTAAATGATAATTAAATGGACCTTGATATGTGTATGAATAGAGACAAAAATACAACATAACAACAACTGCACTGTCACTTATCCCACAGTGTCTCTTTACAGAATGTTGGCCATATGGGAGTCAGACCACAGGATCTGAAATGCAACAATGAGCCTGATTTTTTTTAGGCCAAGGGTAGAGAAAGGCATAGATTACAGGGTTTAGACAGGAGTTAATATACATCAGAAACATCATGAAGACCTCAGTTTCAGAACCAGGCAAAATTTCATTGCCTAAAAGAGACACACAGTAATATGTAGATTAACAGATCACAAACACAACTACAAGGACACCAAGTGTCCTGGCTGCTTTCATCTCAGATTTCTTGACTTGACCAGTCTTCAGTGAGACAGTTGCAATTTGGGATCGCATGGCACGAACCTCAGACACAGCCACCACAAATACTGGTATGTCTCTTTGGGTTTTCCCTTAAGCAAAAGAATATGGTTTGGCGTGAGGGCCTCAAGGTCATTGGGGTCATCAGAGACATTCATGATGGGCCTGTCGTTCAGATTGCCTCCTCCTCACAAATCAGTCTCTGCAAGCCCTCATGATCCAGCACTTGCTGTCCAAGAACAAGGTGACAGGTGAGTATGCTTCTTAATGAGCGAATCAGATGCTCCCAAACACCACCTTGATGTGGTTCTGCTAGTGTGTTACAGCTCCATTTAATCCAATCTTGAGTCAAGGCACCCTGGATTTTCACATTATTCAAATGAGTGCTGTCCTTTCTCCTTGGCTTTGTATGAGCAGCATTGGAGGCCTTACTGCAGCTAATCAACTGTAAATCATGAATATTGCCAAAAAGTGGGTCAGAGACTATTTTGACTTGTTTCTCCACAAAGGTCACAAAGTCGGTGAATACTGGTCTGACTCCCCTTTCCTTCTGCAGATCACATGCAACATTTCTCCATTTTTCCCTCAGCTTATAGTGAAGTTCATCACAATGTTTTTGAGGTTGGATGGCATGTCTAACTCTTTCATGTAGATGATTTGCTGTGTTAAATTGCAGCAACCTCGAAGAAACAGAGAAAAAGATTGCAGTGCTTCAACATCTTCTGGCTTTATGAGAGGCCAGTTAAGAATTGTGTCCATGTAAGCAGAAGCAATTTTGTATTCATTGCCAAAATGTTCAGCAAGAAGGTATTTAGCTCTTTGGTATCCTAGAGCAGGGGGTAGATGCTGACAACTCTTCACAAGTTCTCTGCCCCCTGGTCTGTTGCTCCAGAAAATTCATGCAGTCACTCAAGTTATTTGTCTTTTGTTCCACACAGTTTTCAAAGGCTCCAATAAAAGACTGAAACTGAAGAGGGTCGCTGTCAAACACAAGAATATTTCTTATTGGCAGAGCAGATGCTAAATTTTGTTGAACCAACAATGCAGTGATGTCATTCTATCTTTGCATGATGTTCACAATATCATTCTGGGTGTTATCATTGCATACTGCATTTAGATATGATTCACATCCTGTCTGATGATTGTCATGATCCACTTGTGTTGTTTGTGCTTGGCTGCTATTTAACACTGATCCGATGTCCCTTTGTGTTAATGCAGATTGTTGTTTAGGCCTGACAGTCACAGCCTGGGTCACAGGTTGAGGGTCATTCAAAGCATCCTTCTTATCCCTTTTTTCTGGAACAAAGCGATCAGTATCAGGATTCATTTGGCTTGTTCTTTGAGTGCTGTTCCTTTCAAAATATGAGTTCATTCCAACTGATCCTTTAGAACCACACTTTGAAATCATCTCTTTATTGTCACATACATTCAGACTCTGTACATCATAGTGGCATCAGTTCCCTTCATTTAACTGTACAGGAGTATTGCCTTGGTTGATGGCTGGAGAATTAACACAATATACCTGTTATTGAAGGTGAGGGAAAGTAGCACACCTGGAGGAAACCCAGAAAAACACTAGGGGGAACATGAACAGGAACTCCACGCTGAGCCATCATCCTAACCCAGTGATGATGCTGAAACCTTTTTATTTTTTTCCTATTTATCATAATCTTAATACTAATTCGAATTTCCATAGATAAGTTGAGCATTTGATTTGTCACTCTAACTTCAGCGCAAATGCATTCTGTTTTTGTGATGAACATTGAGATAGCTCTAGCTTTTCATTCAAGCTGCTTTATTGAGCTACAGTTTGAATGTATGGTTGAAAAAAACTTAAATTAGAAGGGAGGGACCAATGAAGATACTAATCAGAGCAAAGGAGGAAGGACAGTCCAATCAATCAATCAATCAATCAAATTTTATTTGTATAGCCCTTTACAATAGCCGGACGGTACCCAAAGTGCTTTACATCAAAGCATTAAAATAATACATAAAAACAATACATAAAAATATAAGAAAGTGCTACAGTGCTGCAAGAAAACACAAGAAAGTGCTACGAGTGCTGCAAGAAAACACAAGAAAGTGCTACGAGTGCTGCAGGGTGTTTAAGGCCCTCTAAAAGTGCATAAAGTAAAAAACAGGCAGAATAAGTACACCTAAGAGCAGGACTTCCCTAGTCAGAGTTAAAAGCCAATCTAAAAAAGTGTGTCTTCAGCTTCGATTTAAAAAGGCTGAGGTCGGTAATGGTGCGAAGATCAGGGGGCAGTCTGTTCCACAGCCTGGGAGCTGTGACAGCAAAAGAACGATCACCCCACTGTTTAAGTCTTGACCTCGGGACCTCTAACAGTAGCTGGCCAGAAGAACGGAGGGCCCTGCCATGATCACGGACAGTTAAAATCTCTGACAGGTAGGAGGGAGCCAGGCTGTTAAGGGCATAAAAAACAAACAATAACAGTTTAAAATCAATTCTAAAACGAACTGGAAGCCAGTGGAGTGACGACAGCACAGGAGTGATGTGTTCACGCCTGGATGTGTCTGTTAAAAATCTGGCAGCAGCGTTCTGAACAAGTTGGAGACGCGAGATTAAAGACTGGCTGAGGCCGACATAAAGTGCATTACAATAGTCCAGTCTTGAACTGATGAAAGCATGGATCGCCTTCTCGAGGTCCTGCCGACTCAAGAAAGGCTTCACTTTGGCCAGGAGGCGCAGCTGAAAAAAGCTTGTGCTAACAACAGACCTAATCTGTTTGTCGAATCTGAGCCCACTGTCAAATGTTACCCCAAGATTTTTTACATGTGGTTTAAAAAAGGGCGCCAGAGTCCCAGAGTTTGTGATTAAAACATTTGACATAGAAGGTGTACCGAACAAAATACATTCGGTTTTGCTGTCGTTCAAGTGCAAAAAGTTCAGAGCCAGCCACTGTTTTACATCAGTGATACAGTCCAGTAACTGAGTGAGGCAGAATCTTGGAGGAGGGGCAATAGAGCTAATTTGGTTATATAATGTTTAAACTTTGGTCAAACACTGCCAGAGCTCAGCAGGTTCTCCTCTCTCTGGTGATGGAGACCTTGGAGGAAACTGACCTCTGCTTTCCACAACTCCTCAACAGCTCCTGCAGGAAGCCCATACGTCCTCACTTTGAGACCATGCTGATTTACATTCTGCTGTCCTTCATCGCTCTGCTCACTGCAGCTCTTAACCTGCTGGTCATCATCTCTATCTCCCACTTCAAGTAGTCACTCATTAACTTATGAAACTGTTACATTGCAAAAAGAGGGTTTTTTTGTACTTTCAGCCTATGCTCGATCTGCTGTTATCTGAATAACTGATATGTTGAATATTGATAAATATATTTTATATAATATTTCTGTTCTTCTTTTCCAGGCAGCTCCACACCCCCACCAACCTCCTCCTCCTCTCTCTGGCTGTCTCAGATTTCTTTGTGGGCCTCCTCATGTTTTTTCAAATTATACTCATAAATGGCTGCTGGTTCCTTGGTGACCTCATGTGTACTTTGTATTATGTTTTAGACTTCTTTATTACTTCTGCTTCAGTAGGAACCATGGTGCTCATATCTGTTGACCGCTATGTGGCTATTTGTCATCCTTTGCATTACTCCACTACAATCACTGTGAGAGGAGTTGCACTCTGTACCTGCCTTTGTTGGGTCTGCTCTGCTCTATACAACAACCTTATAATGAAAGATAACTTAAAACAACCAGGGAGGTATAACTCCTGTATTGGACAATGTGTGATTGTCATTGATCATGTTGCAGGATTTGTCGATCTCTTTTTGACCTTTATCGGTCCCGTCACTGTCATTGTAGTTCTGTACATGAGAGTATTTGTGGTGGCTGTGTCTCAGGCTCGTGCCATGCGGTCTCATATTGCAGTTGTCACTATTCAAACTTCGGTGAAAGTAACTAAGAAATCTGAGTTGAAAGCAGCCGGGACACTTGGTGTCGTTATTGTCGTGTTTCTGTTTTGCCTCTGCCCATATTTTTGTGTCACACTAACAGGGCAGGACACCATGCTCAATGCTTCATCAGCTGCCTTTGTAATATGTCTGTTCTATTTTAACTCCTGTTTAAATCCTCTGATCTACACATTTTTCTATCCATGGTTTAGAAAATCTGTTAGACTCATTGTTACACTTCAAATACTGAAGCCTGACTCCTGTAAGATCAATTTACTGTAAAGAGACACTGAGAAGTGACCGAAGGAAAAACATGTTTTTGAATATTTTAATGTTGAGTCAACCATTTAGAGAACCTCAAAGTCAGACCAGGTTAGTACTTTACAGATTTACAGATAAGTAGATGTCATAACCTGTAAGGTGACAGCATATGTTCACGGTCCCACAATCTCTGCAGTCTTGTTGTGATTTTTGTAACCCATATGGACTGAATTAATTTCTAGTTAAAAGTATAAATACCTCTCACACAGTATCTGTTCAGTACATATAAGGCTAAGTTACAGTTAGTGAGCTTTTTACCTTAAAAACACAACGCAATGCTGCATGTCTTATTTACCTTAGTTTTGATACTGTACAATCAATAAAAAGCAGAAATGTATTGGAAGATTACAGGAGCTGTATTAACTAACTTCATCAAACATCATTAGAGAGACTGGTGATGTTATATACAGAGCAAGAGATGACAGATGTTGGTTACTGAGTAAGAGAGAATTTTAGAGGATGACAAGAAGCCAGATAAGTTTTATGATTTGATCAAAAACCTTCTAGAACTCAGCAGCCTGTCTGGTGTTTGGGGAAATGGTTTTGAACAATGACAAGTCTAAAGGACCTTATAATCCAGCCTCACTTTAAATCACTGAAAACGAAATATGAAGGAATAGTGATAGTCAGCTTTGTTAGAATTCCTGAGACTGCATGATCTCTCAAATCCTGCTGGTTGGTTCTAACACTTGCTAATAAACTCTAAAAATTTGTGAGAGCAGCATGCCTTGCTTGCGCCCCCTAAAGTGCAGCCGCCACAATAAGTTTCACCTAGATATATGAAATTTAGTACACATGTGTATCGTACCCAGATGGGTGCATGCAGGCATAGGATTATTATCTATCATCACAAAAAGCTGTTGTACCTCTACGGTTTGATAAAAGTGCCAAAGTGAAAACACCTACATGACGATATTAAGTTATAGTCCCAGCCACGTCTGGGACCTGCCACAAGCAATGACACAATACTGTTCTCTCCCCAGCTGGTTGGCCAGATCTGCATACTGCTTGTATATTATGAACAATGTGAGTCTTCATTGGACAATGTTGCTGTTGCAACACATTATTTGCCATGAAATATATAATTGCTGTAACTTGGGTGTACTTGGTCCAATCTTTCCCTAATTTGACGTGATTGATAAGAGTCCCAGCCCTAAGATGTCTACATGCCTGAGGAGTTAAAGTCATTGCACCACGTAATAGCAATAGGAAGTAAGTTTTTTATGACATAAGGTGTGTTCTACCCTTGATATACTTTGACCAAACATGTCATTAGACACTGAGCTGATGCAGGACCTGACATTTAGCTGCTGCATGCTGTGCACAAGACAAATGAAAATTCTGAGCTGTGTCGACTAATGAGTGTCTGATAATAACTGTAGGCCAGGATGGTCACACGCCCTGACATGTGTTGTGCTGTTCACTACAACTTGCACCTTTTATTTAATTTTTTTTTTATTATTATTTTCTTTTAAAGCAGATATAGACAACTTTTCAAGTTTCGTCCCTCCAAGTGTTTCCCTGTGGTATTCCTGTTTGCACCAAGTTCACCAAAACGGCTATTGCTAGCAGTCTGGCTACTGTCCAAAAGAAAAACAACTGTAAGAAACCCATTTTTGACCCAGAAATCTCATGTGTTGGAGAGGATGCATTGAACTCCAAATGTAGTCATCTGGCAATTTGGTTTCTTTTGCTTAGTGTTCTCAATTCATATGCAATTATGATCAAAGACTCGAAAAAGGTTTAGAAAACATATTGCATTTTCAGATGGTCAATGTAACACCCATCCATCCAGCCATCATCTGTAACTCCTTATCCTTTTCAGGGTCACTGGGGGCTGGAGCTGATTTCAGCTGACATTGAGCGACTGCGGAGCACGCCATGGATGAGTTGCCAGTTCATCACGGGTCTGACATATAAGAACAACCATTCATGCTCACAATCATACTTAAGTGTCATGTGACAAACAGACAACATTATTTTCACACATGGCAGGGTCCGATATGTACACACATTTTTGCTAAAGGTAGAACAGTTTTGGTTATTTTACTTGAAATATTTGTTTGTTTTTTTCATTCTGAGCTCCAATAGGAGTTTAATAACATTCACATCAAACTGGGATGACAGTTTTGTTATCTGTTTGCTAATTTCAAAAGCATTGTCAGTCAAATCTGATCAAACCACACTCAAAACACATTAGTTGAATTTTAAGTGTTAGTTGAATTTTTATAACAGCTAATGGTGTATTTACGCCCCTAACTTTGTGAATATTTTAATCTTCTAAAACAAAATAAAAAGGCTGACATATTCCCAAATAAATACAGTTTGGTTAATTTGTTTTATGTACACGATTTACCAATCAGTAGCACTCTTTTTCTTCTCTGATCTAACGCCACACCCACTGGCTGTTAACATTAATGGAGAAGCCTGGGTAGCAGACCTTGCAAATGGGGAATCCTTTTAAATCAGATCAAAGAAACCATTCATGGAACTTTAGATGTCGCCATAGCAAATATGTTTAATATTTGTATTCTCTATGTGTTTTACAATACCACCAGTATATTTGTACCATTTGTGAATGAACCTCAATTTTATAGAAATACATATTAAATTACAGTAATAAAGTTTGACCAAGGTTACCAAAGGTCTGTTCTCTGACTTTGGTGGTAAATGTGACGGCTCACGTAACCCTGCAGTTAAAGAAAAGGGTTTATACCTCTCTGCTCTTTTTGTTTCCTATTAGTGTGCTTAAATATTTTCCCTACATGGCCCTTTACCCTGTGGGTTTTTCACCCTTGTATTATATGTACAGTTATGGTCCTCACATCAGTGGGGGTAAAAATAAATACATTTATTACAACAGGCTGCTTTTGAAAATAATTTGACAGAACCTGTCAATACAATTTTGAATGGACTCTAAAAGTGTTTTATTTTTCAGTACCAGAATGAGATACTAAATATAATGTTCGTATATCAAGTTTCAAGACCACATGCGCCAAATGGGCGGAGCTTGACCTGGTTCAGTTCCGCTTCTCAGGTCCAGTTCCACCTTCTTCTTCTTCTTCTTCTGATAATAAGAAGTGGTGCCCGCTGCAGAGAAAAATGTGCAAGGCCATGAAGTAGCAAAATTGGCAGGGAAATATGTTGAGTGCATTTTATAATTTTTTTTTAAATTAAAATATCAATATTTGGTCCCAGCATATCACTACGTAATGCATGAGGAAGGATGACAATATATTAACATATCAATATTTTGTCCCACTGCAGTGTCAAGTCATAAACGAAGTAACCTAGCAGAACTTTATTCTAAAGTAAACTAAAAATGTATGTAACCGGATGGTTTATATTGTCTATGTATTTCAGTTCTCTGGTGTTCCTCAGTCTGTTTATTTTGCAGCAGGTATGGCGATCGCGGTAGGTGGGTGACATGCCCCTTACCGGCACCTGTAGTGCAGCCGCGTCCTCGCCCACTAGTGCCGGGTGGTTCATAAAATCGGAAGTGGATACACAGTACGGATGTTTTAATAAGTCGTGAGGACAGTTCTCACAGTGCCTCAGCCGTCAGTTCTCACGGAGTGGTCAGATGACATGAAGCATTAGCCCGACGTTAGCTAACGTTACATCGACAGCTAATTATCTTATATTTTCTGAAGATGTTGACGGCGGAGAATTACGCAGTTACAAAAGCACAGAAGCATACAACTACCTGCACAGTAACACAGTCGGGAAAGTACTGTTGAAAACAGAGCAACACAGCAAGTTTAGATTTCTGAAGGCAGCAGTAACGTTAGCCCGCAGCCACAGCGTCAATCAAGCTAACGTTAAACATACAGCGTGGATAATGCTGAAGGAAAGTGGAGTCGTGGAGACAGGCGGCTGCTCGGACATTGTCGGGTTAGAGAAGTCATGCAGTCACGCAGCAGCTATTCTGTGGAAGATATTCATAAACCCAAATATTTATTTTAGTGTCAACGCAGCGAGCCATGCTAGTCTCCGTTCCTCCTTCCTCAGCATGACGTATGGGGCGCAGGGCACGGACATGTTTGTCTAAATTGCTGATGTACTACACGAGACGTTTCTGAAAAAAACTTCAATTTTCATGAATTGTTGTGGCAACCAACAACGGCACATGTTGTACCTGAGCTCATTTTAAAAACAATTCAGCCTTTATGACATAGCGCTAGTTGTTTAGGGCTAGTTTGGCAGCAGCGGTCAGTCATGCAGTTGCAAGGCAAACGGAAACAGAGAACCGCCGGCGGAAGTAGTTATCTGTCATGGCAGCCCCCATAGGCTTCTGAGGAAACAGGTGGATAGTGGAGGACCTGCCAAATTTATACCTCTTGTATGGTTTCTCTTCTGTTTTGAGTTTGCAGTGATTTGTAAATAAATATTTAGTTTTGTTTCTTTTTTTATGAATTATTTGAGTGCAGTGACCTCTGCCAGAGCTAGCCGTGGTAGTCTGCCTTTGGCTTCCTAACTGAACCACTGTATTGGTGTAGGTGGAACATCACTTGTGTTCGAGATTAAAGAAGATCACTATATAAATGTTTTAGAAACGTAACTTGATAAGTGAAATTGTTTTATTGTGAGTAATAATAAAGATTGTTAAATTATTTTGCATCGTGCCTGTATTCGTTTGTGTACGAACCTGTGTATGGGTGGTTTTTGGGAAACCCTCAGAGAAATTAAAGTTAAAGAAGTATACTCTTTAGGTGCAAGTCCTAAGGTGGCGTTGTTGGTGTTTTATCGATTCTCTAGATCTGCCACTCGCAGTTCAACTGGCCAACGCCACATGTATATGAACATTTTCTGATTACACATGAGGGTTTATTTTTCTTCATTGATCGCAACTATTTTCTCCTCTCAAACAGATTAAAGAAACACAGATTTTGTTCAACAAACAATTTCTTTGCACAGAAATCAGGACTTTTACATGCTACTTTCACTTTTAAAAGATCTGACATCTTCTCTTCCAACTGTCACAAATGTATTTGTTTACAAATAAAAAAAACATTTTAAAAATGTAACTGCATGTTCATTTGTATTTTCAGAGTAAAGACAGAGAGGCAGAGAGCACGAGGAGGCAAACAGGGCAGGGAGAGTAGTTTGCAGGGTAATTTCAAATGAGATATTACTCTAAATCTGGCTTCAAAGTGCCCCATTTTTTTCGCCAGCGACCAAAAGTCCCTCCCCCTAAAGTCTCACTCCAAACTTTTGCTGAACTTGGCAACCCTTGTTATGCACAAATCCGCAATAACAATGCAAAATTAACGAGCTAGCTATTTAGCTACCAATAAATCAGCAAACTAGTGGCAATTGTTTTGGGATTTGTTGTAAGGAAAAGGACCATAATACACTGAAACATCTCATGTGGCCCTAACAAGTCACCCTCTCTTTCTGTCCCAGCAAGAATCAGGACATCCTACCTCTAGATGTAAATGCACAAAAGGGCTACACAGGGCTAAGTTTTTGAACAAATCACCCTAGCAGTAGCTTGTTCCGCTAGCCATCGTCATGGCAGCCCAGACGTACTCGGGGATCGACAGAGCAAACTCTGTGTATACAAACAATGTTCTCAATGCTCGTGTTCATGTGTAGAGACTCTGGTGATACTACCAGCAAGGTTTCATGTTGTGTCGGGCCTTCTTAGTGTTTTTAAAATAGCGATTTTGATGCTAGCATAAAAGTGCTCCATGAACTCCCATTGAAATTGAATTTGAGCCGCACCGAAAATATAGTGAATCTTAAAAGTGCTTCCCTCGTCGTAATTGTGCTTTTACACAAAGGTCTGACTCATATACATTCACAAAAAAAAGCCTAGGTTGCATTTTGGCGAGAGTTTCACTTTAATATTTAAGTATCCCATCACACCAGGAGGGCAGACTCTTGGGCTTTCTATGCGAAGACTTTTTTTGAATTATTTAATAAAAAGTCACATTTGTATTATTGTAATTCATGATCAATGTTCAATCGATGATTTCTATATTGTAATTTATTATTTTACATCAAAAAAATATTCTGACAGATGTTGTGGCTGACCAGAAAGTACGAGAAAATAATCAGTTTTTGACAAAATCACAATATGCAAAATACAGAAGAAAGGAATATTCTGAAGTTGTATTTATTTAAAGTATTGTTCAATCACATCTAAAAGTAAAGTTAATCTTTAAAGATGAGTACTTTTTTTTGCTTACCTCCTTTCAAATTTAATATGCTTTTTGAAAGTTAGTGTGTTTTATTATATTCAGAAAAAGAGAGAGTCTACAAATCTCTGATGAAAAAGCCTTCATCACCATAGACGTCAACATGTACTCATCCTTTGGATCATGAATTGTTTAGAGTGAAATTATAGATTCATATAGTTTCTTGTTTCTGTGATGTAGCATAAATGGCCTCAAGCTCATGAATGATGATAAAATGGACATTGATATGTGTATGAATAGATATAAACATACAACATAACAACAACTGCACTGTCACTTATCCCACAGTGTCTCTTTACAGAATGTTTGCCATATGGGAGTCAGACTGCAGGATCTGAAATGTAACAATGAGCCTGATAGTTTTTTTAAACCAAGGGTAGAGAAGGGCATAGATTACAGGGTTTAGACAGGAGTTAATATACATCAGAAACATCATGAAGACCTCTGTTTTAGAACCAAGCAAAATTTCATGGCCTACTAGAGACAGACAGTAATATGGAGAGTAACAGATCACAAACACAACTACAAGGACACCAAGTGTCCTGGCTGCTTTCATCTCAGATTTCTTTACTCGACCAGTCTTCAGTGAGACAGTTGCAATTTGGGATCGCATGGCACGAGCCTGAGACACAGCCACCACAAATACTCTCATATACAGAACTATGATGGCAGTAATGGGAATAATAAAGTTGACAACAAGATCAACAACTCCTGTAATGATGACTACACAATCCCCATTGCAGGAATTATACCTGCCTGGCTGCTTCAGGTTATCATATAAAAGGAAAATGCTGTAGACAACAGAACAAGTCCAACACAATAAAATACATATTATTGCAAGTCTTTGAGTGACTTTGACTGTGTAATGCAAAGGAACACAAATTGCAACATAGCGGTCTACAGATATGAGTACCATGTTTCCTACAGATGCAGAAACTATGATGATCGTTAACAGGAAATACAGCGCACACATGAGATCACCCAGCATCCAGCAGGTCTCTGTCAAGAGTATTTCCACCGGCATCAGCAGAGCGCCCACAAGAAAATCTGAGACAGCTAAAGAGAGGAGGAGGAAGTTTGTGGGGGTATGCAGCTGCCTGGAAAGAGAGAATATCATCATTATGAAGAACATCAATATTATAATATTATCAATATTATACATAATATCCTGTGAAGGTTATGTGCCTGAAGTGGGAGATGGAGATGATGACCAGCAGGTTGAGAGCTGCAGTGAGGAGAGAGATTGAGTATAGTAGAATATAAATAAGCAGAGTGTCAAGGTGAGGAGGCTCTGGCCTCCTGCAGGAGGTATTGGGTAGTTTAGGAAAGCAGAGTTCAGCTCCCTCAAGCTTCATCACTACAAAGAGAAGGAGGAGAGAAGTTGCTGAGGTCTGGCAGCTTTCTGACCAAAGCTGTCTGACTTACTGACTTAATTCTATTCCTTCCCTCCCCCCTTCTTGTTAAATCCACCCACTTCTCTTCGCTACACCAACCTAAGCTTCCAGGAAGAACGACAGGCTTTGAAGCCAGTTTTTGTAGTGATTACATCATAAAGTGATGCACTGTGGCCCAAAAAGACTTTTTCCCGTAAGGTTAAGTTTGAGATAGCGTCTGTAAAACAGTGGATACATTTTTCTGAGCATCACAACCTCTGCTTAATTACTGATTTCACTGTCATAATTTAAGTCATTCGGTTCAACAACATTTGGAAAATCTAGAACTGCGCGATTAACGTATTTTATGCCCGTTCAAGTTAGCTGAGCGTTAAACAGGCAGTGAGCCAGTTCGGTTGGGTATTTTCATACGAAGAACTTGAGCTTCTTTGGCTTCAAAGCACGACTGAGCAGTGTTCATCGTCAAATGTGGCACCGTCTTCAACGCTGTGTCCAGATATAATGTATTATCCTTGCACCAGCCTTTCTATTCTGCTGCTATTCATGATGCTCATGCCATTTCTGTCTGATGTAATGTGGTCTGGGAATGTTGGGAGCGGCCTTCACAGTTATACACATTCACATATCGGGGTCAATCAGTTTGCCATGGAGCAAACATTAACACACGTCGACTCAGCTATACATTGATTATTAAACAATGCTGCTATCGTCTGAAAGTTGCAAGTTAACACTCTGCTCCAACAATGGTAACTATGATGCATTAAACTAATAATTTCCTTTCACTTCATCACATTGACGTTACTGTACCTGTATCTTCTTCACGTTTTTCTTCCTCTTCTTTCCTTCTTTTCCTTCCCTGGGCGCCGGATGGTTTCAGTCTTTGGGACATGTGATTCTGCTACCGTGTCAGTAAGTCTCTCTCTCTTGGGGTCTCGGTGCTGTCAGATTCAAGCTGCTGGCCTCTTAACCCGCCCCCCTCACAGAGGACAGGTACAGTGCAACGAGCCAAGAACTCATAAAAAAGGCCTCTCCCTTATTTAATACGTTTGCTATGAAGTTATGTTGCTGTGGGCTGATATACTATTTCGAAATAATAGTAGTAATGGCACTGGTAAAAAAAAAAGATTTTTTTTCATTTTGTATTATTATTATTTTTTTTCTCCCCAGTTTTTGGCGCCCCCCGTGGATGACGGCGCCCCTAGCATTTGCCTATACTGCCTATGCCCAGGGCCGGCTCTGAGCAGCAGGATAGCCCGGGTGAAATTCCTGCAGCAACTGGCAGAGGAGCTGAGGGGAGTTTACTACTGTGGTATGCAAAAGTTTGGGCACCTCTCTGAGATTTCATGATAATTTGCTCTACCTTTATAAGAGAAAATCACAGAAACAACATTTGTTTTCCTAGAGAGATGTAGACATTTGAGTGTTTTCCAGACTGAAATTCTTAGAGTAGCATAGTTTTATTATAATAAAATAAAATGTAAAAAATGGGATGTGCAAAAGTTTGGGCACCCTTTTAATCGCATTCATGTCAAGCCCTGTAGGAATTTATAGCTGACAGGTTGCAGCACAAAGTTGCTTTGATTAGCTCATGGGACCTTCATTTACAAAGACAGGTGGAACCAATCATGAAAAAGGCTTTTTAACATAGGTAATTGCTCGCTGTGCTTGTCCTGGGTTCTTTCTTAGAGTGTGGCAACATTGGGGCCTTTAAACAACTCTTCACTGACCTAAAAACTAACATAATTCATTGTTATGAATTAGGAGAAGGGTACATTAAATTATCTGGAAGGTTTGGACTGTCTGTCCCCACAGTCAGATATGTAGTGCAGAAATGGAGGGCCACAAGAACAGTCCTTGTGAAGGAAAGATGTGGTAGGCCGAAAAAAATACAGGCACAGGTGAAGGATGGTTAGAATGGTCACAGACAAGCCACAGACCACCTCCAGACAACTACAAGAACATCTGGCAACTGATGGTGTAGTTGTTCATCGTTCCACAATCCGGCGTACTTTGCACCAGAAAAGCTCATTGGAAGGGTGATGTGCAGAAAGTCTTTCCTGAGTGTTCGTCACAAGAAGAGTCGCATGACATGGACAAGCCAGAAGCATTTCTGAAAAAAATACTGTGGTCAGATGAGACTAAGATAGAGTTATTTGGTCAGAACAAGAGGAGGTATGCATGGCGAAAAAAACATACAACATACTAGAAACCTTGTTAAAGTTGAGGGCCACATGAATTCCTCCCAGTATCAGCAGATTCTTGACAAGAATGTTCAAGAGTCGGTCACAAAGTTGAAGCTACATTGGCGTTGGATTTTTCAGTACAATGATCCTAAGCACTGTTCAAAATCCACCAAGGAATTCATGCAGAAGCACAAGTACAATGTTCTGAAATGGCCATCCCACTCCTCAGACCTAAACATCATTGAAAATGTATGGATTGATTTAAAGCAGGATGTCTACACACGGAAGCCAAGAAACCTGACAGAACTGGAGGCGTTTTGTATGAAGGAATGGCCAAAATACCACCTACCAGACTTCAGGGTTTGTGGCTATAGGAGGCGTCTACAGGTTGTTATTGCAGCAAAAGGAGGCTAAATATACTAACTAAATAATAATAACTAAATATTAATGGAATTATTTCTTTGGGGTGCCCAAATTTATGCACATGCCTATTTTTGTTTAAATGCACATAAAAAGTTTCTGTTGGACCAATAAATAATCACTACTGAGATGTTTCTGTTTCCATAAGGTATAACATATGTTGAATAAAGGGGTGCCCAAATTTTTGCATACCACTGTATGTGCAATGATATAAATAGTGATAAATGTATAATTATCTTGTTGAAATGTACATTTTGGTGTTATTTTGTTTTTTTTTTAAAAATATCAAGACACAATGAATGCATTCATCACTCAATTGGGTGAAATTTCATTTCCGCTTGTTACTGGTTAAGTTGATGACCGCTAGCTATTACTGGATTTAAAGTCAGGCTACCAAGATTATCTTTTTTTTATGCAGCTGTGTGTCAATCTTACTTTGATCTTGGCATTTACGTTTCAAAGCCATCTCCACCATAATTTCCCCTGCCATTCTTCAAACCTAGATGTCAAGCAAGCACTGCAAAACATGTACTGCATACATTTTATTGAAGCTAGCGTGTGTCGGAGGCGATTGCATAATACAAAGACATAACACCGTAAATCCAGCGCGGCAAAACATTAACTTCATTTGATATTTGGTCATTACAAGGCAGCGTACAGTAACTTGTGGTGGTGGAGTGGTCAGGAGCAGGGTGAAGCGATGGCATAGAGCAGTATCTGATGTTACGGGCTTCTGCCACAGTTTCCCCTCGGCTTTTTTAAGTTACAGCAAAAACATCATCTTATTTCCCCCAAAAAACAACCAAATTGAAAGTTGATGTTTGTCTACATGATAAAACTTGTGTTTATTGTCAAAAAAAAAAGTAAAATATCTAATTTTCGCCCGAAATCGAAGTTACGACCTTTTGCCTTAGTGCGGCAGTGCTGTGTGCGGCTCGGTGGAATGCTGCAGAACAGGAAATGGTCTCAGCTGTTAAGATAAGGCTAACAGTCAAGTTGCAACAGCTTGGGAACTGGTGATAGCTGCAGCTTGGTCACTGAAGTTTGTGAGGCTAAGGAGCCGGCATCTGGACTTTTCCTCTGCTGGACAGCAGGAACTCCTTGGGGCTCGGCAGCTGTATCTTCATGGAGCTGGGCATCGTGACCTCAAGGGGCTGGGCAGTGGGATCTCCAGAGGGATGGTTAGTGGTTCATTCAGGGGAAAGGGCAGCAGTAAGGATGAATAGCTGGGCAGAAATCTGGCAATAAGCTTGGAAAGGAGGTTAGGAGGTTGGAGGTTAGCAGGCTCGATGTTAACATGCAGAGGGGCAGACAGAAAGCCAGCAGGCTAGTCGCGAGCAGGCAAGATTGAAGGCTGCTGCTCTAAGTCTGGACTGAAAGCTGGAAATCAGGTCTGTTGCTAGCCAGCTGGGATGCAAGTTGGAAGCTAGCTGGCTTGGAGTCTGTGACCCAGACAAGTATGGAGTTCCATGGCCAAGGTTGTGAAAAAAATGAGCCAAAAATATTTTAACAAAAAGAAGTCAGAAATCAGGTCATAAAGTATATCAGCTACAGTGTAAGGTCCATGACTGGTCGAGTTGAACTATTATGATTATGCAGTTCACACAAAAGAGGCTGGTGACAAAAAGTGGATGGATATGAGTGGATTCAAGGGATCAACAGGGTGGAAAAAGCAGCGCAGGTAACATTAGCTGCTGCATTGCTAGTAGGAGTGATGCAACCACAGCTGTGCCTTTTGCTAGAAAAAATGACCAGCACCGGCAATGACAAGATGATGAGGAGGTGATCTTTGAATCAGGGATGGTGAAGATGAAGAGGATGCAGGTGCAGAAGTCAGGCATAGTGCATCTGCTTATTTTCTATATAAAACACTCATACAAACATATTAAGAATAAACACATTAAAAGAACAAATAAGACAATTTAACTACGTAGCCTGCTCAACCACAGTAGAAGCATGAATATCAAGGGGAAATGATGAAACACACTGTCTCCATTACTCTTAGATTCATGCTTAGGAGGGATAAACATAACCATGTTAGACAATGGTGACATGGTTCACAGTAAACCATTAAGGGTTTGGTTTGGAAGACATTTGGATTTTAAAAGAAACTAAAGCTGCAGCGATGAACGGGCCCTCGTTCCATGAGGCTTTAGAGTCCCCTGGCTGCACCCAGACCCAATGAAGTTGCATTTTCAAACTTTTCGCCAGATGTGACGTATATTCTGAGTTAGGTCCTTGCATTGGTCAGTGCTTAGGCCCTAATTAGGAAAACTGGACAAAATCTGGTTGTCAGGCATGAAAATCACTCACCTTTCACGAAATTCGCCGTTTTAAAACCAAAATAGGTGACCTACATGAATTGTGTAGACACGATGAGAGTTGTGGGAGCCTTGAATTCAATAAAAACAACTTTGCTAAAATCTCTGTAACTCATTTTCAAGACGTGTGGATGATGCTGATGTGAGGGGACGAATTTGTCTTCAAAATAAGAGATTTACATTGCACCCCATTAGAGTTTAGAACTGGGTTCTTAGCAGTGGGCGTTTAATTCGAAAGTAACGACCGTTCGTAGCTTGCCGCTACTAGAGTACCTTAAGAGAGATTCTGTAGGACTCTGTAGGAGAGACGCTAGCATCTCCCGGATCTCAGTGGCTTTCCAGTTGCTCATCTTGACGTCCGCAGATGAAGTGATGGACTGACTGCTGTGATCAGCTGTTTTCTTGGTTTTAAAACTCTCGGGCTGTTGGTCGCACAACAGTGCACGTCATTGACACCTCCGCCCATCTCACGCAATAGCCGGCACATCGATGTCTCGGATTTAGATAGCCTCCGAGGTGTACCCTCCGAGGCAGCAAATTGGCGTACCAGAACAGACCTCCAATTTACCGCCTTCTGTCTAAATCCGCAGACCTAGCCGCAAAAAGGACGGCCAAATTGGTGGCTTGGTGCCCTGTATAAAAACTGCTATTAACTATGCAAACAAGGGCAGCCATGCACTGCAGGCACACTGTCAAACAGAAATGCATAAGAAGAAGGTGCAGGTCATAACATCAACACAGTGTAGCCAGCACCTTTCTTCCAAGCAGAGAGACAGCAACTTTTTCGAAACTCATGTTGGTCTTGTCAAAACACACTCTTTGCAGCAGATTGCGCTATTAAAGTTGTGCTGTTGCGCATGTCATGAGAGAAGTTGTCAGTCTCATTTCTTATATAGCATAATGCGACCATGTATAGATAGATACTTTATGATACAGTCATACTGTCTTGTAATTCTGCTTGATTTTTCTCTCAAAATGCATCAGATTGATGCTTTTAAATACGAAATATTCAACATTTTCTTCTGGGAGACCATGCCCCCGGAACCCCCAAGAGGGGTTCTATACTTCTCACCTTTTTCACCCCTGACCCGTTTTCATGCCTGAGTTGTTTGTGATATTTGAAGTTCACTTGAGACTCACTCACCTGGAGAGATGTTATGATAAAACCTATGAGGGTGACTAGGAGTAAGCATGCAGACACTAGCACGGCTTGCAAGGAAGAAAATGCAAGACAAAGACACGGATATCAGACAGTTTGTCCTGCTTCAGATCTGCGAGGTCCAAAGTAATCATATCGTAATCATTTAACATGTTTTCCACTCCCTAACTGCAGATGACGCTTCTGGGCCTGACTGTGAAACCGTTTATACTGTTAATGTCAAAATGTTTCTTTATGTAGCAAGTTTTTGTCTGTGCTGTAAAATTCATAAGCACCATCCTGAGGAATGTGACAATATAGCCAGTCTTTATTCTAATTCCTACTCTGTGGTTTAACAGATATACTGATATGCTTCATAAAAGTACTACCACTTTTATAGAAATAGCTTATTTTGATTCATAATGTAAAATAAATGACTTCATGAAACAAATATTAGGAATGGTATTAGATTGCATCACATTGCATCAGATTGCACTGAATCATCTTATATTATAAATGTATTGTCCCCGAATCATATCAGAGCCTCTGTGTCTAGATGTGTATCATATCTTCTTATTAGGGAGAGATGCACACCCTAATTCCATGCCATGATGTTTCATTTATATTTTCAAGGTATGTTTAGACTGTTAGTGTGGATACTGTAGTGAACTTAAATGTACAGCAAAGTTTCAGGTTGGAAAATACAAATTCACTAAACAAAACCTCTGTGGCCATTAGCAGCTCCACATGACACAAACACACACAGACACACAGTGAGGCACACTCTGACACACACTCACATTCATTAAGGCCTTCCACATTTGTCTCTGGACACTGAACAGCTCTCAGTGTGTAGCTCATTATTTTTTCCTATTGGATGTGTACCTCTAAGAACGTTTTCACACCTGCTTTCATTAGTCTCACATGACGACATCGCTGCAATCAGAGGTGTTGCTGTAAATCAGAACGAGCTCAGATTGTTTTAAGCTGAGATCATTTCTATCATGACAAAACATTATGATGCAACCTCGACACATCAGCACATGATGCAATATTTTCCTAAAGGTTCTGATAACCAAAAACATACAAAGAGTAAACATACTATGACACTTATGAGTCATAATTTGATGATTTTTCTTTCTTTGATGAATGCACTCTTTTTCTGTTTATCAAGCAGGCAGTGTGTAAATGCAAACCACAGGAAGTAGTTCCTAGAAGCATGTTACAATTTTGCAGAAATGCTGTACATGGAAGCTAAATAAATACCTTTTCGATATTACTTTGATCAAATTATATGTAGCTTAAATACCTAAAAACAGACTTCAGTCAATTGATTTAATAATTCAGTGACATACATATCCTTATGTTTTTTCTTTCGGTCCTTCTATCAAAAGTAAGGTAATAAGTAAAAGGCCCTAATAACACACATTTATAAGTTATCATTATTTTATGACCTTAAAACCGGGTACTTCAATGAATAATGGCACCTATCTCCCCCGAATAACCTCCTCAGGGCCTTTATCAACAAATAGTTTTTTTATGAGCGTCTGCAGCGGCTTAGAGTAAAGGCCTAGCAGTCCTCTTTTGTGTGGTCACTCCAAGCGCAATTTTTTAGAAAGGTTTTTTTCAGATAACCATTTGGGGCAGGACTTGTCACCTTGGTAACCAAGAAGATGGAGGAGAAGATTGTCTTGGCCCTCTCCATCTATTCAGAACTTTTATAATATGTCTGACAGGCAATAACACAACAGAAGGCGTTTTTAGACAGAGCACCAAGCCGCCAATCTGCCCGTCCTTTTGGCGGCTCGGTCCGCGGTTTTAGACAGAGGCCGGCAAATTGGGGGTCTGTTTTGGTCCGCCGATTTTTCGCCTCGGAGGGTACACTTATTTCTGCCTCGACTGCTGTCTAAAACCGAGGCGGAAATGTGCCGGCCCGTGGGTGAGGTGGGCGGAGGTGTCAATGACCTGCACTGTTGTGTGACCCACAGCCGGGGAGTTTTAAAACCAGGAAACAGCTGATCACAGCAGTCAGTCCATCATTTCATCCGCAGACATTAAGATGAACAACTGGACAGCCGCTTCTAAACTCCAGTAGGGTGCAATGTAAAGCTCTTATTTTGAAGATAAATTCTATGTCACTCTTCGCAGCCCAACTTCGAGCTTCACGTCACGTCACATGTTTACGCCTACCCCACAGGCGGCTTTTGGAAAAGGAGGAATATTACACCTCTGTTTTAGAAAGACAGGCTGGCACATTGCCGCCCTTACCTTGGAGCAGATGTCCCACCTTTTCTATCTAAAAAGGGCTAGAGTCAGAAAAGCCTGTTTGTGTGAGCAGATCGGATGGACACTAAATGTTGCTGGTGAATGTTTTTGTTATCATGTTTCAAGTTGTTTTTTAATGTTTTTCCATTACCATAACATGAGCTAATGGCCAGTAATGTTAGCTAACTCGCTATGTCAATCTGTTCATGCGCTACATCCCATATCCCTCAGAACATTATCTTCAGGGCATCACAGAGTGCTGCATGTAACACACAAGCTGCAACACGTAGCGTACACATAATGAGTAATGGGCAACTACTTAATAGGTAAAGTAATCCTGTTTGATTTAAAAAGCTGGGTAAACTGACTTTTTGTGTTTACTGCCCACTATAGCCTGCTACAAAGTTCCTCTGAGCTGACTGTATCAACTGTATCATCCTACTCACTATTTAATACCAATACCACCTTTTCCACAAAACTTAGCTGGTCCACACAGGCTTTTTAAGCGAAGGTCAACCAGTTAAAAATCGCTTATTGATTCCATTTCCACTTCCCTCAGACATGGTTTGTGATTCTTATTTAAAACGTTACATTGTATATCTCCACTGAGAAGGAAGGACTCATCAGCCACAAAGACACAGGGAACAGGGACAGGGCCAAGAGGGGTGTTTTCATCCAGGTCCAGTGTCTACTTAACCTAGGGCCTTGCCATATGCAGATGTGTGCAGCATACAGCAACCATTTTTTCTTTTTTTTACCTCCAGTTTTTCTCCCACGACGACCATTTGGAAATGGTAGTGGGTGTCCACCATTTTTTTTATTTTTTTTTTATTTTAAGATACTTTATTAAGTAAATTAATTTTAAAATTATTATTATGATAATTATTTATCAGATATATAGTACATGCAAACACACCCGAAGTTCTCTGCATTTAACCCATCCTAGCTGCGAATATATTGTAAGCATGCACAAATACACACACACACACCTTGCAAGCTAGGAGCAGTGGGCTGCTTTTACAGCGCCCGGGGGTTTGGTGCCTTGCTCAAGGGCACCTCGGCAGTAGCCAAGGAAGTGAACTGGCACCTCTTCAGCTACCAGTCCACTTCCATATTGTAGTCTGTAGCTGGACTTGAACCGGCCACCCCGGTCCCCAAGCCAAGTCTCTACCGACTGAGCTACTGCCACCATGGCGAGGAGAGTAACTGAGAAGGTTCCCTTGTAATTGAAGAAAAGGGAAGCCTGTTTATTCATCAATTAAGAATTGATGTGTTTGTGCTTACTTCTGCCTACTACAACTGTTGATCTGTGGAAGGCATTTAAAGTCTGTGGTTAAAGGAGGATAGACAGGCGGGAGGTCCTCAGATGTTTCCGTTCTGCCATGGCACCTGCCCTGCTGAGAAGTAGCGAGAATAGATTTCCCAAAACAAAAAGGCTACAAATTGGGGGTTTGGATGATTATGTGCTTCCCATCAATTGCACTGAGACTGTTCAGAAAAGGCCCAGAGGGTGCTGTCACGTGTAAAGATGTAAATGAAAACATATTGAGCTTGGCTATTTCCAGAGAGGACATGAGTTCATATTTGAACCATGTACATGACAAAATTAAGATGTGTTTGGTATCTTAGTTTACTCGTGTCCTCTTGATGTATTTGATTCCATTTTTGACAAGAGATGGCTCTGGTACCAGGTCCAGAAAAGTCCTCTACATAGGTGAAAATGCCACCTCCTACTAAGGAGCAGGAGGAACCCTTAAACCCTTAGTAGAGATGTGTCTTGTGGCCAAATGTATGTATTCCCCAAACAGAAACAATCAGCAGGAGGCATATGTATGAAAAATAAATAGGTAAGTATGAAGCACATAAAACCTGGCCTGCTAAAGTTAAAGTGAAACTCTTGCCAAAAAGCAACCAAGGTTTTATTTGTGATTAAATATGAGTCAAACCTTCGTGTAAATGCATAATTACGACAAAAGAGGCACTTGTCACCCCAGGAGCTGGATCTTCGGTGCGCCACTGTCATAGCAGACAAAAATTGTCGATCCCCGAGTGCAACCTAACAGGGAGGCTTGAGGAGCGCTCCACCATTGCTCTCCTGCCTGTTAGGTCCGACATGGGGATCGAAAACTTTTGTCTGTCAATGTTCTCAATGCTCGTGTTCATGTGTAGAGACCCTGGTGATACTACGAGCAAAGTTTCATGTTGTGTCGAGCCTTCTTAGTGTTTTAAAAATAGCAATATTTTGATGCTAACGTAAAAGTGCCCCATGCACTCCCATTGAAGGCAAGGCAAGGCAAGGCAAGGCAAGGCAAGTTTATTTGTATAGCACAATTCAGACACAAGGCAACTCAAAGTGCTTTACAGGCACACACAAATTACATTAAAAAACATAAAAATGTTATTTAAAAGACATTAAAAATTGCATTAAAAAACATTAAGAATTGCATTTTAAGACCAGTAAAAACATTAAGAAAAAAACAAACATAAAAAAGAAAGTAGACTCAAATAGAAAAGCTTTAAAAGAAACAAGACTGTAGAGTCAGAGTCATAATGCAGTTCGAAGACTTGAATTGCTTCAGCTAAAAGCAGTGGCAAAAAGAAATGAAATTTGAGCCGAAAACAAAAATATAGTCAATCTCAAAAGTGCTTCTTTCGTCGTAAATATGCTTTTACACAAAGGTTTGACTCATATCCATTCACAAAAAAAACTTGGTTGCATTTTAGCGAGAGTTTCACTTTAATATTTAAGTATCCCATCACACCAGGAGGGCAGACTCTTGGGCTTTCTATGAGAAGACTTTTAAAATTGATTAATAAAAAGTCACGTGTGTATTATAATTCATATACAATGATTTCTATATTGCAATTTATTATTTTACATCAAAAAAATATTCTGACAGATGTTGTGGCTAGCCAGAAATTATGAGAAAATAATCAGTTTTTGACAAAATCACAATTATGCGAAATACAGTAGAAAGGAACCTTTGAAGATGTATTTCACTGAAGTATTGTTCAATCACATCTAAAAGTAAAATTCATCTTTAAAGATGAATACTTTTTTTTGCTTACGTTCTCTCAAATTTAATATGCTTTTTGAAAGGTAGCATGTTTGCTTATGTTCGGGAAAAGAGAGAAAGTCTAGAAATCTCTGATGAAAAAGCCTTCATACATCATAGACGTCAACATATACTCATCCTTTGGATCATGAATTGTTTTGAGTGAAATTATAGATTCATATAGTTTCTTGTTTCTGTGATGTAGCATAAATGGACTCAAGCTCATGAATGATGATAATTAAATGGACCTTGATATGTGTATGAATAGAGATAAACATACAACATAACAACAACTGCACTGTCACTTATCCCACAGTGTCTCTTTACAGAATGTTGGCCATATGGGAGTCAGACTGCAGGATCTGAAATGTAACAATGAGCCTGATAGTTTTTTTAAACCAAGGGTAGAGAAGGGCATAGATTACAGGGTTTAGACAGGAGTTAATATACATCAGAAACATCATGAAGACCTCAGTTTTAGAACCAACCAAGATTTCATGGCCTACGAGAGACACACAGTAATATGGAGAGTAACAGATCACAAACACAACCACAAGGACACCAAGTGTCCTGGCTGCTTTCATCTCAGATTTCTTTACTCGACCAGTCTTCAGTGAGACAGTTGCAATTTGGGATCGCATGGCACGAGCCTGAGACACAGCCACCACAAATACTCTCATATACAGAACTATGATGACAGTAATGGGAATAATAAAGTTGACAACAAGATCAACAACTCCTGTAATGATGACTACACAATCCCCATTGCAGGAATTATACCTGCCTGGCTGCTTCAGGTTATCATATAAAAGGAAAATGCTGTAGACAACAGAACAAGTCCAACACAATAAAATACATATTATTGCAAGTCTTTGAGTGACTTTGACTGTGTAATGCAGAGGATCACAAATTGCAACATAGCGGTCAACAGATATGAGAACCATGTTTCCTACAGATACAGCCACTATGATGATTGCTAACAGAAAATACAGCGCACACATGAGATCACCCAGCATCCAGCAGGTCTCTGTCAAGAGTATTTCCACCGGCATCAGCAGAGCACCCACAAGAAAATCTGAGACAGCTAAAGAGAGGAGGAGGAAGTTTGTGGGGGTATGCAGCTGCCTGGAAAGAGAGAATATCATCATTATTAACAACATCACCAACATTCTATTATTATTAATACATAATATCATGTGAAGGTTATGTGCCTGAAGTGGGAGATGGAGATGATGACCAGCAGGTTGAGAGCTGCAGTGAGGAGAGAGATTGAGTATAGTAGAATATAAATAAGCAGAGTGTCAAGGTGAGGAGGCTCTGGCCTCCTGCAGGAGGTATTGGGTAGTTTAGGAAAGCAGAGTTCAGCTCCCTCCAGCTCCATCACCAAGGAGAGAAGGAGGAGAGAAGCTGCTGAAGTCTGGCAGCTTTCTGACCAAAGCTGTCTGACTTACTGACTTATTTCTATTCCTTCCCTCCCCCCTTCTTGTTAAATCCACCCACTTCTCTTCGCTACACCAACCTAAGCTTCCAGGAAGAACGACAGGCTTTGAAGCCAGTTTTTGTAGTGATTACATCATAAAGTGATGCACTGTGGCCCAAAAAGACTTTTTCCCATAAGGTTAAGTTTGTGATAGAAGCATCTGTAAAACAGTGGATACATTTTTCTGAGCATCACAACCTCTGCTTAATGACTCATTTCACTGTCATAATTTAAGTCATTCGGTTCAACAACATTTGGAAAATCTAGAACTGCGCGATTGACGTATTTTATGCCCATGCATGTTAGCTGAGCATTGAACAGGCAGTGAGCCAGTTAGGTTGGATATTTTCATATGAGGAACTTGAGCTTCTTTTGGCTTCAAAGCCCGACTGAGCAGTGTTTATAGTCAACTGTGGCACTGTCTTTAATGCTGTGTACAGATATAATGTATCATCCTTGCACCAGCCTTTCTGTTCTACTGCTATTCATGACGCTCATGCCATTTCTGTCTGATGTAATGTGGTCTGGGAATGTTGGGAGCGGCCTTCACAGTTATACACATTCACACATCGGGGTCAATAAGTTTGCCATGGAGCAGTTCCACAGAAGGGTTATCAGCATCTCTCAAGGGCACCACCGTAATGGTAATGAGAGATGCTCAGGGTGAGACCGGCAACTTTCATGTCACATGTATTGCAGACCCAGCAACATGTAGGGCCTAAATTGGCCTAAATCATTTCGGGAAAATCGATTTAGTTAATGATGTGATGAAAGAAATGAAAAAGGCATAACTCAACTGTGAGGGAGTTCCTCAGCAGGTCAACCAACAGCAGAGACATGCTACAGTTATCTTGTATTATCTTAAAAAAGGCAGCAGTTGTAATTGTGGTTTGACTTAATGATTCAATCATTGAACTTTGCATGCTTTGCACTAATATTAGTGGAGCAGTGAACTCCAGCAGTAACAAATGCAACGAGAGAGACCTGGCTCCAGACACACAGAGCTCTGTTAGAGCATGAGCAAGAGTGTTTTCAGCAGCGGAAGTTGATCTTCTATATGTGGTTTTTGAAGTAACCTCTATTTTTTAAACTTTATAACCTCATTAACTGAGTTTAGTGAAACTGTGTTAACTGTATGTTGTTTACAGAGGTTTCTGAAGGAAAGATATTATTATTTGTTACTAAGGCAAGTTAATAAGCTATTTGCTGCTACTTAGCACAGCTGTGTAGAAATGAAGACAGGGACTGGATCAAGGATGTTATATTCAGAGCCGTTGCATAGACTGTGCGAACTGTGCAACCGCACAGCGTCTCGCGCCACTAGGGGGACTCGTAATCCTGCTGTTTTTATTTTTTTATTTTTTTATTTTTTTATGAATACATTAGTTATGTATGATTTTGTATCAATGACATGTCTCTGTCAAGGTCACATAAAAAACAAATAATAAAAAAAAATCCAGCAAATTAAGTGGGTTTTTCATTGTCGCGGTGTTATGACGTAATGCGTCCTCACTGAAGACGGGAGAGGGGGAAAGCTCAAGCAAGGGAAAGCCACCATGTCAGCTACAAGAGAACGTGACCGATTTCGCAAGCAAGAATCCGGTTCTGAGAAAAGGAGAAAAATTTAAAAGAAGGAAGACTTTCATAAGTCACTGCAGGGATCACTGGATAAATTTATCAGCACTTCCAGAGATGCAGTGGCAACAGCTAGCATCTGAATAACCCACGCCAACACTGTGGCAGAGCCTAGCGGGATTCATCAACAGCAGGACGGGAACATGGGCACTGAGGATGACGGTGAAGTCCAAGGTGAGGGATGAGGATAAATATCTTTGGTTGACAAATATTTTATAGCGAGGCTTGTGCCCAATTTAGTTGAGTTGGACCACACGACCAATTCTCTGTTTTTCTTCTACTACAATTTATCAGAGTGTGCCGTGGAGGACGAGGTCCCACTCACGCCTGGTGAAGAGCATTATTCGGGGTCCGACAGTGAAGTATCAGCGCATCTTGTGGACCTTAACGATCCCAGCAATTGGCCCGTGCATCTGGATACCAAAACGGTGGATTTACTTGCGGAAAAAGGCCCGGTCAAGGTTTCCAACTTTGATTTCCCCATCAATCAAGAAAAAAGACACTTTTCCAACAGTCAACAACAACAAGTCGGCCAAAATTAGCTAGTGATGGCAATAATGATTGAAGACATTTGAGTACTTTGCTGAAACAACACGAAAAGTCCCCTGATCATATCAGGCATGCCGCAAAATGGATGGAGACAAAACGAAGATTAGATACACACACTGCTATAGACGAGTCACATCAAAGAGAGATAAACAGAGAAAAGGCACACTGGCAGGACGTTTTAACACGCATTCTAGCAGCTGTGCAATATTTGTCTGAGCATAACTTGGCATTTTGAGGAACAAATGCAAAGATTTATGACGAGATGTAACACACGTGGACAAACGGGACTGCAACAGTACAGCATGAAAGCATGGATTGCTCGTTTACCGGTACCACACTATGCCTGACCTGACTTAAACCTCCCGCTTGCTCCTGTGGTCATCTCTCTCTCTGGTGTATGTACAGAACGTGAATTTATGTGCCTGTCTGGGTGTGTGTAACTATCTGAGCATGGGAGTTGCTTCACTCACCCGCTCCTTCCGTATCACGTCTGGGCCCAGTACGACCCGGCACGACCGGACTCGGCGAGGCCGTAGCTCAGGGCGTCCCCGTCGCTCTACGGCCACAGCAGCTCCACAGCCGGCCAGCTCGCTCGATTCGGCACTTGGTTTTCAGTTTATTTGGTGTCTGACTCCGGTGCAGTGTGTAGGTGTGTGTCGCCGGCGCAGTCTCTCTCTCTGACTCCCTCTCTGGAGACCTCGCGCTCCCCTTCTTAAAACCCCGGAAGTTCTCTTCAACCTCCCCCTAGACCAGGTGATACTGATTTCTCCGCTCCACCCACTCACGGGGTTCAGTGAGCTACCTCCCATCTCGTGACATGTTTCTGTGTTGTGTATTTTGTGAATCAGTCTACCTTGACCTCACCCGGCCCTCACACTTCACCTGCTTCACATCTCCCAAGGGAGGTCATAACACGAGAACAATGGTAACTTTTTGGGATTAATAGAGATGATTGATAAATTTGATCCCACTATGCAAGAACATGTCAGACGCATAAGAAATAAGGAAACGCATGCACATTATCTGGGACCTCAGAAATGAGTTGATTTCTCTTATGGCCACAAACGTCAAAAACTCTATTGTGAATGACACGAAGAGAGCTAAATATTTCTCTGTGCTTCTTGACTGCACACCAGATATGAGCCACCAGGAGCAAATGTCGCTGATTCTTCGTTTTGTCAATATGACATCATTAGAAGTGAATGTAGAAGAACATTTCATTGACTTCATCCCAGTGAGCGACCAATCTGGAAAGGGACTATCAGATGCACTCTTGGCAGAACTAGAGGCCCTTGGACTGAGCATAAATAACTGTCGGGGCCAAGGATACGATAACGGGGCGAATATGAGAGGACAAAATCAGGGAGTGCAAGCCCGAATTCTGCGTCTCAATCCCCGGGCTTACTTCATGCCATGCGGTTGCCACAACCTGAATTTAACACTGGGAGGTATGGCAAAATGCTGTCCAAAAGCAATGTCATTTTTTGGGATTGTACAATGACTTCATACCATATTCGCAGGCTCTCCTAAACGGTGGGAAATACTCAAAGCAAAAGTCCCAGATCTCATGGTAAAACCTCTGTCTGAAACAAGGTGGGAGTGTAAAAGCAATACATTATCAATCAAGTGATATTAAGGATGCTTTGCTCGAAGTGTCAGAGGACTGTAGCGACCCCAAAATTAAAAGTGAGGCAAAGTCGCTCGCTAATGAAATGCAAAGCTTTGAATTTATCACGTCTATGGTGATATGGTATGATATTCTGTTTGCCGTGAACACCGTCAGTAAGACGCTCCAGTCAAAGGACATGCAGCTTGATGTGGCCTTATCACAGCTAGATGGGTTAATTGACTTCATGCAAAAATACAGAGACACTGGATTTGTGTCTGCAAAAGCTACTGCAACAGAGATTGCCTCTGATATGGACACTGAACCTGTAATAAAAGCAACACTGCGAGTGAAACGCAAACGTGATGAAAATGAAAATAAATATACTCCAGACCCAGAGCAGGCATATATAACGGACTATTTTAATGTCATAGTGGACCAGGCCCTCACTGCTCTCTATACCCGTTTTAAACAAATGCAGGAGTTTGGCAACATGTTTGGATTTCTTTTTGATCTGACCAAACTGCGTGAATTGGAGGAGACTGACCTACAAAGACACTGCACAAGACTGCGTGATGCTCTGAGCACATCCAAATCTCAGGATATAAATGCAGCGGACCTCTTCCAGGAGCTGAGGATATTACAAGAGATAATCCCAAAGGAAATAACTACAGCAATAAAAACACTTCGTTATCTCAAAGGGATTGAAGGAACTTTTCCTAACTGTGAGATTGCGCTCAGGATCCTGCTAACTTGTCCAGTAACGGTGGCATCGGGCGAGCGAAGCTTTTCAAAGTTAAAACTTATTAAAAACTATTTGCGCACCTCCATGTCACAGGAGAGACTGTGCGGGCTCGCCCTGCTATCCATTGAAAAGGACATTGCATCAAAACTGGATTATAAAGATCTTTTTGCTGAGTTTGCGCCCATGAAGGCAAGGAAAGTGACTCTTAACGTGATCAGTTTCTGCGTAATTTACGCATGGTGAGTCCATCTCATTTGTTAGGGTTACAGTGTACAGTGTTGTATTTAGTCACACAGTCTGCATGCACCAGAAATGTTCTCCTCTGTTCCTACTGCAAAGCAGAGGGGAGAGAGTCCCAAACTACTGACCAAACATTCTATTTTAGTGATAGCTGAGTTTGAAATATATTATATATAAACATGCATATCTTTCATATCCACAGACTCCCTGCAGTGATGCTAATGTCATTGAACACAGTGTTGCTCAGCTTCTTCACTGGGACAGTTATGGGGAGACTGGGCTGCTGCTGACTCTTCTGTTGTTAAGTCTGCTAAAAGGAGCAGGGACAATGATATAATATGAATATCTTGCTAAACGTTTCCCTGCACTGATTAAATGTTGATGAAATGTAGGCTAACACTAGTCTGTAGCTAGCTAGCTTAACGTTATTTCACTATGGACATTAAGCCAACAGGTTAATACCACTCAGACTGAAGGCTACCCTCCTCTCTTGGTGAAAAACTGGGTTACAGATTGGCACTCTTTCCTTTGTCTTTCCTCTCTCTCTTTCATTTTTGAAAACCAGATTTTGATTCAGGCAACACTGTGATCATTGTAGTTCTGACTGCAATTAATCACCCTCACTGATAAGTGAGCTGAGGCATGACAAAACCATTTCATGCAGATACAGGGGGGTGATCAGTCAATATGGACATTTACTTTTTGGTCAATAGGGATATTTAACTTTTACTGCCAAAAACAAGTAAAAACAAAGAGTTAATTAATGTTATTATTATATTTGAAATATATACTAAATGATGATGGTTTAACAATTTCATATTATTTTTTTTTTACCTATTTTTTGGGGACCCCTGTCAGTCAGGGGCCCTTGAAATTGTCCTAACTTTTCCCCCCTATATGGTGCCCCTGGAGTTGACTGTATCAAGTGTCCCCCACATTCTACTCACTATTTAATACCGCTTTTCCTCCAAAATTAGCTGGTCCACACATGTTTTTTAAACGCGGGTCCACCAGCTAAAAAACACTTATTGATTGCATTTCCACTTCCCGCAGACACGGTTTGTGATTTTTATTTAATGTGTTACACTGTACGACACTGACTTAACGTTTCATGTCAAGTATGCAACAGCCATGATGTTAAAGGAGCACTCAACCATTCTCCTGGCATTGGAAAGCCTGAAGTTGAAGACCCTCTTCGCTCCCTGTCTTGGCGCCTCAGTATATCGCCACTGAGAAGGAAGGCTTCATCAGCCACAAAGACATAGGGGACAGGGCCAAGTTCCTCTGTACCAGGAATTGGGGTGTTTTCAAGCAGGTCCAGTGTCTACTTAGCATTGGGCCTTGCCATATGCAGATGTGTGCAGCGTACTTCCATTTTCTTTCTTTTACTTTCAGTTTTTCTCCCACGTCGACCATTCGGAAACAAATGGTAGTGGGTGTCCACCATGGCTAGTAGAATAACTGAGAAGGTTCCCTTATAATTAACCCTTGTGTGGTGTTCGTATTTTGGTTACTCAGCCAGTGTTTGCGGGTCTGGTGGACCCGCTGCATTTTTAGGCCTTTAATTCAACACAATCAAATAATTTTATGTTAAAATACTCAACAGATGTTTACTTCATCCTAATTACAAGCAATATAAACAGCATATATGGTTAATATTTGCCCTTTACCTTTGTTAGAACACTTTTATGAATTAAAGTGCTACTCGTTTTTTGTTTGTTTTTTTGTAAAATGTAATAAAAAAAAGAAAATCTGTTATAATCAAGATTTGAATGGAAGAAATTCAACAAATTTATAAATGAAGCAAAGTTTTACATAACTATTGATTTTAATTTATTTGAACTTCATTAGTATTTTAACCCATTCTGGTCAGTTTACACAACACAAGCTGATGGTGATGGTGGTTCTATGGGTCTGGTGGATGGGGCGCCAGCATTCTCCTCCTGAATCCCCCTTATGATGGCTGTAGAGGCTGGGGCTCTTGGAACATGCTGTCTTCTCTGGATTTGAGGTCTCACAAGTGCCTTTCCCAGTTCCTCGAGAAGAGGCGTCTCCTCTGGAGCTTCCCTCTGTTCTACTTAAGTGCCATCCAGATGAAAAAGGCGTTGTACGCAGAGATTTCCAATATGTCAAATAATATCACCAGTGGCAAGTGTAGGGTCCTTCTTTTGCAGCTATAGGCAGTCACCAGCTTGTCCATGTTGTCCAGGACTCCTTTGGTGACATCATAATCCATGATGACCTCTGGTTTTGATGCTCCTGGCCACAGATTCTCCATCCCTGTGCAGTGTACTCATGAGTACCACATTCTTGCCTTTCTTTGACGGGCTGGTCCTGTGGCTTGTCTTCGTTTTGGAACTAGCTGATGCTCAATCTCATCCTCTTCTTCAAAGTCACTGTCAGAATGTGATCCTCACATTTTGAAACTTCTTCCTCTACATCATCATCAAAAGCTTCTTTCTCTTCCCAAATCAATTGCCCTCTGAACAGAGAACATTTTGGCCATCTTGATTAGTTGTGCTAAGGAACCGCACTGGCAAAGCTATATTTACTGTGTTCCACCCCCAATTTGCAGCTTGGATAGTATGAGAATATAAAGATTGGTTCCCGCAAGACAGAGCGTAAAATGTGCGGGAATGTGAGATTAAACATTGTTGGTACTTGATTTTTGAAACAATGTGCGGGAATGACAGTGGTAGAAACACAAAACTCACATAAACACACACACACAAACACACACACAAACACACACACAAACGCACACACAAACGCACAGACACACACACACAAACGCACAGACACACACACACAAATGCACAGACACACACACACACACACACACACACACACACACAACCTAACAGCAGGCCCAGTACAGAGTGAAGGTACACAGGACATACAATTCCCCCACTTTTATTAGCCCCGGGTCCAGTGGACCCGAACACCCTGTATGTAATATAAATGTGTAGGGGGGGTGTACAGTGTGTGGTCATTGAAAATGAGTTTTGATATATGTTCTTCACAGAAAATGAGCCAAGGCCAATGAGTTTCAGGTTGAAAAAATTATGAATCGTATCATTTTTCTTTTACTAAAAAATGAAAACGGGTCCCACAGACCCGAACACCATACAAGGGTTAAAAAAAAAGGAAAACTGTTCATCCATCAATTAAGAATTGATGTGTTTGTGCTTACCTCTGCCTACTACAACTGTTGATCTGTGGAAGGCATTTAAAGTCTGTGGTTAAAGGAGGATAGACAGACGGGAGGTCCTCAGATGTTTCCGTTCTGCCATGGCACCTGCCCTGTTGATGAGAAGTAGCGAGAATATATTTCCCAAAACAAATAGGCTGCAAAGTGGGGTTTGGATGATTATGTGCTTCCTATCAATTGTAATGAGCCTATTCAGAAAAGGCCCCGAGGGTGCTTTCACATGTAAAGATGTAAATGAAAACATATTGAGCTTGGCTATTTCCAGAGAGGACACAAGGTCATATTTGAACCACATACATGAGAAAATTAAGATGTGTTCGGTATCTTAGTTTACTTGTGTCCTCTTGATGTATATATGATTCTGTATTTGACAAGATATGGCTCCGGCACCAGGAACAGAGAAGTCCTCTACATAGGTGAACATGCCACCTCCTACCAAGGAGCAGGAGGAACCCTTAAACCCTTAGTAGAGATGTGTCTTGTGGCCAAATCTATCTTCTCCAAACAAGAACAATCAGCAGGAGGCATATATTGTATCAAAAACAAATAGGTAGGTATGAAGCACATAAAACCTGGCCTGCTAAAGTTAACTTTCGATCCCTAAAAGCAGGGAAATAGGGTCAAGTCTCAAATACTGGCCTGGTCCCTTTTTGAAAAACAAATGAAAAACATTAGTTGTCAGTTCAAATGTTACAATATACTGTATACTGTGAAAAAATAAATGGATAATGAAATGTATCCATCTTTCAAGAATACACACACTCCCATCACAATAATGCAGACAGAGGAAGGGAGAGTTCCAGTGCTACAGAAAAAGAAACATCATGAATATCACAAGGGTAAGAATATATAAAAATACAGATATAGCTAAATGTCATTTCTTTACAAGTGTTTCCTGGTGTCTTAAACCACAGCAGGTTATTGGTGGTCATGTCAGTCATAAACTGAAACAAATACATATTGCCATTTATACAAAACTACAAAAATTGCTATTCAATATCGGTGACAAATGATAAATAAATCGTCCCAGGCACACACACTTGACACCACGAGCAGAGGACAAATAAAGGATGGCACAAGCCAAACCCATGCTACACATTAGGGCTTTAACCACCACTGGCATTATCATCAGTTCTGGTTTCCCTTGTGAAGGGCGGAATGCTTCTCTCTGGCTGGCGCCCTGTACGACACCACAAAATGGTACTCTCAGAGAAGTTATCCTCCACATGACTGATCAAAGCAACATAATGAAAGAAACTTCGGCAAAATGACGGCTTTCAAAGTACGCTGACAGCTAATATTTACAGACAAATTACTAGTGCACAGTGCAGTAGGCTGCTGCTCTGAAGGCATCAGAAACCAGGCTGACAAAGAGCAGCAACTATGCTGGCTGTCTTAAAATAGTGAGTTAAATACACCCCGTAGATGCTTTCTGCCCTAATGTATAAAAATATTCAAGCTAATGTGTGCACTAAATTCATCATACTCATTGCTATAGCTGGATGAGGAGAAAAGCAGTGACAAAATAATGCACATGGAAAAATAGACAAACTACTGATGACAGAGGGTCTTTAGGTACAAGTGAAGACATGTAGTCAAATCGAGGATGTAACATTAAATCTGGACATGGTGTTGGATGTGGAGCTAAGTGACATTTTGAAGCCAAAAACCTCGACTTCTTGGGTATGAAAATACCCGGATCTTCCATGTTGTGCTTTGTATTTCATAGCTGCACTTTTTTTTATTTTACTTTTTCCCCTCCCTCTCTATTTGTAATAATTAAGACTGACTTCATTTTCTCAGCTGAATGACTGGCAGCTTGTCTTTTTTTTTGTTTGAGACTGGAATAGCTGAAGAGGGTATCGAAGGAGATTCTGCTCCAATGTCATGTCATTGAGAGAACTTTGTATCAGAACTGTCACCAACAGTGATAGTAGTAATGTAGGCTTAAAACAACACAAAGTTTAACTCAACAGCTAAAAGTGAGGTTGATTTTTCTTTACTCACTTTGTTAATGGTTTTATTTCAGTTGTTTCTATTTCGTCATATTTGGGGGCACAGTTTCTTTCTACACCAGATGTTATTTTGGAATTATTCAGTTGACATGGTGTTCCAGCTGTGGTTGCATTTGCACGGCCATTTGTTAAGTATTCAACACTGTGAGTCTTTTGTATTATCAAGTCTGCAGTAGCGGATATGCCCTCTTCTTGTTCTAGAGTGAATTTTTCCACATTACTTTGCCTTAAATCAAAGTTTGAGCCCTTATGCCTCCATCACATTTCAACGCAAAGTGACACCATTTACATTAAGTAGTGAATTCAAATCACCCTTTAACTTGCTGGGCAGATTTTTTTTTTTCTCAAAAAAAAAAAAGTCTGTAAACTGAACATATTACGTTGAAACTTGGGTGAGATCCAATTCACATGGTCTACTCATGCAGACATGTGGCCCATGCTTTAGGTATACAGGAAGTAGGTTCTCTTCGGTAATGGGACAATCAGACTGTTGCTAATTCAAAGGGCTCCATATCAATTGATAACATAATAAAAGGTTATTTTTCTTTCTTTATTTAATCTAAGCAACATTGAATGTTTCTCCGCTTTGGATTTTGTTATTGTATTGTAGTCCAAAAGTTCAATCCACAAGGTTAAACTTTCCACAAGGCCATAGAAACTAAATGTAATTATTAGGTCATAGAAACAAAGCAATTTCTTTCAGTTATGGGAAAAGGAGGAGGGGCGAGATGAATCAGCTTTATTATGGAGAAAACTTTGGTCTGAAAGCTGCTAGAACTCATCAGCCTCTCTTCTCCTTTTCTCTCACTTATGGAGACGCTAGAACGACCTGATCTCTGCTTTCCACAACTACTTAACGCCTCCTGCAAGAAGCCAACACAGCATCGTTCTGACACCATTTTCCTTTACATCCTGCTCTCTTTCATCTCTCTACTTACTATTGCTCTAAACCTGCTGGTCATCATCTCCATATCCCACTTAAGGTTTGAAGACAAACTCATAATCTTAAATATTTTTCCTCAGTATCAGCACATAAATTTACAGGAGTTGTTTCTGGGTCAATAGGGATATCGCTACATTGTGGCATTTTATGAAACATAACATTCTGAGTTTTGTCATGTATTGCATTTAGGATTTAACATACATGTATAGTTATACTATAATATGCTAGTATTACAACCCTGAATCCACTGACGAAATGAATGGTGGAACCCAATTTGACTCCATATTCTCTGACCATCATCTCCTCCACTATAGACAAACACACAGTAGAATGCAAACCTGGTCCTGAATCTATTGTCATGTCAGAGATGTTATTGAGCACATACTCGCTATTTTACCCCAACCCTAAAAAATATACTTAATGTTCTATACTGTGTTGTTACTGTAAATGCTTGGCTCACATTGAGAAAGACAGGAATATGTGTATGACTTCCACAACTGCTACATACACGTTCACTGACTTTACCTTTTGTTTTTCCAGGCAGCTCCACACCACCACCAACTTCCTCCTCCTCTCCCTGGCTGTCTCAGACTTCCTTGTCGGCCTCCTGTTGATGCCGGTTCAGATCCTTCTTATAGGGGGCTGCTGGTTTTGGGGGAGCTTTATATGTGGACTGTTTTACTATGCCTCTTTTCTCCTTACATCCGCCTCAGTAGGAAACATGGTGCTCATATCCGTTGACCGTTATGTAGCCATTTGTGACCCTTTGTGTTACCTAACCAAAGTCACTCAGAAAAGAGTTCAAATCTGTATTTCTCTGTGTTGGGCCTGTTCAGCGTTGTATAACGGTCTGATATTGATGGACTACCTTGAACAACCAGAAAGATATAATTCCTGCTATGGAGAGTGCATAGCTGTTATTGACTCTATGACAGGAGCCGTAGATGTCATGTTGACGTTTGTTGGCCCCATTGTTGTCATTGTTGTTCTGTATATGAGAGTATTTGCGGTGGCTGTGTCTCAGGCTCGAGCCATGCGGTCACATATTACAGTTGTCAAACTGCAGGGTTCAGTAAGTGCACCCGCTAAGAAGTCTGAGATGAAAGCAGCCAGGACTCTTGGTGTTGTTGTGGTTGTGTTTCTTATATGTTTCTGTCCATATTTTTATCCGTCTATTGCAGGCCAGGACATGTCAACCAGTGTGGCATTTCAAATGTATGGGGTCTGGCTTCTAAATTGTAACTCCTGTCTAAATCCACTGGTCTATGCATTTTTCTACCCTTGGTTTAGAAAATCTATCAAACTGATTGTTTCATTGCAGATACTGCAGCCTGACTCCTGTAATGCCAACATACTGTAGCAATATCTTCAAAAAATGTCTGTAGTATATCTGTACTAAAATGACCACCAGCTATCTTAGTTCTCAAGGAACAAAGAATAGAAAGTAGAAAAAGAACAACAACCAAATGATTGAAGAGTGTGTACATCATTAGTCTGTTTTGTTAATTACAAAACCTTTTCTTTAACAGATAAAAGCAGATTCTTGCAGCATGTCTTTAACCAGCATGTTTTTCATATGCAACAGTGTTTTATAAAAATGGAAATTGTTGTTTGCTTTTGGGTCACTAAAATGTCACACCTTTCAAGATCCTCTTAGTAATAAAGTTGATTTGATTGGAGTTTAATTCAGACACTGGTGCTTTGGCAAGGCGACTGATCTGACGTTCAATCCCAAAGTGTCAGAATTTGACAAGTTGGAAATGAGAATCAAAAATCATCTTTATTATGAAGTAAAGCTCTTAATCAGCTGACTTACAACAGCTAAAATACCCTGAACTCGTTTGTTTTTTGCAGTTAATGTATTCCTGTTGTTGAAGTACCCACCATTGTTTTATAATATATATTAAGTTATAATATCATATGGAATACATACATTGTTAAAATATGAATATGTCCACATCATCAAAAACATTATGAATTACACTATTAGCCACGACCCCAATGAGTTTCCACTGTGTCTGTGTTTTTAGGCTGATTAAATATTTTATGAAGACACTTTTTAAGCCGCTACTGAGATCGTTTCTGTTATGATATATTTTTATATATACATGTAAAGCCACAATTACCAACACATGCTGAGCCATCACCATGAATCACCGAGTCTATTTAGGAGTAATGTTAACAGCTGGTGCTGTCCAAGAGAACAGGCCTCGCACGTCAGGCTGTGGCGCCGTCAGGGGGCACGCTCACCTGTTACTTGTATGTGATGTTGTGGAGAAAACAAGCTGTAAATGTCATGTGAATCGGATGATGTTTGTCTGACTTCCTGTGTCCAGTGGGTGGCACTATGGATATGTCACAGTTTTGATGCACGGATATATTCAGGACGACTCCCTCTACATTCTTGAGTAATTTGGTGTAGATGGGAAATTGTATGTTGAAGTTAGAGGGACTTGATGCTATGCGGCGACGGATTTAAATGGGCGGCACCATCACGGCCAGCAGGTATGACATAGGAGAAAGCTTTTCATAACGTTTCATCTGCAAAGTCAGACGATGATCCTGACTGACTGTGAAGTCTGTGGTGTTGAATCTTTAGGAGAAGGGTGTGAAATTATGAGGTACGGCATTATTTCAAAATGGCGGCCAAATTCAAAATGGCCGACTTTGTATTGATGTGTAGATGTATTCAGGGCAACACTGTCTACATGTATGATTAATTTGGTGGAGATGGGGCATTGTTTTTGTCTTTTTTGTGCGCCTGCTCATGATGAATTTGCGTACCGAATTTCGTTCATCTACGCGTATGTAGGAGGCGGGGCTGAACAATAGGGGGCGCTACAGAGCCCACAGGTCACGACTATGCCCAATGACATTAAATTAACAAATGTTTCGTCGGATGTGATGTATGTATGTAAAATTTGGTGAGTTTTGGGTATGTTCAGGCCCTCAAAACTGCAGTCAAAGTAGGAGAAGTATAATAATAATAGTGAAAAAACTATTGCGATTACAGTAGGGACCTCACAGGTCAAGACCTGCTCGGGCCCTAATAATACAAATTATTAATACAAATTGATAGTTACAGGGCACCACCATCAGTCTTAAAGGTCCCATATTATGGTCATTTCTGCTTCTTGATATGGTTCCTTGAAGTCTAAATGGAATGTTAGTAACATGCTTTGGTCGAAATACACTGAAGGATTGAGCACAGCAGGGTTCTTGAAACACCAGTTTGACAGCCCTGCTCCAGGCTACCGATTTCAGTGCCTTTACCTTTAAATGCTAATGAGCTACTGCGCGCCGCCCACGGTGCCGCCCACCTCCTCCTGCCTGCGGAAGAGGTGAGGATGGCATCATGTGACCATGGCAACGGCGGAGTTTCTGGGAGTAATGGCTGCCGGACAACAGACTGCGGTCCGACCCAGAACAAGAGGCTCCAGAAGAAAGTAAGCAGCCAAGAATGAACATTGATGTTTCTCAGTGGTCAGTAGTTAAGTTTGTTACCTCGACATTATTTTTCTGTTACTGCAGACTAACGAAAGTTTTACGAGCTTACTGGCCGTCTGCCCCGCGTTGTTTCAAATAACAGCCCCCTTCTCCTGCCTCGAGTGTTTACATCATGAAGCTTAGCTAAACTTCGGCTAGTGTTTACTGCTGTTCAGTTGCAGTAACGCGGATGCAATTTAGCAACAGCCATTACAAGACAGAAGCGTAACCCCATATTATTATTTACATTTATGTAGCCAGGTAAGTTGATTGAGAACCTCTTATTTGTAGTGACGACCTGTAATTAGCTACTGCCAGCATTGTCAAGTTTTCAATAATCACAGTTGCCTCCCATCACCTCTCTACCGTCAGAATTGTTTTTTTTTTTTTTTTACCAGTTACAACGGTTTATAAACTTCAGATAAATTACCAAAGAAACAATGCGACGTGATTAGCAATTATAGTTTCCAATGGATAATACAAATTCTGCATAAAAGTAGGTGTTCCTGTGGCAATTGTGTACAAATTCCTACATAACCTGAGAATATCTGCTGTATGGAAATACCACAATAAAGTGTGAACACTGGGCAAACATGGTTGTCATTTTGCAGTCTCTCTTTTCTCTAATCTATTGTCACTCGCTTACCTTTCATAATTTCTAGGTTACACGAAGACTACAGCAGCTTCCTGAGCTAGCATCATGCAAGGTGGACCCTCCTGGCCTGTAACCTGTCTGCCTGAATGTATCTGCACTGCAGAATGCACTGAACATTTATCGGACAGTCTATGGACCCTTACATCTGAGGGGAATAGTGCAGTCAGCTTTTAGTCACATAAATACTATTAATTTATCGCAAAAGTGTTATGATGAAAAGTACATAACTGATTCCTCTATCTTACATTGCTTATAGTTTATCTTTTACTTATTACCATGAAAATTACATATCAAACAATGAAAACACAGAACAGTTAGGAAAGATGTTTTATTGTAAGAAACATTTGTAAAGATGTGTTGAAGAAAATATAAAGTGAAACAGTTTGACTTTATATATCAACTTCAATATCAATGAAAATGATAACAAAGAGAGTATCTAGTTGCCATGGGTGTAAACATTCAGTGCTAACTTTATATTGAATTGTGTTCAGCCAATATAGCCTACATAAGCTTTGTGAGGTGGTGCTGGGGCTCTCTGGGGAGGAGAGTGAGAGTTGTGCTGCCCGTCTGTGTGGTCTGAGAGGTCTTCAGGGTTTATGAGTTTCAGCACCTCCTTCACATATGGGGCAGGGTCCTGGAAAACCTTCTTGAAGATCAGGTCCAACAGAGCATCACCGCAGTCTGCAGACTGTAAAGAGGATCTCCTGATGATGTGGTGGCTTGTCCTCTATCAGCCTTCTCACTGTAATGCAGTGCAGCCAGGTAGAGTCTTAAACAGTAAAAATACAATAAAGCATGAAAACAATTGCAAGAAATGGGCAAACAATTTGAAATGTTCTCAACAAGTAATCACAGTTTAATTATCCTGCACCGAATTCCCAGATATGGATAGGATAACACATGACAGCACTGTTACAGTATAATTCAAGCACTAAATGCTGCAAAGCGTTACGTTACTCTAACCTGACCTTTTTATTTCAGTAACAAGTAATCTAACGCCTTAACATTTCCAAACCAGTGATCAGATTAAAGTTATGTATTCAAGTCACTGTGCATTACAATTATTTTGGTCATTTTCTTTAGTACAAATATATATTCTTGCTTTCTTCTTGCGTCTCGGGGAGTGATGTCACGTTCGTCTGAAGTCATGTTTTGGCCATGAGGATAACTCGCGTGTAACACCACGCAGCAACACAAAAATGGAGGAAGGAGAGAGATGCATGTTTTCTACCTGTAAATATGGTCATTATTTTGAGTTATTAAAAACAAAAATCACGAATACTTGGTCAGGGGCCCGGCCCGGCCGAGGATAGCGGTGGGGTCGGGCTCGGGCAGAGAATCTAAACTGTGTAAGTTAGCAAGCAACATCACACTCGTGTTGCCCCGGCCTATGCCAACATATTCCAGCTTAGAAAACGTTTTCAAATGCATTATATTTCACAAAATCCTGAAAACTATGTGTATGTACCGCTTGACCGACCGGGTCTCTGGGTTTACATGTGGAGACCGTGTTGATGCGAACTAGAAGCTCGCGGTTAGCGTTAGCTTGGAAGATCACGGTTAGCGTTAGCTGGTACTATGTGACACTGCTTAGTTAGTTCGTGTAAAATTGCTAAATAAACACAGCTAAATACTTGCACATGCAGACATTTCCCTAGGACATGCATTACATAATGTGCAAGATCAGAAATGTAATACACACAATGATTCTGCTGTAGCACTAACTTGTGTGGTCAGAGAAGCTAACGTTAGCGGTTAGCTGCTAACCTTACCTTGTTTTCAATGGCAAAACACAAAGTACATCACGCACGAGTTTAGGGTGACCATATTCTGAATCCCCAAAAAGAGGACACTACTACGCGGCAAAATTTTGAGGGTTTTTCGGGTCGGGTCGAGTGTTTTTTACGTGCTTCTAACTCAGTTAAACGCATATGCTGAATTCCCAAAAAGACACTTAACCAGGCCTCTTGGAGATACTGAAAAATACTCACACAAAGTTGCATTTATAAACAATATATTCATTTATCTAGGTCGTTAGAGCCTTTGTTTGCCACGGACACATACTTTGGTCATACAAACTCTGGTCTCTCTATTATTTTGTTGTATATATTATTATTGTTTATAGTATATTTTGCATATTTTGTTTTGTTGTTTATATTATTAATGTTTATTGTTTATTGCCCACTGTGCATTGTATATATACACTATGTATATATTGCCTTCTATTTATGTTATGTACAAAGTGTTTTATTTGCGGACCCACTACTGCTGTAACAAAATAATTTCCTAGTCTGGGATCATTAAAGTAATTCTATCTATCTATCATACGTCCCAGCTTTGCAGACAGTACACTCTGCTTCCCATTTTTCACGACCCTGGCGAAAACACGGGTACTTTTTCCGCATTTCGTCTGTAAAAGTGCATTTGCGTTTCGGCATTTCTCCCTTTTCTTTCGCTCACCGGCAGACAGCGCATGCGTGCGTCGCGTCAGTGGCTTTGCTTGCAGAGCAGCAGAGAGCTCTGATGCGCCGCACTGTTTTATAATGAATGAATACACGTTCCGGGGTTCGGCGTGGAACTCCGCCTCTCAGAGTGTGTTTCCAAGTGAACCATTGAACGTGTACGGTAAATACAATGGTCTGTGATGCGAAGATAAAGTGCACGCTACACAAACTCAAAACCCCGGACATTTGAAGGATTTTATAAACTCCCCCCGGACAGGTCGGACAGCCCCCCAAAAGAGGACATGTCCGGGTAAAAGAGGACGTATGGTCACCCTACACGAGTTCAGCTTTATCTGCAGAAACACACAGCACATTTGTATACTTACATGTGCTTGGTCTGCAAGTATTCCTTTGAGTATAAGTCTGCCCACTACTCCTGCCTTGTACTGGCCCAAGTTGGTGAAACAGTCAGCTCAAAGTGGTTCGCACACACCAACAGTTCTTTGCCAACTTCATTTTCTAACCGAGCGGAAAAAAATGGCGGCGTTTAGATAATTCCTTGGGGTGTGGCAAACCTTCACCTGGGTCTGTGCCACCAACCTAGGGGGACGCGTCTAGTCTGTCGGTGACGTCACCGACAGACTATCTTTAGACCATCTTTAACTCACCTGTTTAAGCAGACATTTTCTAAAGGCGGGGAAAGCAAAAAAGGGAGAGGATGAACTTTTTTCATGCCAGGGGGGATTGTAGTCAGGCCAGGGATGCATATTATTGATAGAAAACCACTCTAAGGTGTATTTTGCATAATATGGGACCTTTAAAGGATATTTACTTTAAAGTTAAAGGAACAGTGAAGGAAATGAATCCTAGCACTGACTGCCACAAACAACTGTTGCCACAAAACACAAATAATCACAGGGGACTGCTCTGTACAATATAATAGAATGTATTTATTACTAGAAAAGTACATCTATCTGAATATTTAATCAATAACTTCAGGCCTGTGGCCCTCACCTCTCTCGTGGTGAAGGCTATGGAGAGGGTCTTACAGAAGCACATCATCAAAGTAACTGTCCCGTTGATGGACCCTCTCCAGTTTGTGTACCATTCAGGCAGAGGGGTTGATGATGCCAAAACACTCATCATACACTCATCATGGACACAGTACACAAACACCTGGAACACCCTAACACCACAGCTACTTCTCTTTGCAGACTTCTCCTCTGCATTCAACACCCCACAGCCACACATCCAGCAGAGAAACTCTCCACCCATTTCCACCTGGACGACCAGCTGATCCTGTGGATTACAAACTTCCTGACCAACAGGTCACAGAGGGTGCTGGTCAATAAGACCTTCTCACACACATCCTCTCACCTCTGCTCTTCATCCTTTCCACCAATGACTGCAGGTCCACCCATCCAGACTGTCATCTGGTAAAGTACACAGATAACGCAGTTCTCCTGTCCATGCTCTAAGGCCCCTCACATCACCACAGCTCAGTGCTGCATGAGTGTGTGGAGATAAATTGTGAGATAAATCGGCTCTGGAGTTAAACACGGAGCTGTCAGCACAATCCACGGGAGGAATGTAGAGATTGTGGAAGAGTACAAATACCTGAACACAATTTTTGACAGTATGTTAAAAGTTGCTTCCAACACTGTGTTGTGCTTCCTCAGGAGATACATGGCATCTCCTGAGGAAGCTCAACACAATAAGAACATTCTTCATCTCCTGCTGGTTCCACTCTATAAGTCTGCAAAACAGGACATGCCTGCAGAGCACAATCAAAGTCTGCTCTACAGTCCTTGTACTGCCGGTCAGAGCACTTTCTGCCATGTGCAAGCACAGGATCCTTCAGGATCCCTCCCACGCTCTGTTGAGTGGCTCCCCTCAGGACGCACTGCAGGACACAGAGGAGGAAAGCAGCTTTTGTTCCAAAGGCTGTTCAGCTCCTAAACTCCCATCCACCACTGCACCCAGACCTAATGCTTGGAGCGCAGTAAGAAGGAGGAACTTACTATAGAGAGACACAATACTCAACTTTCTATCACTCAGCCGATTAGCAAAGTCAGGCTTGATCACTTTCCTCTGGTCATTGTTCCATACATAAAATGTGCCTTATTGTGCGCTCAAACTGCAGCAAAGCTTACACTCGGATCTGCACAGTGGAAAAGCACAAATCACTGACTACAAAGAAAAGGCTAACAGCAATCACATATCTTACAGTAGAAAACAGCAGTAAATCGGACTCGACAGTCCACAAAATTCACAAGTAATTGCAGCTTGAAGTGTACAATACATGCTATACATTGCTAGTGTTATTTTGATGAGGCTTGACAACAGACTTCATGTGTAAATGAAACTTTACCGTTTGTCTGCTCAACTTACAGCCATAACTAGAGTTGTTCCGATTCCGATACCAGTATCGGACATCCCTCCGATACTGCCGAAAATGCTGGCATCGGTATCGGCGAGTACTGGAGTCCAGGCACCGATCCAATACCATGTAATTTATTAGAAATAGGAATCTATTTACCGGCTATAAGTGTTGGCGTCCACCAGAGGGCACTCTGCAACAGGTTGAGTCTATGCCACCTGACTGACGTACAGGACGGCCAGTCTGAGATCTCTTCTTGTACGCGTCACAGGTCACGGCCATCATACATGCGCAAACACGCTAGTTAAAGTTCAAAACACAAGCGAGCCAAGCGTTGTGCATATGAATATGTGAATATGAATATAAGCTCATAGTTTCACATTATGCTATTTTTCAGGGCTTGGTTAAATAGTGAAATATATTACAAAACGAGGTGAATTGGTTTAGTCTTAACTCTTGCTTGATGGTGTTGGGGTATGGGTAATGTGCTGATTCCCGAGTGTCAAATAAACGAATCGATAAGAAGAGGACAAAGCCATCCGGTGCCCAGTTCAGGAAAAAGAGAAAAGAAGAAGAGGAGAAATGAGCAAAAGATAAAGGTATGGAGCCATGTCATCTACTCTTCATGAGTATGATCATGCATGTAATGAAATGAAATGACGTTAATTAGTATAGGCTAACTTGTATGTTTGTTAGCCTCTTGCTATACTGCTGGCTATAATAGTAGACGACGACAGCATCCGTTTTCAGTCCAACTGACTAGCAAACATTATATCTAATAATTTCACCCTGATAATGTGTAGACTTTAGACTTCTTATTCATCCCACATCGGGGAAATTCACTTGTCACAGTAGCAGGCAGACAGACATACAGACATACAATAAGTACAAGACTTAAAATACTAAAAAATACTAAAAAAGATTCAGATAAGTGAGAAAAGATGAAATATCGAAAGGTGCTACATTAAGGTCTATTTGTGTTGAACAGTCTGACAGCTGTTGGAATGAATGACCTGCGGTAAAGTTCCTTTTACACTGTGGATGAAGCAGTCTGTTGCTGAAGGAACTGCTTAAGGCCCCCACAGTCTCATGTAGTGGTGAGAGGGGTTGTCCATAACTGATGTCAGCTTGGCTAACATCCTCCTCTCACCCACCTCCTCAATGGAGTCCAGAGGACAGTCCAGGACTGAGCAAATCCTTTTCACCAGCTTGTTGAGTCTCTTCCTGTCCCTCTCTGAGCTTCCACAGCCCCAGCAGACCACAGCGTAGAAGATCACTGATGCTACCACAGAGTCATAAAACATTTTTAACAGTGTTCTGCACACACCAAAGGACCTCAGTCTCTTCAGCAGGTGGAGACGACTTTGGCCCTTTTTGTACAGGACATCTGTGTTGTGTGTCCAGTCCAGTTTGTTGTTTATGTGAACACCCAGGTATTTGTACTCCTCCACAATCTCAATGTCCAAACCCTGGATGTTCACCGGTGCAGTTTGAGAATCCTTCCTCCGGAAATCACCTCCTTTGTCTTGCTGGCGTTGATGCACAGGTGGTTCAGTTCGCACCAGGGGACCAGAGAAGTTGGTGATGACCTTCCTGTACTCCAGATCGTTCCCCTCTGTCACACGTGCAATGGTGGCTGTATTGTCGAAGAACTTCTGGAGGTGGCAGCTGTCCGTGTAATAACTGAAGTCTGGAGTGTAAAGAGGAAAGGAGAGAGCATTGTACCCTGTGGAGCTCCCGTGCTGCAGACTACCACGTCAGACACACAGTCGCAGAGCCTCGCAAACTGCGGTCTGTTTGTGAGGTGGTCGTTGGTCCATGCAGCCAGCTGGCAGTCGACTCCCGCTCCTTCCAGCTTCCCCTTGAGCAGTGATGGTTGGATTGTGTTGAAAGCGCTGAAGAAGTCAAAAAAACATGACTCTCACAGTGCTCCCGGTGCTCTCCAGGTGTGAAAGTGACCTGTGCAGCAGGTAGATGACAGCGTCATCCACATCAATGCCAGGTCGATAAGCAAACTGCAGGGGGTCCATCTCATTGTTAACCAGGGGTCGAAGGTATGTAACGCAAGGATGACTAGCTCACATATTGTTTGGTAAACGTTGCGTTAGGTCCTGTGCTGCTCAGTAAAGTGAATTATTAATTCTGTAAGCTAATTCAAAAGATGTATATTTCACTGATATTTTGTGATAAAGCTTTCTGAGTCATTTGGAGTATGTCATGTATATAATAAGCCATTAACCAAGGAGGTTGTGTAATTTATTTGTTTCCTTTTCTAAAAGTTGGATAAATTATGTTCAATAACATGTTTATTTAATTGTGCTATTAATGCATTGATCATATATGGGTGCTATTTTGAAGCACTCTCTGCCACTAGCCAGGATGAGGAGCCATCTACCTCCTCAGCCACACATATGTCTCCACAAATGCTGTCTGATCCTGAGGATGAAGACCCATTTACCTCTACTTCTCCCCAGCAAGACTCAGGTGAGTTTGTGTGCACGTTTGTGTGTGTGTGTGTGTGTGTGTGTATGTGTGCGCGCGCATCCCTGAAAAGCATTTTGCAGACAGTTATAATGTTATTATCACTGGGTATGTGTTATGTTCCACCACTGTAAACGCTGTGAATAATGTGGTTATACTAATGCCTGCTCTCCGTTAGAAATGCCTGGAACAGAATCGCCCACTGAGGATGAGCCTCTGTCCACTGACCTGCTAACTGGCCTTCAGATCTGACTGTGAGAATTCGGACACAACTGGTTTCCAGGGGACCGAGTCAGGTACCATCTGACTTTGTATTCCCTAGAAACGACAGTGACGGAGATAGTTGCCACCATCAATACTTACGAAAGTCACTGGTTATTGAGGAAAATATAACCAGAAGTTGGTTGGTATTTATTTTGTGTTTCTTGTTCAAAGTGTAGTAAAATTGGAGGTGAGGTTAGCCCACGGCGTCATGAAAGCTAGGACCGCCACTGGGTGTAGAGAAGCGGAGTGGGTGGAATTTAACAAGAAGGGGGAAGGGAAGGGTTAGAAATAAGTCAGCAGTCAGACAGCTTTGATCAGAAAGCTGCCAGACCTCAGCAGCTTCTCTCCTCCTTCTCTCTGTGGTGATGAAGCTGGAGGGAGCTGAACTCTGCTTTCCTAAACTACCCAATACCTCCTGCAGGAGGCCAGAGCCTCCTCACCTTGACACTCTGCTTATTTATATTTTACTATACTCCATCTCTCTCCTCAGTGCAGCTCTTAACCTGCTGGTCATCATCTCCATCTCCCACTTCAGGCACATAACCTTCACATGATATTATGTATTAATAATAATAGAATGTTGGTGATGTTGTTGATAATGATGATATTCTCTCTTTCCAGGCAGCTGCATACCCCCACAAACTTCCTCCTCCTCTCTTTAGCTGTCTCAGATTTTCTTGTGGGTGCTCTGCTGATGCCGGTAGAAATACTCTTGACAGAGACCTGCTGGATGCTGGGTGATCTCATGTGTGCGCTGTATTTTCTGTTAGCGATCATCGTAGTTGCTGCATCTGTAGGAAACATGGTTCTCATATCTGTTGACCGCTATGTTGCAATTTGTGATCCTCTGCATTACACAGTCAAAGCCACTCAAAGACTTGCAATAATATGTATTTTGTTGTGTTGGACTTGTTCTGTTGTCTACAGCATTTTCCTTTTATATGATAACCTGAAGCAGCCAGGCAGGTATAATTCCTGCAATGGGGATTGTGTAGTCATCATAACAGGAGTTGTTGATCTTGTTGTCAGCTTCATTATTCCCATTACTGTCATCATAGTTCTGTATATGAGAGTATTTGTGGTGGCTGTGTCTCAGGCTCGTGCCATGCGATCCCAAATTGCAACTGTCTCACTGAAGACTGGTCGAGTAAAGAAATCTGAGATGAAAGCAGCCAGGACACTTGGTGTCCTTGTAGTTGTGTTTGTGATCTGTTACTCTCCATATTACTGTGTGTCTCTCGTAGGCCATGAAATCTTGGTTGGTTCTAAAACTGAGGTCTTCATGATTTTTCTGATGTATATTAACTCCTGTCTAAACCCTGTAATCTATGCCCTTCTCTACCCTTGGTTTAAAAAAACTATCAGGATCATTGTTACATTTCAGATCCTGCGGTCTGACTCCCATATGGCCAACATTCTGTAAAGAGACACTGTGGGATAAGTGACAGTGCAGTTGTTGTTATGTTGTATGTTTATCTCTCGTACACATATCAAGGTCCATTTAATTATCATTTTACAACACCAGCATTGCAAAACAAAACTGAGCTTGAGTCCATTTATGCTACATCACAGAAACAAGAAAAACTATATGAATCTATAATTTCACTCAAAACAATTCATGATCCAAAGGATGAGTATATGTTGACGTCTATGATGTATGAAGGCTTTTTCATCAGAGATTTCTAGACTTTCTCTCTTTTCCTGAACATAAGAAAACATGCTACCTTTCAAAAAGCATATTAAATTAAGCAAAAGAAAGTACTTGTCTTTAAAGATTCATTTTACTTTCAGATGTGAATGAACAATACTTGATGAATGAAATACATCTTCAGAAGATTCCTTTCTACTGTATTTTGCATATTGTGATTTTGTCAAAAACTGATTATTTTCTCATAATTTCTGGCCAGCCACAACATCTGTCAGAATATTTTTTTGATGGAAAATAATAAATTACAATACAGAAATCATTGTACATGAATTAAAATACACACGTGACTTTATATTAACTAATTTTAAAAAAGCCTTCTCATAGAAAGCCCAAGAGTCTGCCCTCCTGGTATGATACTTCAGTATTACATGCAGCATTCTTCCTGATGTGGTTTGCACTTCACACAAAAAAGTCAACATTCACCATTTCCTTACCGTCTAAATTCAAGTATGCTGATTAATATGCCTATATCTTTTCATCTACAACAATGAGATTGTAATACATTTCAAATGTTACTTCAAATAACAATTAGTTAGTTATTTGATAGCGGAATGACCATAACGCCTCAATGACTGCATTTTCACAGAAACACATTTGTTGGAGCTATTTGGTTATTTGTTTGTTGTTGATAATGTTTGATTAGAATAGTTTTATTTTGATTCAATTCATGACATTATTTTCTATTACTAGTAATTTGAGGTAAATATTATTATTTTGTTTAGCTTATTAAGTTTTGTTTCTTTGTAAATTGGGTAGCACTGGGCACCGGAGATTATATAGGGATGAATGCAAGTGGAGGACCAGAATGCACCTGGGTGGGCACATGGTTTTTTACCAGCACAAGAGAGGCATACAAGAAACAGGATTTGCTTGTTATATTGTTTTGCTTGCTTGTTTTAGGGAAAAATAAATCATCAAAAAGAAACCAAGAACTTTGAATGGACAGTATGACTTTTGCCTGCATACGATTCACCCCCATGGTGCCGAAGTGGCCCCTGTTGATTTTGATACGTTTTAGTTAAATATATTTTTGGACAAACGGCCACTGCAACATTGTAATGAGAGGAACCAGTTTTTGGTAAAAAATGTACAGTTGACACACGGCAGAAGTACATACAGTTAAATTCTACTTGAGCAAAATAAAAAATAAAAGGTTTAGTAAAACTGTTACAAGAAATTAGTCAAAAAATGAAATGATACGTCTGTAATTGATCAAAACATCACTCATAATATTAATATTTCATAATAACCTGGACTTCCTGGTACTACCACCATCTCCCTCTCCCTAACCCCCCTGCTCTTCAGCTCTACACACAGTCAGTCATTGCACATGCTTTATAGAAGACCAGCAACAGTGGCAAACTCAAGATGTTTTAGGGTAAAGGGCAAAAATGTTTTTAAAAAGATACGTGTCAGGGCCGGGGTTTGGACCAAAAAATACAGGAGACCGTAGATGAGAGCAAGTTCAAAGTTTTAATTCTTCAAGCAAAAAACACACAAAACCCTACTTAAAAAACCAAGGGGCAGAGGCAGGAGGCAGGCTGGCCGTGGCATTGAGTGAGCAGGTGAAAGTCTGGCAGGGCACACGCAGGACGGGAATGAAATCATGACAGGGTTTAGGTGGAGGTGTGGTGATTGCCTGAGATGCTAGCCAGGTGTGTCTCATCTGAGTCTGGGAAACCAGCCACACCTCCTGCCACAACCTGAAACAGAGAAAACAAAAGGGGAGGGGGAAAGCAGAGGAGCAACAAAACCCTAGACCATCACAATACGAGCTGTATGTGTGGTGTGCAGAACGTTTGTGATATACTCATAGCATGGAAGGGCGTCCTGTTACAGCGTTTTGATTTTGAACTTTAGGGCGATCGACTCCTATGCAGGTTGACCAGTGAGTGGGAATGTCCAGGAGACTGAAAAGTGGGCCAGTGGAGCCAAGAAAACATAATGCTGCTGAAACATCCAAAGGTGACAGGTGCTGCAGCAAAGGAACTGAGAAACGCTGCAGCACAGGGAATGTGACTTTTGCAGCTCAGGACCAGGAGTAGATACTCCAGTAGTAACTCCTCAGGCAAGTTGATATCTTAGGGATGGGACTCTTATCAATCAAGTCAAGCCAAACCCAAGTTACAGCAATTATATATTTCATAGCAAATAATGTGTTGCAATGGCAACATTGCCCAATGAAAACTCACAGTGTTCAACATATAAGAGCCGTATGCAGATCTGGCCAACCAGCTAGGGGGAGAACATTATTGTGTCATTGTGTCAGGGGGCGCTAGCAAGGCATGCTGCTCTCACAATTTTTTAGTTCATTAGCAAGTGTTAGAACCAACCAGCAGGATTTGAGAGATCATGCAGTCTCAGGATTTAATCTAACAAAGCTGACTATCACTATTCCTGCATATTTCGTTTTCAGTGATTTAAAGTGAGGCTGGATTATAAGGTCCTTTAGACTTGTCATTGTTCAAAACCATTTCTCCAAACACAGGACATGCTGCTGAGCTCTAGAAGGTTTTTGATCAAATCATAAAACTTATCTTTTCTTGTTCATCCTCTAAAATTCTCTCTTGCTCAGTTACCAACATCCGTCATCTCTTGCTCTGTATAACACATCACCAGTCTCTCTAATGATGTTTGTTGAAGATAGTTAGTACAGCTCCTGTAATCTTCCAATACATTTCTGCTTTTTATTGATTGTACCGTATCAACACTATGGTAAATAAGACATGCAGCATTGCTTTGTGTTTTTAAGGCAAAAAGCTCACTAACTGTAACTTATATGTACTAAACAGATACTGTGTGAGAGGTATTTATACTTTTTATCAACCAGAAATTAATTAAGTCTTTATGGGTTACAAAAATCATAACAAGACTGCAGAGATTGTGGGACCGTGAACATATGCTGTCACCTTACAGGTTATGACATCTACTCATCTGTAAGTCTGTAAAGTACTAACCTGGTCTGACTTTGAGGTTCTCTAAATGGTTGACTCAACATTAAAATATTCAAATACATGTTATTCCTTCAGTCACTTCTCAGTGTCTCTTTACAGTATATTGATCTTACAGGAGTCAGGCTTCAGTATTTGAAGTGTAACAATGAGTCTAACAGATTTTCTAAACCATGGATAGAAAAAGGTGTAGATCAGAGGATTTAAACAGGAGTTAAAATAGAACAGAGATATTACAAAGGCAGCTGATTAAGCATGGTGTCCTGCCCTGTTAGTGTGACACAAAAATATGGGCAGAGGCAAAACAGAAACACAACAATGATAACATCAAGTGTCCTGGCTGCTTTCAACTCAGATTTGCTAGCAGCTACTTACCTTGACCTCCAGAGAGTGACAGCTGCAATGTGAGACCGCATGGAACGAGCCTGAGACACAGCCACCACAAATACTCTCATATACAGAACAACGATGACAACAATGGGGCTAACAAGTACCATGTACAGAACTGACAGAAATGACGGTGACAGGGCCGATAAAGGTCAAAAAGAGCTTAACAAGTCCTGCAACATGATCAATTATAAACACACAGTCTCCAGTGCAGGAGTTAAATGTGCCTGGTTGTTTCAGGTTATCTTTCATTATAAGGTTGTTGTATAGAGCAGAGCAGACCCAACAAAGGCAGGTACAGAGTGCAGCTCCTCTCATAGTGATTTTAGTAGGGTAATGCAAAGGATGACAAATAGCCACATAGCGGTCAACAGATATGAGCACCATGGTTCCTACTGAAGCTGAGGTAAGAATGTAGTCCAAAACAAAATACAAAGTACACATGAGGTCACCAAGGAACCAGCAGCCATCTATGAGTATAATTTAGAAAAACATGAGGAGGCCCACGAAGAAATCTGAGACAGCCAGAGAGAGGAGGAGGAGGTTGGTGGGGGTGTGGAGCTGCCTGGAGAGGAAGAACAGCAGAACAATATTTATCAATATTTATAACATCAGTTATTCAGATAACAGCGGGTAAGAAATGAATCAGGAATGACTATAGTTAATGAGTCATTAATGAGTAATTCATCAATAACTGAGTTGAGAAATATTTAGGAGATAATGTCAAAGTAAAGCAGAACATCCTACTGAGTAGTTACCCAATACAAAGTCATTAGTTGCTAATTGCGTAATTATTGTTACTTATATGATACGGGCTCAAAGCGGACAACTATTCCAAGGCGTCAACATCAGTAATGATAATCGAAAAATTACTTGAAGGCGAATATTAGTGTATATGTGATGTGACTTATTAAGTAATGAGTAACTAATTAGTATATTGGGTAGCTACTCAGTATGATATTTCATTTTACTTGAAGGTACAAAAAAAGAGTAACTAATGATTCAGTAATTAGAAATTCTTGAGTTGTCAATACTTCACGTCACTCAGCAGTTGGTTAATTGTTAAAGAACAACACATGAAGAAACTTCCTGACAATGGAGGGCCAGCATTTAAACAAAGGAAGGTGTGCCAGCTCCAGTGGTCCAGTAAGTCACACCTGGTTGTTACATTTCTCCAGATTCTAAGCACTTTTCTACCGTTGGCTGTAACTAAGCCTGAAAACACTGCACCTCTGGTGTAACAACCATGATATCTGCAGTGTTTAAGTACAGCTGCATGTCCACAACTCATGTCAGACCCACGTAACACATTAATGGAAGCAGTAGTTTTCACCTGTGCAGCAGTTACTATCCCTTTTCACACTAACCCTAAACTGCAGCAAAAATGTCCCCCCTTCTCACACATGATTTCTGAACAGGGCAGTGTGAATGGGGTCCTTAACCTCGCTGGACGAGCTAAAGACTGCTTTGTGTTTAAGTAACATGTTTTGGCTCAAGAGAAGACGTTGTTTAATCCAGCCTCTAAACACTGCAAATGTGAGGAGAATCTCACCCAGACGGAAGTGGACCGCTGCTGAATCCCACTTTCTTCCTGTGATGACTCTATATTTCCTCTGCTATGATGCAGAGAACAGCCACTATCAGCGAGCTGGTTGGACACCAGAGCGGAAAACGCCTGTTCTTCACGCCAAGGAACAAGAGGCACTGGACACACACTAATCACCACCCATGCAATCACAAGTGAGGTTCAATTTAGTGTCTGGAATGATCCTAGATGTAATGTAATAGGCTTATGAGCCTTAACAGTACCCGTAGGTGAGTAACGTTGGACGGAAGTAAACAAGAGGCGTGGCTAGGAATGCTAGTCTGTGTTATGGCTAGAGATGCTCCGAGACCATTTTTTCCCTCCCGATACCGATTCCGATACTTGTGCTGTGGGTATCGGCCAATGCCAAGTACTGATAGGTTAAACCCTTTCTCACACTGAATGAATACAGCAAATGGAAGCCATTTCTTTTTAAATTTATTTTTAAATAGAACAGTATAAAGCAATAGTGCAACAGCAACTTAACTAAATAAATCTAGGAAGATTTTTTTTTTTTTTTTTAAATTAAAGTGCAGCCACAGTATTGTAAAATAAAAAAGGCATTTAAATTACTTAGAAATCACTCAGTGTGACATTAAACCTAGCAAAGACATGAGGCACACGTCGGAGCTCCAAATGTCTGTGGAATTAATCTGTGTTCATTTGGTAACGCCTCGCTGCATGTTCAGTATGCAGCTGTTTTTGTCTGAAATAGCTACCTTTCGTTTTGATCGAAAATAAACAGAGTTGCGTGCATAAAATTCTCGTCCAGCGTCCCGTTTATACACAACACTTAACTCGCTTGTGTTTTGAATAACTAGCGCGTTTGCGCATATATGATGAACCGTGACCAGTGTTGTGGGTAACGTGTTACAAAGTAACGCGTTAGAGTACTCTAATTACTTTTTTCGTGTAACGTAACGCATTAGTTTCGTGCGTCAAGCAATCAGTAACTTCGTTATTTTTTTTAAAAAAGTAATCCGTTATTTTAAGAATTTCTCAGGATAAGGAAAGGAAAATCCCGACTGCAGCCTGCTTTTTGTCAGACAGTACTGTGCCACCTGCAGATGTGTCAGCGGAGGCGCAGCGCTGTGATGCGTCTGTGCCCTGCTGCTGACCTACGTTACCTGTGTGTGTGTGTGTGTGTGTGTGTGTGTGTGTGTGTGTGTGTGTTTTCGAACCCCTGGCAAGATGGCAGAGAGGACAGCTTTTGCATCGTGGAGGTACGCACATTATTTTCAATTCACCAGCGAAAAGGACAAGAACAACATAACGGTAAAATGCACACTCTGCGTTGGTGAAAAGCTTCTGTCGACCGCAAAAAAAAAAAATAAAAATAATAATAATAAAACGCTATGTGGCATACTGCTGACTGTCTTTCCTGTTGTTGTTATCCTGCAGAGTTAATTTGGTTGGATGACTGACGTTATTTATCATTGTCACGACTTCTCGGTGCATTTAAAGGAGGCTGTGTGTGTGTCAGTTAAGTTGCAGCATGTGCGAGGCGCTGCAAACGGCTTTTCATTTTTGGTAACGCATGAGTACTCTAACGCGTTACTTTTATTCATAGGTAACGCTGTAACGTAGCTGATTACTTTTAGTTGATGGTAACGTTGTAACCTAATTAACTACTTTCCAAAGTAACTATACCCAACACTGCCTGTGACCTGTGACGCGTACAAGAAGAGATCTCAGACTGGCCATCCTGTATGTCAGTCAGGTGGCATAGACTCAACCTGTTGCAGAGTGCCCTCTGGTGGATGCCAACACTCATAGCCGGTAAATAGATTCTTATTTCTAATAAATTACGTGGTATCGGATCGGTGCCTGGACTCCAGTACTCGCCGATACCGATGCCAGCATTTTCGGCAGTATCGAAGGCATTTCTGATACTGGTATCGGAATCGGAACAACTCTAGTTTTCAGCAGTGGACGTTGATCTTCTTATGTGGTTTTAGTTGTAGCTTCTATTTAGCTGAAGCTGCAACAATGATTTTAAAAACACAAATTTATAACCTCATTCACTGAGTTTAGGGATTGCACCCTCCATTGTAAATAGAACCGATTCCAGTGATGTCATCTGCTAAGTCACACATTTCCAGATCTTGTGTCATGATATCAAACAGACAGCTGCTGCTAGCTTTTCAACTCAAATTAAAACCTGTGTCCTGCACATCTCTGAAGTAACTCTATTCTCCTAACATTAGGAGGCCAGAGTTTCACTGTAACTTATCATAGAGGGGTGGGGGTGGGGGGGGGAGACTAAGGGGAGACAGAGAGTGCTCTAATGTTCAGTAATTAATATATTAAGTATGGGACAAATAATCGGCTATCAGGTTTTTTCCTTCTTCCAGCTATCTTTATTATCAGTCGACCTCTTTTAGTAAACAACACACCAACACTTCCCCTGGCCCATGACAGACAATGCAAGAGGAGGAACTTTATGGCAGACGTGGGCTCAACGGAGGGCTGTATTATACACCTGGCACAAGGCAAAGCAAAGCACAGCACAGCGTGAGTGTCATTGCTAGTTTCAGGCCAACGCAGTTGTCATTTTCATGCCCTGCATACAGGGCCGCCGTGAGGGGGGTGCAAACAAGGCGACCGCCTCGGGCCTCGCGCTATGGAGGACTCGCGCCTCCATAGCGGGAGGGGAAAAAAAAAAAAAATTAAATTAAAATAAAATTAAAATTAAAATAAACTAAAACTAAACTAAAAATATTCTCTGATACCCCCCAGCCTCCCAAAAAAAAAAAAAAAAAAAAATTGTTGCAAGTCCTGACTTCGCCTTAGGCCTCACCTTAGACTTCGCCTTGGGCCTCACAAATCTCCCAGTACCCCCTGCCTGCATACATGTTGTGGAGCAAATGTGCTTGAACCCACCAGTGCGCCCCAGAGCATGTTGGTCGTAAAATGAGGTGTGGTCAGGCACACTGATGGCAAATTGCTATCTTGAAGCAGCAGAAAGCGACAGTGCCATAGCATTACAAAAAGCTGGTCTTTTGTCTAAGGCACAGTCTATTTCCTGTTAATTAAAGGGCATATTATTCCGATACAAAAGCAGGCCTACACAGGTGGGTTCACAACATGCAAACACAGGACATGACTGCTGTGTGCGGCTCAGTGGATTGCTGCAGCACAGGAAATGGTCACAGCTGTTAAGATAACAGTGAAGTTGCAACAGCTTGGGAACTGGTGATAGCTGCAGCTTGGTCACTGAAGTTTGTGAGGCTAAGGAGCAGGCGTCTGGACTTTTCCTCTGCTGGACAGCAGGAACTCCTTGGGGCTCGGCAGCTGTATCTCCATGGGGCTGGGCAACGTGACCTCAAGGGGCTGGGCAGTGAGATTGTCAGAGGGATGGTTAGTGGTTCATCCAGGGGAACGGGCAGCAGTAAGGATGAATAGCTGGGCAGGAATCTGGCAATAAACTAGGAAATGGAACTGGCAAGCAAGCCAGTTCCTAGACTACTGGTGGTAGGCTGGTTGTCTTGTCGACTCTGAACAGGAAGGCAGCAGACTTACAAACCCAAGTCAAAGCCTATAGAGAGCAGGGTAAGATTTTTCCTGTTAAAAGCAAGCAGACTAGAGCCCAGCTGATTGGAGGTTTGCAGGCTGGATGTTAACATGCCGAGGGGCAGACAGAAAGCCAGCAGGCTAGTCACGAGCAGGCAAGATTTAAAGGCTGCTGCGGTAAGTCTGGACTGAAAGCTGGAAATCAGGTTTGTTGCTAGCCAGCTGGGATGCAAGTTGGAGGCTCGCTGGCTTGAAAGTAGGTGACGAGTTAATTTTCCCTTTTCCCCGGCATCAGTGCCTGCCCCAACTCACTTGAGGCCTGAAGGTCAACAGGGAACGCTGGACACAACGAAGCTTGCTTTTAGTTACTTATTTTATTCATCACGACTGGAATGCAGCAACAGTAGAAGTAGCAGCAGGTTGATAACCACTGGCGTCTCTGAGGTCTCCATGCGGTGATGCCACAAAACACTGGCTGTGTCCAAATTCAGGGGCAGCATCCTTCAAGGACCCATCCTTCGCCGCCAGCAAAGGCAGGGTCCTTCAGAGAGACCTGCAGGCAGCGTCAGCCTGTTGTGAAATTGGAAAGTCAACCCTTCGCAGCATTTCCTGGTTGCGTCACCAGATGATCCTGCCCCTAATCGTACGTCACTATTTATGCAGCCCAGGTCCGCGAAAGTGACAAGAAGAGTAAAATCTGACTGTCAAATATGTTTGAGCTTCAGGAATTCCTGATTTCCTTTTCAATTCCTTCTCAGTGTGGAGGAAGAACTGCAGACCCAGTTGATGGACGATGTGGTAGACAGAGGAGACTGGACCCCCAAACACCCTGAGTACCGGCAGCAGCAGCACTGCAGGGACTCCTGCTCAGCCTGTTACTGTCCATCATCTGTAATTGTTTAAATATTGTTTTTAATAATAATTGTTTTTGTTAATAATTAATAATAATCTGTAAATAGTTATTTATGCTGTAATTTTGTAAAATAGTAAATGTTAAGACCTTAATAGTAGAAGAAAACATTCCATACCTTGTTGTCCCTGAAAAATAGCACTTGATGGTGTTTGCTGTTATAAATTGTGCTTAAGCTGTAAATAATGAATGGAATAGACAACGTGTAACAATACAACAATATTTTAATTTATGAATTATATAAAATGAACAATTATGAACAAATAATTTAAAAATAACTCATATATTAACTAAATAACAGAAATAATGTCAGGATTGTCCTCTGGAGCAGAGAAGAGCCTCTCCATCCTCTCTGCAGCCTCATGTCCTTTTTCATTCTCCCTCCTCCTCGAAGCAAGAGAAAAGGTAAACACAAGATCACATTAACACAGGGATGCAAAGATTTACAAAAAGTGACATCAGGACTGACGAATAATTTATTATTTATTATTAGATATTATTGCCTTTATCCCATCCAGCCGGCGGAATGTTTCACCCTGTGAACTAATGTTGTTCTGACGTGGGACAGTGATGAAGCTCTCTGTTTGCTCCCTTAAACACAATGAGATGTAAAAGATGTTTGTGTTAAGTCAACAGATAAAAGAGTTCTAATACAGCAAATAGCAAATATATGTATATATATACATATATATTTATATATATATACATATCATCGTTTATGCCACAACAAGGAGATGCGATCTGCATGTCTGTGTCCATTTCACCTATCACCTAATTCCCTGCCACCTCATCATGACCTGGTCCCTTTTTCCCCTTCTCCCTGCACTTCACTAGTTAGAAGACACCATGTGACATGCCATAAACATGTTGCTTACGGGAAGAGACTGCTTTCACAACTCACAAGGGGAACCACCGTACTCCCTTCAATCACCTATTATATTATAACTATGGCTTGCAAACAAAAGCACATCTGTGGACTTAATATTCGAGAACGAGAGCCGTGTGTTAGGATACCCTCCAGCATCGGACTGTCCCATGTTACTGTGAAATCAATAGTCATAAAAGAGAACCATAACCATCTCCATACTATCAACAGAAGTGGAGAGAGTCCTGAGGTCCGTTTCACAAAGCAGGTTCAACAAACTCTGAGTCTAACCCTGAACTCTGAGTTGATCTACTCTGAGATAGGAAACTCTGAGTTTTCGGTTCCAGAACAGCTGATTTGAGTTAGTTTGATCAACTCGGAGTAGTTTCACCTGGAGTTAAGCGCGTACACCACAAGTATAGAAAGACAGCGTCAATGGAGCCCCGATTCGACGAATCACCATGGCGACGGGGAAGAGGGCGGCTACGTTTTTCACCCCACTAGAATTGGAAATATTAATGCGCTCATACGGTGAGTTTGCGCATGTTTTTAGAAGGAAGTGTAACACCGCTGCAGCAGCAAAAGAGAGGGAGACGGTGTGGGAGAACATTGCATTGCAATGATTTTCTCAAAAAACAGACGGCAGAACTATACTACGCCAAAACTCGCCTGCTGACTGAATGAATGAGGAAATCAATTACCGTGTGTGGCTGAAAGAGGGAGGAGACAGAGAGAAACTCGAGGTTTGTTGAGAAAAACCTGGTCCCGACCAGGTAAGGTTCATAGAGTATGTTACCATGGTAACTGACCGAAAGCTTAAGTTACCTCTCTCTGTGAGACAGGCTAGAGTTACCCCTCTTTCTCTGGTTTGAGTTACCTCCCTTTGTGAAACGGAAAACTCAGAGTTTCCCTCATTTCAGGGTTAACAGACTCAGAGTTTTCACTAAACCTGCTTTGTGATACAGACCCCTGATCTTTTTCCTAATCCAAGAAAAATGCCAAGACGTAGTCTTATCCTTTATTTTACAATATATTCTTCCACAGCAGGACCAGATCTACATTTTGATATGTAACTTATCTTCCTGATGTAATCCTAACCCAAGTTACTAATTTCTGATTTTACCATCTGAGTGTCTGACGTAGCCACAGTGCCACCTCCTGGTAAGTTTTGGTATAGTTCCCAGAGGGCTTTCTAAAGTAATGTAATCCACAATTAAGGTTTATCTATACTTTCTTTTACCTCCAACATATGTTTCGAAGTATAAGTCAGCACTATGTGAAACAGGTTCGAGCCATCAATGCTGGCGGAGGTTATGTATCCGTGTGTTGCATGTATTATAACTGATAATTCCTTTTTTCTATTAAGCAATTCCGTTTATTTCCTTTTGGTCATGTAATCACATGTTTTATGTAAAAACTCATGGTGGATTTAGGTGAACAGTCAATCGCGATCTTAAAACTTATAGAAGGATAGTTTAATTTGGCAATAAGTAATAAGTCCGTGATTTGATCAGTGAGCATGGCCTGGAGGGAGCAACGTGACCGAGCCTCCTCGGAGCCGCCCTCTCCTAAGCCTTAAAAAGAGACACATCGTGTCCCATCGCTCTCTTATTCTCTTGCTGTTACTTCTTACGCTCTTACTGTTATTTTCTTACTTTCTTTTACTCGCTTTTGTTCTTGCATTTTTACTTTCCTCCGCACTTTTTTTTCTTATATTTTACTCATACACGTTATTGTTTTTTCGCTCTCGCGTGTTTTAAGCGTCTTTACTTTGTTTTAACGCCGCATAACTCTTTTATTTTTCAACATTGAGTTTTGTACTTTGCTTAATTTTGAGGCTCCGAGACTTTGTAATCTCCGGAGATTTAAACTACTTATACGGCTTTCCTTCAAGTGACGTGCCGTTATTTTGAGAATAAGCAAGGACGAAATTAATTCAGTTTTCCTTTTTATATTGTTAAAGTATCGTGTTAAACTCAGAAGAAGCCATTTTTGTTTATTTTCGTAACTAGTAACTAAGGAGGTCACGTCCGGCCAGCGTTGCATCCTCCAGTTATTTTTGATGAGAAGTTAAATCCGTTAAGGAGTCGAAGTTGAATCATCACCACTCCAAAGAGACTCTGATTTAAGACGCTGTGCATAGATCAAAATCCAGTACAGAAACTGAACTGTGCAAGAAACCGGGACAGCCTCTCCAGCTGACTAAAGAAGTCGACATCCAGCCAAGCCCGGACGCCCGCTGCGCACTCAAACGGAAATTCCGTTGGGCCGGTGAACTACGTCATCGGGGAAGCCGCTGCGTCACCAGCCTGCGACCAAACAGCTGCCGCAGTGCCACAGGACCAGAGGGACGCTCCGTGGACCTTCTGCTACAAACCACCCAGATAGCAAATATTTTGGCTGTATTATGGCATTCATATTCATTTGGCATTTTTGGCTTCCTTTTGGCATTAAGAAAGCCTTTTGGGTTAACTGTGGTATGATTAAGGTTGTCCATAGGCGCCAGCAATATATGGCTGAGTTATGGCATATGTCTGGTAAACCAAATGACTGGGCAAAGAGCGGGATCAAGTATTAGGGATGGTATGGCATGTTTATGGCAAGCCAGAAGATTGAGTGAAGAGCGGGATCAAGTATTAGGGATGGTATGGCATGTTTAAGGTAAGCCAGAAGATTGAGTAAAGAGCGGCAACATCTGATTCCATATATGGATGTGTTTTGGATGTGTTTTGGCATATTTCTGTAAAGCCAAAACCCTGAACAAACAGCGGGAATTTCTACCGAGAAGAAAACCTCACTTCATTTGAAAAGCTCAAAGATCAACCCTGAGGTATGTACAAATTAAAATATTATAAATGTATACTTAGTAAAGGTTATTTGTAAACTATGATTTTCTGTCATTGACTCATCAAAATACCCAAGGTTGACGTTTTCCTTTAAAGTTGTTAAAGTAACTGTAACTGTAACTGTAGGCTAATTGTGTGGTGGCTAATAAACGAGCTAACTGGCAGCAAATTAGATATTTGTAAAACAGGCAGACCCAGCCCATTCGATTAAATTACAATATTAATGTTATAACGCAGAGAGAGACTTAATATGAAGGTATAGAAAGTATTATTGATAGCCTCCTAACCGTTACGCAGATAGCTCGCATATCTTGCATGGCTCATTCATTTCTCCGCTCCGTTCGGTCTCCATTGCGGTTTAGCTTCGACTCTGATCAAACTCTTTTCCACTGCATGCATCTTCGCTCCGTCTCTGGAGCCCAGAGCAGCTGGAGACCGGTAAACTACGAGCTAACGTGATAACAACCATGTATAAAATCAGACTGAAATCTAACAACAGGTGACTTTGCCTTTCTGAAGTCGAAGTACTGTTCAACATTAACGTTACTCGTCCGTGCGTCGCAGACAGGCACGGTTTCCTCCGGTGTTGTCTGAGATCCGGTTTCTCCTCGCGCTGTCTCTCCTCTCTCTTAAGAGAATTAGAGTCTCATATTAATGTGGATGAATCTTGTCTTGTCATCTTGCGCCGGAAGGGTGTTGCCTCCATGCTGACTGACAGGCGCTACATTCATTCATTCTTTTGTTTGTTCCACTTTGTTACGTGTGTCCTTGGGTACCCTGACAGGCGCTATATAAATTAAATGTATTATTATTATTATTATTATTATTATTATTATTATTATTATTATTATTATTAATGTTGCACATGTTTATAATGTTTGGTAACTGTTTGATTATTTTGTTTTAGTTAGGAAAGTCTGGTGCCTTTAGTCCCTTTCATATGGTGGAAGGTATACAGTTTATTATTAATTCAACAACGGTATCGGTATCGGGTATCGGCCGATACGCTCAGTCCAGGTATCGGTATCGGGATTGGATCGGAAAAAACTGGATCGGTGCATCTCTAATTTTCAATGTTGATTATTTGTTAATGGTTCGGAATGTTTTTACTTCTCAAATGTAAAAATGTGTCAGGTTTGACTCTCATCTTTATTTAAGGGTTAAAAGTGTTATACATTTTTCATTTTGCTACCAAAATGCTTTGCTTTTAATTCTCTAAAATATTTAGGAGCACATGTGCTGAGCAGAATATATGTCTTATATACTTTTTGGCATTGTTCATGGATTTATATTTATTTAATTTGTTTGTTTTTCCTTCAATAAAACTAATTATGTTTTCCCTTTATTTTGCTTTTTTTGTTTTCAGTGCAAAATGGCATACAGTGATGCGTGTAACATTCGCAAGAGGGCCCAAAAAGAGTCGATCTTAAGCTTAGCTCCTTGGAAAATGAAATGCCTGGAAATTCTGGGATAGAGCTAGCTCAGGACAATGATGTGGCACACTGTACAGCTGACAGTTCTCATTGTAATATGGGCATGTCTGAGGAGGAGAATTTAAGCAGTGAAAGGGGAACTGATGAAAGTTCCGATGATGACAATGATTCTCATCCCAGCTTGGCATCTGTGTTATCAGACTGGGCCATTAAGTATGGTGTCTCTTTAGTTGCACTTTCAGTGCTGCTGTCCATTCTCAGGGTATACCATCCTAGCCTCCCAGAGGATGGTCGGTCTTTGCTGAAAACTAAGACACATTATGTGGTGGAAAATTTAGCAGGTGGCTCTTTTCACTATTTTGGTGTCATGAATGCACTTAGGAAAACTTTAGAGCAACTGTCAAGCAAAGTCCAAGATAGACATGTGTTCAAATTACAGCTGAACATTGATGGTCTATCACTTTTTAAAAGCTCCTCTGTGCAGTTCTGGCCTATCTTGGGCATGTTACAACATGGCTATTGAAAAGACCTGTACTGATTGCATTGTTCTGTGGTGTATCCAAACCAACTTATTTGCCTGAGTACCTGGGTGCTCTTGTAAATGAGATTAAACAGATGAAAAATGGGTTTCTCATTGGTGCAAAGACTTTTTTTGTAACAGTGAGTTCAGTTATATGTGATGCTCTAGCTAGATCTTACATTAAAGCCATTAAGTCTCACACAGGGTATTCTGGATGTGACAAATGTATTCAGTCTTTACATGAACCATCGTATGACTTTCCCAGATATGCATGCTGCTCCTAGGACTGACTAACTTTTCAAATGCTGTAGTGATGAATATCATCATGTGGGGAACTCACCTTTTACCGAATTGAATATTGGCATGGTGAGCTGTTTCCCCCATGACTATATGCATTTGGTGTGTCGTGGTGTAGTACGCAGGCTTTTAGATCTATGGATGGGAAGTGTTGGAGCTCTATGTTGCCGCGTATCTGCTGGTCAGTGCAGTGTCATATCGGGAAAAAATTATCAGTTTGAAAGCCTTTATACCAGCTGAGTTTGCCAGGAAACAAAGAGCACTTAAAGAGAGACTCTTTGTCTTGCTTTTGAGTGGAAAGCAACTGAACTGAGACAGTTTCTATTATACACAGGTCCAGTTGCTTTAAGGGGTGTTTTGGCTGAGGAGGTCTACAAGAACTTCATGCTGCTTTCAGTTGCCATTCACATTTTAGCTAGCCCATCATTATGTCTAGTGATGAATGACTTTGCCAGGGCTTTACTGTGCTCATTTGTGGACCATTTCAGTCAACTATATGGTGCTCAGTTTGTTGTGTACAACATTCATGGTTTAGTCCACCTCAGTGAAGATGTTAAGGTTCATGGTCACTTAGATCTCATATCTGGATTTCCTTTTGAAAATTATCTCTATAAATTAAAGAAAATGGTCAGGAAACCACACAGTCCTTTGAGTCAGATAATCCGACGCGTCTCAGAAATGGACAGCACCAGTGCTGAAACCATAACTGAGAAACAGAAAACTTTAGCAAAGGGGCAGCACAGAGAAGGACCTGTGCCTCATTTAATGGACACTGTAAAACAGTTTAAGTATTTATTGATTGATGGTGTGACTATCACAACTTCATGTAGTAATAACTGCATTAGAATTAACAGTGCTGTTGCTTTGGTACAAAATATACTTCTGCATGAGGGGTTTTATTATGTGTGTGAGAAGGTGAGCAAAATGATGCATTATTCATTTTTGTTTAGTATTAGATTTGAACTTTCACCTTAGTTTACTGTTAGGGGACATTTTTGTCCCATAGATTGCCATTATAACTGCATGTTTTGATTGCACGATCATAAAAGGATATAATCATACATTCTGCAGTGTCGATGGTCCCCCTCGTTGGAAAGAGGTAAAGATGACATCATTTACCTACTTTCCAGTCCCATGCAAAGCAAGCCTATATTTCTGGGAAACAGACAGACCCACCTGTTCAGAGGAGTCAGTCTTACAGCCTCTGTACAGGTGGATCTGTCTCTCATGTCAGTTGTTACTCTTCTCATGATCAGTGAACCAGCTGCAGGCCACATGCATTTATGCATTCATAAATTCCTTTATTTTGTTTTTTTGTTTACACACTGTGGACTGTCTGTAGTTCACACACACACAGACACACACACACGTCTGATGACTGACAGTAGAAATGACCTGTAAAAATGAAATACCTCTTTCCAACAAGGGGGACCACCGACCCTAGCCACCGTCTATGCCATTGCAATTACTTAACAGTAAATTAAGGTGAAAAAGTTGAAATCTGATAATAAACAAAAACAAATGATGCATCGGAATTATTTAAAAAAAAAAAAAAAAAAAACTAATTTCTGACATATCCAAGACTGTGACAACACATTAAAAAATCTCCGGTCTCCTATCATTTTTTATATTGAAAATTCGTCATTTTTTTTTTTCAAAAATCAGTTACACCCTTTATGAAATTCGCATTTAAAATATTACTATCCTAAAAAACAAAACATTTAGTAGTTTTGATAAGGACTGAGGTTGATTGAAAGAAAAAAATATTAATCTGATACATTTTTACAGCTGTTGCTTTTAGAGGATGTTTTCGTCCCTAACACTTTTTCCCCTAGAATATTATTGACCTTTATAAAATTAAGTTTCACCAAAAATCATCTCATTTCTTGTTACACAGTGAAAGTTATGGCCAAATAATGAGATTTTTTTTTTTTTTAATAATGAGTGAAAAATGCCCCCTAGAGGACAATAACATCCCCGACAGTACCAGAGGGTTAAACCTTACGTTGGGAAGTTTATTTTCCTCACAGAGGAAAATCATTTTCACAGTTTGGTGTACAAGATAGTTCAATAAACATTAAACTTCAGAGCAGAAGGGACAAAGCTCTTCGTGAGGTGGACTCTCCTACACGTAGATATGACCATAGGAGGGAATACTGGCCTCAACTACCAATATGTTTCTTTCTAAAAATTTCTCCTTTGATGATGGTGTGATGTGTGTGTTACACCAAAGTTTATAAGCAGTTCCCTGTGTATAAGCAGTTCCCTGTGTAGTAGAAGTAGAGGAAGTTATTGTTGTACCATATGCTGCAGTTAGATATCAACTAGTGCTGGTAGGCAGAGAAGGAGAGTCCTTGTTATTAAGCAGTGCGAGAAAGTCCATGGTGTGCCTCAGAGGTGAGCCATCCTGAATCTGGAGGAGCTGAACACGCAGCGCCAGATGATGGGTGTTAATCCTCATGGGTGTACATAGAAGATTACACTTCAGCCTGGTTATCAGGAGGGGTCTGGGTTCACCAAGAGGAGCACTAGGTGTATCTGGAGACACACAGGTTTTGACATGGCTGGGGTCACCAGTGCCAAGCTTCACCTTACCAATGCCTGATGGCAACAGGGAGGTGAGGAGACAGATTTACTGAAGACTTAAGCCCCTTCTCCAGCAAGGGGTTACACCGGGTAATGACAGTTTTTTTTTTCTTAATTGCAGAGAAAACGTATCATATCGTTTCTTTTGAGGAAACGGTGGATGTAGAGGTGGTGCCGGTCTTGTGGGTCAATGATGGTGTCTGCCAGTGGCCCCCCTTTAAAACAGATGGTGTACAGAGGGCCATCAAAAATCTGCAGGAACCTGATCCCACCTGGGCCCTGTACAATGCAAGGGTGTTATTCACAGCAAGTATGTGTAGATATACTTCTTTAATAAACTGATTTGTGATAAAGTAATAACATAATATTAAATTGAGCTATGTTATAAACAGTGGATTATCAGGAGGCAAGACGAAAGCTGCCACTTGCAGAGCAGCAAACTGACCTTCAGTCAGATGCTGAGGCAATTTTGTGAATCTAAATGTTCTAAGTGTTTAAGTGTTACTGCAACTTCTCAGCACTGCACTTTTCTCCCATTTATTGCACATATCCTTGTATCTCAAGGTAATTTTTACATGTTAAATTATTTGTTGTTCATGTCTTATTTTATGGGAAGCCTAGTTACAATAATAGGAAATACTGTATATACACAGTCAATTATTACTTTGCCAAAGCAATGGGCATGCCACATACTTTGATGTTCAAACATGTAATGTAAGCTGTGTACTTGTTTAAACTTACTTCTTTGTCCTCTGTTGTATTTATTGCATCTTTGTCTCCAAAGGCCAACTAGGTACATGGATGACTTTGAAAGTGAGGAGGATGCCTTCATCCCAAAAAAGAGGGCACTTCCAAAAGCCCCAAAGTCATTTCAAAGGTTCATGATATGCCTATCCAATGGCACAACGGAGTGCATTGCACTCACGCAGGGCTCAGATGGAAGATCTATGATTTCAGAATATCAGGTAGAAGCGTAAATCTCCCAATTTCATTTAATTCAATTCAGTTCTTGGTGCTACAATTATTTTTCAGATGTGAAATGAGATGTAATTCAGATGTTTAAATTAGTCATATTTAAGGATATCAATCATGACTGAATATCTTTTATACCCCATGCCTAGGATAACACCCCCCTTGAAACATCTCTTTGCCAGGCCATTGAGGTGGCAAATTATATGGAGCCTCAGCCAGCACACACTCCAGGTCATCAAGGCCAGGCTGTGAGGGTGTGCCCTGAAATCCAGGCAGCTCCAATCTGGGAGCAGAAAGACCTCTCATCGAGGCAACGCTTCAAAAATTCAGCTGTCTGCAGTCAGATGTGTGGATGTAAGAATTACCATTTTTCCAGACTCCCATAGATAGATAGATAGATAGATAGACGGACGGACGGACACGCGCACACACACAGAAAGACAGACAAACAGACAGACATGCACACACACAGATAGACAGACAGACACGCACACACAGATAGACAGACAGACAGACACGCACACACACAGATAGACAGACAGACACGCACACACAGATAGACAGACAGACAGACACGCACACACGCACACACAGATAGACAGACAGACAGACAGACACGCACACACGCACACAGACAGACAGACACGCACACACGCACACACACAGACAGACAGACAGATAGACAGACAGACACGCACACACGCACACACACAAATAAACAGACAGACAGACAGATACACACGCACACACACAGATAAACAGAAACAGACAGACAGATACACAGACAGACAGACATATTTGATATTACAACTAACTTATCTCTTGCTTCTTTCTCTCATATTCAGCTTTGCTTCATGACTTGCTGGTGAAGCAAAAAATCATAATTGAGCAGCAGAACATAATAAGAATGGTGCAAGACCTTCATGCAGCCATGCACAACATGACAAATGGGTCAACTAACATGGAAAGGCACCATTCTTATTTCCCCCTCTGCAATATCAAGCAGCTGATGGCCCTGGAAGGAGACCTGCAGTCTCTCCCTGGACTGAAAAAGGAACTGGTAAACAGCCCTTGATTCGTGTAGGGCACATATGTCAAACTCAAGGCCTGCGGGCCAAATCTAGCCAAAATACAAATCCAGAGGAACAGCAGAGGCTCCTCTGACAGCTCCTCTGCGGACCTGTAGGTGACCTACAGGTGAACCGGCTGGAGAGAGTAGCCATCCTTCTTAAACATTGAACCAGTCTGGCCCTTGACTTGTACCAAATTTTAAATCTTGGCCCAAGGTGTATTTGAGTTTGAAACCCCTGGTATAGGGTAATGTAATGGTAGTTCAATGCAAATCAATGCAGGTAATTCTCTTTCGCTATTTTTAGGTCACCTCTCTAGGACTTGCTGGTGGTGCAGCTGTGAAGGAAACAGTTTGGGGCATCCTCAAACGAGCCATCAGTAATGATCTGGCTCTAAAAGTAACCTGGTGTGGTTTGAATGGAAAGCTGGCCTTTGAAAGGCTTCAGCTAAAAGCAGTGGTATTGGGTAAGTTTAATAACTGTATTAAAGCTTTTAATGAAGCATTCCAATGTTATAGTAGATTTAGTAATAAGTCGATTTATTTTGTCTTTGTATATGCTATCACTTTCAGACGCTGTGAGAAGAAA
>OZ023164.1:6343232-6720732 GCA_963678695.2 Diplodus puntazzo
AAGACAATCAGTACTGTGCGATTCACTGCGTATGGACACAATACATCTATTAATGCACCAGAAAAATAGTCACATTGACCAAAAACGAATCTAATAATCCTACCCTCCGAGCTGAACTCTTCACAGCTTCCGCCTGCAATGCAAGAACTGGTTGTTTGTACCTGAAGCTCCTGCGTACTGTCTCGTAATATGACTTACAGGCAGCTGGGAAACAATTAAATGAGAGTGGTATGAATAAAAAAACGTAAGTCACAGTAAAATTGAACAAGGAGGGAGAAAACAGTAAAAGTTACTTACCCTCACTTACAAGTCATTATCAGCACCATGTAAATCTGGACTTGCAGACATAGCTACAAACAAACAGGAGGTAATGGCCTCGCTATGAGGCGAGGTTAGTCTGTGAAAACAAAATGATCGGAGCGATAAACCTCCGTGTCCCTCTGCGGCAGTGAAGCGCCCTCCTGTCGGCGTCTCCGTGGCGACCCGGCAAAGCTCCTCCCGTCAGCGCAGGCCTCTTCTTGACAATGGCCGTGCCGCTAGCTTAGCTCCTGCTAGCAAGCTACTGCTAGCTAGCTTAGCCAACTTGCTTTGTGTCCAGTAAAACACCAACACTTCGACTGTGATGAAGTGAGTCCAACTCACACACTCACAGCACGTCGTCCGACAACAGTTCACAGTCCGTTAATGATAAAACACGACACTGACGACACACACAGTCCACTGTGAGCTGCTCCACGCCATTAACTCTCTGCTCCTTCTTCCTCATGCTCCGGTCTACCAAGAAGTGTAAATCTCATAAACTCTCACACATAATAAGAATTACTTTTCAAGTTTTTTAAAAACATTCAGAACCCATGAAATTAGACTTTAAAGTCACACATTTTAAACAGAAATTATTTATACATTTTAATATCTTATTTATCTCAAAATATTTCATGCAAATTTTAACTTATTAACAACTGACGTCTTATCTGTAACTTGTTCCCAGGAGAGAGTAAAATAATAATAAAATAAAATAATCTTTTTTACCTAAGAGTTGCCATTGCTAATGACGTACACAGTAATTAATCTAGCACACTTTCATTAAATAAATCAATTCAAGATAAAATTTAGTCTATAATTAGGCTATACTGAGCCTGATCTATTCATACCAGAGATTTTCTTAAAATGAAGTTAATACCTTTTAGAAAAATGTCACCTGGGGTAAACTCCCCCTGCTACCCTGATTTGCATTTGTATAGCTCACAGCATTTTCATTTACATGTTAAAGTCTCACCTAGAATTAGGCCCCGTCCAGACAGGCGAAAACAATTTTTTTTCCCCGTCTTCCTCGTCATCGTTTTAAGAATATTTGCGTCCACACGGATCCACTGAAAACTACCAGAAACACTGTAGTTCATATTCCAGGCCTATATGTGGCGCTTGACAATCACCAAAAATGGAGAAGAAGACACGGGCATGCACATTAAGCTTGCGCGCTGTAAACAAACAGACAGTAGACGGAGAAACCGAACACAACAAGAAGAAGATGAAAATGGCTAGTGCAAGGAAACCAGAATAGTTTGTGTGGACTGGTAATGATGTCGAACTGCTGCTGCGACTCACACTCAACTACAAGGCATGTAAGTTGCAAGAAAGGCTCAATATCTTCTGCGGCACGAACATGAGCATGTAGTACGCCATTGTTGTTGTTGTTGTTGTTAAGAGACGTCGCGGGGTGCGGCGATGGCGTCATCATTTTGGAAAGTATGCAGATTCGCCGTCCACATGAAAACAGGAGTGCTGCGTTTTCGGATTTCTCCACCCTGAAACCCGTTTTCAAAAAAGTGCATTTTCAGGCGCTGCGTTTTCAGGATCCGTATGGACGGTCGGCCAAAACAATGCAATACATGTGCGTTTTCACAAAAGAGCGTTGTCGTCTGGACATGGCCTTAGTTGGAGGGGGGTCATGGGGGAACAACTGCCAAGCAAGGCCCACGTCAATTTCCGACAATTCACAGCATTTTTCGGTGCTGCCTGCAAATTGCCGTATGCAGTTGCAAACCTGAACTTCCACGACAATCTACAGTGCCGCTTACTGACGAAAATCCCATTTTTCATGCAGTGTCTGTTGTCCAAAACTCTGAATACTTCTTCTGCAGTTGAGTACGTTGACAATCTGAGGTTAATTAATATTCTCTCATCAATACTAGTCACGAGTTGGATTTTCATTACTTCAGCTGACCCAGATGGCTCACCTTGTTTCTGGAGACTCACCCAAGGTTGGCAGAGCTGTGGGCTTGATTCTGACAGTTGGTGCAGCTGGTAGTGGTACACTGTGTCTTCCACCTGAAGCCTGTGACTCCTCTGCAGTCCTGCGTGCACTGGCATATTCAACTTTCCTGAGCTCAAGCCTGTTCCTGGTTGCTTTAGCCAGTAACCCTGCCCTATAATCATCATTAGCTTCAAACACTTCCTTTAAATGAAGAGACTGTTTGTTGAACTCCTCGTTCAGATCTGCTACGGCCATGCTTTCTGTCTCTCTGCTGAGAAAGTTGGCATGTCTCGTGAAGCTGTTTTTTGCCTGCGTCCTCTCCATCTTGAGACGTTTGACCCGCTTCCCCAGGAGGTCTTTAGCCATATTTGACAGGTGTCCACCTTGGCGTCTGCAACTAATCTCCGGATGTTTGAAGCCGTTTATCCTCAGGTCCAGGCTGCAGCGATTGGTTATCAACTGTCGAGTTAATTTTTCCTTTTCCCCGGCATCAGTGCCTGCCCCAACTCAACTGAGGCCTGGAGGTCAACAGAGAACGCTGGACACAACTCAGCTTACTTTTCGTTACTTCTTTTATTTATCACTACTAGAATGCAGCAACAGTAGCAGTAGGTTGATAACCACTGGCGTCTCTGAGGTCTCCATGCAGTGATGCCACCAAACGCTGTCTGTGTGACAAAGGAATGACACACCTGTTTCTGAGCCTACTTATCACCTCAGCTCTGAACCTGACGTCACCCCCTGGTGGGGAAGACATAAATCACTGCAAAATAAATTCAAACCATTACATAAACACAAATGCAGAATTTCTTTAGAGGGTTAGGGTTAGGGTTAGCACCTATCAGCTCCACTGGCGTGGCGGAGACGTAACGCGGTGGACACGTATCCAGTGTAAATTGACCGTTACCTCCAATTTCCACTGGATATGTGTGTCCGCCACGCCAGCGGAGCTGATAGGTTTCACTTTAGTCTATGTGTTAATTTCCACCAGGTCCGATGCGATGCGTATCTGCTCCGGCACAAATACTCAGGATCTCTATTTCTGGCAGATGCCGGAGCACAACGCAGAAATTCAGCTGAATTTAGCACCGAGCAGACAGAAGTCAAGCATGGAAATACAGCATCCGGTTACTTTTCAAAATAAAACACTCGGTGTTGACATCAGCACACAAATCTCAAAAAAGAGACAAACACAAGCTTTTCTGCTAATCCTTCAGTCGGGAACACTTCCTGTTGTTGTTTTTATGACAAATACCTATAACTGCAGTTGCGAGTGATCATGTGATTACGCAACCGGTGGGGATTGCCGGACGGCGGAGCTAAACCGGATCGGGTGTGGATACTGTAGTGAACTTAAATGTACAGCAAAGTTTACCAGCTAAATTGTAAACATTGTTTGTTTCAGGTTGGAAAATACAAATTCACTAAACAACCACCTCTGTGGCCATTAGCAGCTCCGCATGACACAAACACACAGTGAGGCATAATCTATCGCACACTCGTGTTCATTAAGGCCTTACACATTTGTCTCTGGACACTGAACAGCTCTCAGTGTTTAGCTCATTATTTTTTTCCTATTGGATGTGTACATCTAAGAACGTTTTCACACCTGCTTTCATTAGTCTGACATGACGACATCGCTGCAATCAGAGGTGTTGCTGTAAATCAGAATGAGCTCAGATTGTTTTAAGTTGAGATCATTTCTATCATAACAAAACATTTATGATGCAACCTTGACACATCAGTACATTATGCAATACTTGCTTAAAGGTTTTGATAACCCACAACATACAAAGAGTAAACATACTATGACACTTATCATGAGTCATAATTTGTTGTTTTTTTCTTTGATGAATGCACTCTTTTTCTGTTTATCATGCAGGCAGTGTGTAAATGCAAACCACAGGAAGTAGTTTCTAGAAACATATTACAATTTTGCAGAAACACTGTACATGGAAGCTAAATAAATACCTTTTTGATATTACTTTGATCAAATTATATTTAGCTGAAATACCTAAAAAAAACAGACTTCAGTCAATTGATTTTATAATTTGGTGACATACATATCCTTACAGTTTTTCTTTTGATTCTTGAATCAAAAGCTAGGTAAAAGGCTCTAATAACACACATTTCTTGAAATTACTTTCCATTTCCTAGAACTCTCAACATAAATGCATAACTTAAAAATAATGCCTTCATACATCACACAAGTACACATACACTACAAAAAAGCTATTATACAGCTTATTCTATTGTTGTGAGGTTGCACTTGAACTTTAATTTACTTCTATTTAAAGCGGGTGTTACAATGTTTACATTTGCGGTTGTCTATATAACGAGTGATAGTAAGTTTATATACAAAAGAGCTCCGGGCCTATAAGGTCTAAGTTAGGCATGATAGTTTTAAGGAGCATTCAACATTGGCCCCAGTTGGTGATTTTGGAAGGTGCTGAGTGTTCAGCGGGTCGGTGCTTAAGGGACGGGGAGGTTTTGATTTTAATTTTTTCTGTTTGGTTCCACTGAAAGGAAGGCATTTTCTTTAAGCTTATTGTTGAGAGGCTACAAGGCAGGTTACTGTCAAATCTTTAAACTTTTCACATGAATAAGGTGGTGAAATTTTTAAGTTTTAATGTCAATGGTTTAAATGGGCCCGTTCAAAGGAAAGGGGTGTTAACATATTTCAAAAAAATGTAAACGGATATAGCCTTTATTAGGGCTGTCGACGAATATTCTAAATTCGAATATATATTAGAATATTTAAAAAAACGGAGATTCAACTGTGAAAATTTATATTCGACTGTGGAAAAAACACATCGGCGGCTGCTTTGCGAGTGGGCGCACTGCATGAATGGTCAGGGACAGGTCACAGGGGTTGCACTTGCACATTGTCACTCAACGCTGAAAGTGAGACACGACAAAAACCGTGGCAGATGCAGATTGCAGAGAGAAAAATGAAATGGCAGGAAGTTCAGAGCCCAACTCAGCAGCAGAGAGAGAGGTTTGGACTCCAAGCAACCTAAAAAGCCTTGTTTGGAAATACTTCGGATTTTGGTCAGTGGACGGCAAAAATGCGCCTTGAGATAAAGTTGTATGCAAGCTGTGTAAGCTACAGTTAGCTTACCATTCCACCACTAGCAACATGAGGGCACATCTCGAAAATGTGCACCCAAATGAGCATGCCATGATGTTTGGAACTCCAACTAAACAGCCACGTCTCGACTATATATTTTTCACCGCCCACCACAAGCTCTTTGTCTGCAGCGCCACAAGAGGCGTGCTCGAAGAAACTTGCTTCGTTCATATGAAAGGACATGAGGCCGATCAGTATCGTTGATGGCACAAAACTGAGAGTTTTGTCAAGAATTGGAACTGAGGTACCGTATCCCGAAAATACCTTTACAAGTAGCTATGTCTTGTTGTATTAGTTTGTCCGCCTGTTACTGACATAATGCACAAATATAGTTATTCAAATGGTTTGAACCTATGTAGTTTTTTTAGAGTGAATATTCAAACGTAATTTTGGAGCAATTTTGACAGCCCTAGCCTTTATCCAGGAGACCCATCGTACCACGCAAGAGCACAACAAATTAAAAAAAGGATGGATAGGCCAAGTCTTCTCTTCATCTTTCAGCTCTAAGGTGAGAGGAGTCCCTATCTTGATATACATTCCCATCACTGTTCAGGAAACGATTCGTGATCCATTAGGCCGCTACGTTTGAATAAATTGTCTAATCTATTCTGAACAGTGGACTTTACTAAACCTTTATACCCCTAACTATGACGACATTTCCTTCATTAAGACATTTTTCTTAAAGTATCAGGAGGTCATGATCATATTCTCATGGAAGATTTTAATTTTTGTTTAGACCCAATTTTGGACAAATCAGCAAATTCCACTTCAAAGTCTAAATCAGCCTCAACTACTCTATCATTCATGAAATATTTTAATCTAACATATGTTTGTAGGCAAATACATCCCCAAACAATAGACTATTCTTATTATTTAAACCATCAAAATTCGTATACTAGAATAGATCTTTTCTTACTGTCAACACATGTGACTTACAGAGCATTAGAGTCTGGTTGTTTGCGGAGGGTACTTTCTGATCATTCTTCACTTACTCTATCTATAGTAATGCCGGAGAAAATGCCCAACATGTACAGGTGGCGTTTGAATCCGACCCTGCTTAACAAACGTGACTTTTGTAAATTTGTCAGGGATCAAATCTGTCACACAGCGGTGAGGTCTGTCTTGTCTTAGGTGTTTTGTCTCGTGTACTTCCTGTTTTATTTTGAAATACTGACTCTCCTTTCGTTTCAGTTCACTTGCCCTTCCTCATGTGTCTCCAGTCTGACGTCATCCCTGATCCCTGATTGTTTCCACCTGTTCCCCATTACCCTCCCGTGTATTTAAGTCTGTGTCTCCCCTTGTCTTGTGCTAAAGTGTTTCGTCCGTCGTGCACCTAAGCCCTTCGTCACAGCCTTGTTAAGTATCCCAGCCTTGTCTTTAAGTTTTGAAATTCATTGGTTTTTGTTTGTCTTTTTGTGCCTCGAGTAGAGTGATCTTTTGTTTGTAACATTTTGGAAAGTGTAGCATAGCTCACACTTTTCAGTTTAGCCTTTTGCTTTCCTCCCTTTTGGAGCGTTTTTTTTGTTTATAAAGTTAGTAAGATTATTTTAGTGTTTTATAGCCGTGTTTCCTCCTTGCGAGCGCTTTTTGTTGTAATTTTTATTAGAATTAAGATTAGTCAGATTAGTTTGTTCTCCGGTTCCGTCGAGTTCCCACCGTTGGTGTGGTTTTGTTTTCTTGTTTCTCTTGTTTCTTCTTCATTGCCTTGTAGGCAGTCAGGTTCAGGTTTTATAGCCTATTTGGTTGTCACTCTGTCTTGCTGCCATAATTGTCAGAATAAAAGCCTGTTGAATTTTGATTCTTTACTGCATCTGAGTCCTCCTTTTAGTCCAGGCCTGACAAAATCAAACTATTTTATGAAACAAACTGTCCTTCCTCCCCTAATAGTTTCATATTATGGGACACATTAAAAGCTAATTTAAGAGGACAAATAGTCTCACGTTCAAAAGGGCTTAAAAAATCATACGTGGCAGAAATGGAAGAATTAGAGAAAGAAATTATTGGGCTGGAAAAAGACTTTCAACAACATGGGGATAGGAAGATATGCAGCTTATTGGTCAATAAAAAACTCAAGTATAATACATTGTGCACCTATAGGGCTGAGAAAAATATTTTGAGAACAAAACAAATGTACTATGAACTCGGGGGGGGGGAGAGCTCATAAACTCCTATCCTGGCATGACCATTTGTATCATATTTGATACACGAGTTTCAGAGACCTCTATCTTATCAACATAATCAATACTTTCCTTAAAAACCTGTTGTATATCACCTGATACATGTATTCTGCCTATTAGTGGAGAATCATTCAATTGCTGGCAGTGGTGGGGCTTTTTTTGGTCTTTTCAAAATGGACGCCTTCACTAAATGATCCACACACTTTTGGGAGGAAAATCTTTGCTAATTTTCAAGAAGATACAGTAAGACAAACATTTATATTGTTGCAATTTTTTTGAAATAAAGACATCTTGTATTGAAACAATGCATAGTTACTAAATAATTCATTCTTTATATAGAGTTAAATCGTGTTTAAAATGTGTGTATCAAATTTGATACTGCAGGTATATGAGGTGCTTTATCCCTGAACGGTCATGTGACATTTTTGTCATGTAATCTACATCATGCCTACCACAATACAAGCACACACTATTTTGATGATTTAATTAATCTAATTAATGACTGAAATGCCATCTTTAAATACATTTTGGGGTATTTTCACAATAACAATTCCCCTGAAATCATAAACGCTATGCTTTATTGACCAATGTGTTTTGTGTGTAATTTTAGATGTCAAAAAGAATAGAGGAAGAAGAGAGAAAAAGAAAGTACATTGAAAATATCATCAACACGATAGTTGATGGCAATTCAAGTGACATCAAGCAGTTAGGGGAAGATGATGAGGAGGATGATGAGGACTGGACTCCTCAGGCCATGCATGATGATGGAAGTTCAGAGAGCAGTGATGAGGAAGAGTATCAAGAGGAAAGTGTAGCCCAGACAAGCATGGAAGTTGAGGTCCCAACAAGAACAACACAGGACACAATTGGAAAGGAGTCAGTAAAGGGCAATGCAGTAAGGAAAGAATACAGATGGAGAAAATTGCAATATCAAGCTCCATCTGTCGATTTCATTGCATGTGTTGAGAAAGGCACAGAGGACAGGTGTGATTGGACACCATACATGTATTTCAAACAGTTTGTCACTGATGAAATGCTACAGGAAACTGCAGAACAAACAAACATCTACAGTGTACAAAAAGAGGGCAAGTCAGTAAACACAACTGCCCAAGAGATGGAGCAGGTTCTAGGCATGTACATGCATATGGGGTTAGTACAGATGTCCTCTGTGAGAGCCTATTGGGAGATGGAGGCAAAGCTCCCTGCAGTTTGTGATGTGATGTCTCGAGATCGGTTTCTGAAATTGCTGACACTGATTCACTTTTCAGGACAACTTCAGTGTGTCTGATGATGCAAAGAAAGATAAACTGTGGAAGCACAGGCCATGGTTACAAAAACTGCGAGAACAGTTTCTCTGCATACCTCCGGAAGAATGCCATGCAGTAGATGAAATCATGGTGCCATTCAAGGGAAAATCTCATCTTCGTGTCTACATACCTGCAAAACCTCACAAATGGGGTTTCAAGATGTGGGGACGTGCTGGACAAAGTGGCTTTCTTTATGACTTCGATGTGTGTCAAGGTGCAGAAAATCCAGACAGAGAAAAGTCTGAAGTTGGTGTTACAGGAGAGGTTGTGCTGAAAATGACATCAACACTCCCAGCAGGGAAAAATCACAAGGTCTTTGCGGACAACTACTTTACATCAGTTCCCCTGGTGCAACACCTAAAAGAGAGAGGAATCCACTACATTGGCACGATCCGGATGAACAGGATGAAAGACTGCACCATGATGGAAGAAAAAGAAATGAAGAAAAATGGAAGAGGGTCAATGGACTCGAGAGTGAACCAGGACAACAACATCATTGTAAGATGGTACGACAACAAAGCAGTGAACCTGATTTCCTCTTTTGTTGGCATCGAACCTGTGGGTAATGTGAAACGCTGGGATCGCAAATCCAAAACTCACATAATGGTTCCCAGACCAGCCATTGTTGAAACATATAACAAGTTCATGGGAGGCGTTGATCTCCTTGATATGCTGTCTGCACTCTACAAGTTCAGCTTAAAATCCCGAAGATGGTACATGTACATCTGGTGGCACACTGTTACAGTGACAGTCATCAATGCGTGGAACCTCTACAGAAGAGACCAGAAGATGCAAGAGCCCCAGAAGAAACCCATGGCTCTGCGAAGGTTTCAGGCTTTGGTTGGCACCTCTCTCACAAGTGCAGGAAAGGCCAAAATCAAGTGTGGCAGACCACTGTCCTCTCCAGAAACGACTCCAACACCACCCCGTAAAAGGCCAAGCTGCACTGTGCCTCTTGATGTGAGAAGGGATGGCATTGATCATTTTCCAACATGGGAAACCCGACAGAGATGCAAGCACTGCACTGGTAATCACTTCTCACATGTCTACTGTGAGAAGTGTAAGGTGCATCTTTGCCTGAACAAGGACAGAAACTGTTTTTGTGCCTACCCTAAAGGGAAATAAAAAGGCTGTGAAAAGTTTTATGAAAAAAAAAAAATCAAAGAGAAAAGCTGCCTGATGTTCTGTGATTTCAAAAATGTTATGGGCATGGTTTGTTTTGTACCTAAAATTGACATTGTTGTGAGCAAAAAGTTGCAAGAAATGCCTAATGTATCAAATGTGATACAAAAATTATCTCATAAACGAAATGACATGGAATTTTTTTTTTGTAGATTTTGTTATAAGGTTTAATAAACATCTCAGTTCCAAAAAATTAGAATTTTCTGACTATTCTTTGATGGGTCAGGCTTTACAGGGTTAAAGAAAGAGGAGCATTCAAAAACAAATAACCAAATTGAAAATGAACGTGGCTGTATTATACAGAACCCAAAAGAATAAATGAAACTTTTAAAAAGTTCTATATTAATATAAGTCAGAATCACCAGAAGATCTGTCCATGATAGATACATTCTTAAATAATACTGAGTTACCTAAACTGAATCAGGACGACCAAAGGGATCTAGATGCACCATTTACCTCGAAAACGTTCTATTTACACTGCAATCTAATAAATCACCAGGGGAGGATGGGTTTCCCCCCCCACACACACACACACAATTCTACAAAGAGTTTAAGGATTTGCTTATACCTCTTCTTATGGATGTAATAAGAGCCGGCCCTGGGCATAGGCAGTATAGGCAAATGCAAGGGGCGTCGTCATCCACGGGGGGCGCCACAAACGGGGGAGAAAAAATATATATATACAGTACTGTGCAAAAGTTTTAGGTAGGTGTGTAAAAATGCTGTAAACTAAGAATGCTTTCAAAAATATAAATAATGATTGTTTATTTTGATCAATTTACAAAATGCAAAGTGAGCAAAGAAAAATGTGTTACTACCCTTTGCCTTCAAACCAGCTTCAGTTCTTATAGGTACACTTGCACAAAGTCAGGAATTTTGTAGGATTATAGTCAGGTGTATGATCAACCAATCATACCAAACAGGTGCTAACGATCATCAATGTCACATGTAGGTTGAAACACAGTCATTAACTGACGGCACAGCTATGTAGGAGGCTTAAAACTGGGTGAGGAACAGCCAAACTCTGCTACCAAGGTGAGGTTGTGGAAGACAGTTTCATGTCACAGGTCATACACCATGGTAAGACTGAGTACAGCAACAAGACACAAGGTAGTTATACTGCATCAGCAAGGTCTCTCCCAGACAAAGATTTCAAAGCAGACTGGGGTTTTAAGATGTGCTGTTCAAGCTCCTTTGAAGAAGCACAAAGAAACGAGCAACGTTGAGGATCGCAGACACAGTGGTCGGCCAAGGAAACTTAGTACAGCAGATGAAAAACACATCAAGCTTATTGCCCTTCGAAATCGGAAGATGTCCAGCAGTGCCATCAGCTCAGAACTGGCAGAAATGGAATTGGAGATTTGGTCAGGATTATTGGTGTCCTCAGTTCTGAGAAATACAGGCAGATACTTATCCATCATGCAATACCATCAGGGAGGCGTATACTTGGCCCCAAATTTATTCTGCAGCAGGACAACAACCCCAAACATACAACCAATGTCATTAAGAACTATCTTCAGCGTAAAGAAGAACAAGAAGTCCTGGAAGTGATGTTATGGCCCCCACAGAGCCCTGATCTCAACATCATCGAGTGTGTCTTGGATTACATGAAGAGACAGAAGGATTTGAGGAAGCCTACATCCACATTAGATCTGTGGTTAGTTCTCCAAGATGTTTGGAACAACCTACCAGCCGAGTTTCTTCAAAGACTGTGTGCAAGTGTACCTAGAAGAATTAATGCTGTTTTGAAGGCAAAGGGTGGTCACACCAAATATTGATTTGATTTAGATTTCTCTTCTGATCATTCACTGAATTTTGTTAATTGATGAAAATAAACTATTGACACTTCCATTTTTGAAAGCATTCTTAGTTTACAGCATTTTTTCACACCTGCCTAAAACTTTTGCACAGTACTGTATATATATATATATATATATATATATATATATATATATATATATATATATATATATATATATATATATATATAATTTTATTTTTTACCAGTGCCATTACTACTATTATTTCGAAATATTATTATTATATAAGCCCACAGCAACATAACGTCATACCAGCTGGCTGATGTACTCAAAACAGTAATGATAGCTTGCACTGCTTCTGCTGCTAAATGTTTTCACCAAAAGAATACAGACTTAATAAGGAAGGACTAAAGGACTGGAAAAATGCAAGCCACTTGCTGAAGGTTCACGAGGATAGCCGGGAGCACAATACCCACATGGCAACATGGAAGGAGTTGGAGGTTGTTTTGTAAAGCGGCTGACAATAGATAAGCGAGAGATGGCACTCTAAGGCTGAGAGATAGTATGTTTGCACAATGCCTTATTGATATTGTATTTTTATCACTTTTTATTTGGTGTGATATTTTTGACTTAAAAGAAATAAAACCTAAAGACATACATGCAGTTTCTGTGTGAGTTTATGAACATTGATTGTGAAATTGACTGCCGCAAGGGGGCGCCGGCTAAGATCTCGCCTCGGGCATCAAATTACTCAGTGCCAGCACTGGCTGCTGGCATCTCCTTAGGAAGCTCAACACTTTTGGGCTTAGTAAGAACATTCTTCATCTCCTGCTGGTTCGACTCTATAAGTCTGGCAAAAGAGGACATGCCTGCAGAGCACAGTCAAAGTATGCTCTACAATCCTTGTACTGCCAGTCTGAGCACTTTCTGCCATGTGCAAGCACAGGATCCTTCAGGATCCCTCCCACGCTCTGTTGAGTGGCTCCCCTCAGGACGCACTGCAGGACACAGAGGAGGAGAGCAGCTTTTGTTCCAAAGGCTGTTCAGCTCCTAAACTCCCATCCACCACTGCACCCAGACCTAATGCTTGGAGCGCAGTAAGGAGGAGGAACTTACTATAGAGAGACACAATACTCAACTTTCTATCGCTCAGCCGATTAGCAAAGTCAGGCTTGATCACTTTCCTCTGGTCATTGTTCCATACATAAAATGTGCCTTATTGTGCACTCAAACTGCAGCAAAGCTTACACTTGGATCTGCACAGTGGAAAAGCACAAATCACTGACTACAAAGAAAAGGCTAACAGCAATCACATATCTTACAGTGGAAAACAGCAGTAAATCGGACTCGACGGTCCACAAAATTCACAAACAATTGTAGCTTAAAGTGTACAATACATGCTTTACATTTCTAATGTTATATTGATGAGACTTGACAACCGACTTCATGTGTAAACATGACTTTACTGTTTGTCTGCTCAACTTACAGCCATAACACCAAACTACAAACCCTCACCAACAGAGTCTTCTGTGTGACAGCCCCCACTTTCTGGAACACTCTCCCAGCTGAAATCCGCAAACTGACTTCTCTGGAGACTTTCAAAAGAGACTTCAAAACCCAACACATCAATCATTTCTTTATCTTATATGTATTTTTTTTTGTTTATCCATTTATTTTTTGTTTTGTTTGTTCCACTTTGTTAAGTGTCCTTGGGTACCCTGAAAGGTGCTATAAAAATTAAATGTATTATTATTATTATTATTGTGGCGACACGAGGATTATTACTATGTTATACTCCAGATACCAACAACGCCACCTTGGGTTAGGGCCCAAGGACCCGTACTAAAGGTCAATTACCTTCAAGACGAAAAGGACACTCAGGTTCGTTTTCTCAGGGAGGGAAGGAGACGGAGTTCCATGTTCATATACACAATCTTTTTATTATAAAAAAACGCACACAAGGTTTTAACACAACGGAAGAAAATGGAGCCCAAAATAAGGGGGGACAGTCTGAGGCTTACCGGCTAGAGGAGGGGTTTGGTAGGGGAAGTGACATCCAAAAGAAAGGAGAACACCCCACGCACAAAGCAAAAAGTGAGGTGTAAACAAAGAAAATCTTGAAAAAGGGTCACACAGCACACAGGGGACAACCACCACCCGGGAAAACCACCACCACCACCGTTGGCCTTCAGCACTATGGGGAGAGGCAAAAAACACGATTAAAAGGGGCTCAAAATTAAGAAACAAACAATCTTTTATAATGTGTGCAAACAATTATAAATGATCAATTAATAAACAAATGTACTGAATTGGGTTAAATCAACTAGACAAAAGAAACAAAAGAGTCTCTGGCCAGAGACATCAACTCAACGATTAACCAGTTTTAACTCAAATTAATTGGATTGACAGAAATTCAACCAATAAACAGTAAGTAAACAATTAAACCAAACCTTGCCAGATTGCGCTCAACACACACACACACACACACACACACACACACACAGAAGCCGCAGTTTTATCGAGTGGCTGAGAGTTATGGCAGGCTCGTTACATCCAGTCCGAGTGACAGCCACACACACACACATGAAGCAGCACCACACGTAGCAGCAGGAAACAGGCTGATCTCCGGCGGCCGACCGGACCAGAACCAGGCCGTCGGAGCAGCAGCAGCAGCAAAGCAGCGGCCGCAGAACAGCGGCGAAGCAGCAGGACAGCGACAGACAGCGGCGAAGCAGCAGCAGGACAGCAACAGACAGCGGCGAAGCAGCAGTAGCCAGGTAGCAGTGGCCAAGTAGCCGTGACTGATCAGCTGTGGTCGCACTTAGCATTAGCTTTAGGCTTAACTTTAACGTTACAGTTCCAGTTATAAGTCCGGGTGCATTGGCATCCCTTCCAAAGAGGGAGAGGAGTGAAGAGAAGCAAACGTAGCAGGGAAGACAGCCACCATGCAGCACACAACCAGCAAACTGTTAGAGGGAGAGGAGCGGAAAAGGAGCTTAGCACCTGACTACAGCAATAAACGGCAGATGCATGTCATCACTCACCGATGCTCTGGTTGCAGCAATAAACAGCCCCTGAACGTTTGGCTCGACCGTGGTGAAGACGCCGGATCTATTAGGGAACGACGGTTTTAATTAACTGAAACACGGACGAGTATACACAACACAGCGCGGCAATGTGCGCTTACCTGTGCTCGGATGCTAGCGGCACATACAACCCGGAAGTGGGCGGGCCGTAGAGGCAGGAAGCGAGAGGTCAGGAGGAAGGACATGGCCTACTTTTATCCCCTTGGGAAGGGCGGTGATTGGCTAATGAGCCAAAGGGGCCGTGGTGCAGCAAAACTCAGTTTAACCAGGCAGTGATGCCTCACATCACTACAATCCACCCCCCCCATTTTCATCGTCGACCCGACGATGCACTTAAAGGATCTCAGCTCTAAGACCAGGGTCTAAAGAAAGCAGACACAGCACTCAACTGAACGGCTGAAGGCCCCGCCTGAGCCACCTCATTGGCAGGCCTGGGTAAGTGATGAGGGTTTGAATGGTGTCCGGCGGTAGACCGGATTGTCCGTCGCCTGACAGCTTCATCATTCCCTGAAGGAGGGAGTGCCAGGGGAGCAGCGCTTAGCGAAGGTGGCTGTGCCGTAGAATGGACAGGAAGTGCTGAGGGTAAGGGTACTGCACTTAGCGCAGCAGTGTCGCTGCTCCTAGAAGGAGAGGCCGAAGAAACCAAGAGAGCAGAGTGCAATGGGACTGTCGAAGCAACGGGTGGCACTGTTGCAGGCGCCAGTTGGGTCTCTCCAGCAGAGTGATCAGCTGGGGGGAAAAGGGGGTCCCTTACCACAACCATCAAGTCCTCTCCGTCAGATGAGCTCTCAGACACTGCCAGCCGGCCCAGTGTGATGGGAAGGGGAACGGGGTTGTCACCTGAAGCAGCCATCCCAACTATGGCCTTAAGCAGTGTTCGGTGTACCCGTTTGATTTTGGCAGGGTCGTCCTCTGGTGCAACTGTATACACCGCACCATTGCCAGGGGGAGCTTTAATCACTCGATGCACCACAGGATTCCACCTGTCCTGGATCTTATGACGACCCTTCCAACCAAACTCCTTGAGGATCACTGACTGGCCCACCAACAGTGGTTCTGACCGGACAGACGTGTCGTGGTTCTCCTTCCGGCGTTGGGCTGTCTCCTTCAGCCGGTCTCGGACACGGTCAAAAGCCACATGTAGCCGGGTCTGGTGCTCCCGGACCCAGTCATTCACCGTCCCATCAACAGGATCCTGCACTCTTCCCAGCAGGAAGTCAACAGGGAGCCTTGCCTCACGACCAAACATGAGGAAAAACGGAGATTCTCCAGTGGACTGATGTGGGGTGGTGTTGTAGGCGTACAGTATCTGAGGCAGACAGGAGTGCCAGTCACGCTTCCTAGAGGGAGGCAAAGTGCGCAGCAAGTCATGAAGGGTGCGATTAAAACGCTCGCACTGACCATTACCTGCCGGATGATATGGTGTGGTGCGAGATTTTTCGATGTTATAGAGATCGCACAGCTGTCGAATAAGTGCACTTTCAAAATTGCGACCCTGATCAGAATGAATGCGTGCTGGAACACCAAATATTGAAAACCAATCCGTGACGAGTGTTTGTGCCACCGTAGAGGCGCGCTGGTCACGAGTGGGGATGGCAAGGGTGTATTTGCTGAACACATCCGTCAGCACAAGGACGTTCTCCAGCCCATTATGGGTTGGTTCAAGCATTGTAAAATCCATTGCCAGGATTTCGTTTGGCTCTGAAGCAAGCAGGTGTCCCATGAAGCTACGAACAGGTGGTCCGGAGTCTTTAGCAACTTGGCACCGCTCACAGGTTTGACACCAGCGCTTCACATCAGACGACATCCCTGGCCAATAGCACCGCTGCCTTAGCAATTCCAGCGTCCTGCCCACCCCCTGATGGCCATGATTTTGATGGACCTCAATGAGGACTTTGTCCCTCAGAGCAGCTGGCAAAAGCACCTGGAGAACTACTTCTCCCCCATCAGAGCGAGAGACTTGCCGGTACATCACTCCGACACGTTCAGTCAATCGCTCCCACTGCTTAAGAAGCACCAAAGCTGGTGGGGATAACCGCTTACGATCGTCATGATTCGGGTATCGTTTCTGCCGCCAAAACACAAGAACTTCCTGGGTCACAGGATCAGCTCGCTGAAGATCGCCGATGTCTGCAGGCAGATGCTGAGGCAGGGCCTGAACAGCAGCCTGGCAGGCTGTAGGCCCACTGACCTGGAGAGCCTGTTGTAAGGGCTGAGGAAGGGATGTGCCGGAGACAAAAGCCTCAAGGTCCATGGTTCTGGGAGGATGCAAGCGAGACAGGGCATCCGCATTTGTGTTACTTTTGCCAGAACGGTAACGGATCTCAAAGTTAAAAGACGCGAGTTGGGCTGCCCAACGCTGCTCCAGGGCCCCAAGCCTAGCCGAGGATAGGTGGCTAAGCGGGTTATTGTCGGTGAAGACAATGCATTTATGGCCAAGCAAGTATTCGCGAAATTTATCAGTCATAGCCCATTTTAGCGCCAGAAACTCCAGCTTCATGGAGCTATAATTGACAGGGTTGCGTTCAGTCGGCCTTAAGCTACGACTGGCGAAGGCTATGGGCCGCACTTTTCCTTCTTGCTCTTGGGAGAGCACTGCACCCAGGCCCCCATGGCTTGCGTCGACCTCCAAGATGAAAGGAAGGGAAAAGTCGGCGTATGCCAGCACGGGTGCGGTGGTAAGCTTAGATTTTAGGGCCTCAAAGCTCCCCTGATGTTCTCCTGTCCATTTCTCCACAACTACTTCAGACTGTCTGGACTTGGACCCCACAAGTTCAGCTACGAGGCGATGGAGAGGGGCAGCCAACTTAGCAAAGCCGTCCACAAAGCGACGATAGTAGCTTGCGAACCCAAGAAAGGACCGCAGTGCCAGGATGGTGGTGGGAGGCTGCCAGTTGGCTACCACCTCAAGCTTGCTCGGGTCGGTGGAAACACCTTCAGCTGAAATAATGTGGCCCAAGTAACGCACCTCCCGTTGAAAGAAGGAGCACTTCGACAACTTAGCCTTCAGACCTTCATGCTGTAATCGTTGCAGTACCCTTTCCAGTCTCTCAAGATGTTGCTGAAAGGTGGATGAGAAGACCACGATGTCATCCAGGTACAAAAGCAACGACTGACATTGCTGATCTCCAAAAACCCGCTGCATGAGCCGCTGGAAAGTGCTGGGTGCATTACACAACCCGAAGGGCATGCGATTCCATTCAAAAAGTCCGAAAGGAGTGCAAAACGCTGTCTTGGGTCGGTCAGCCTCTGCCACCGGGACCTGATTGTACCCACTGGCTAAATCCATAGTGGAAAACCAGCGGGCTCCCGTGAGTGCATCCAGCGACTCCTCGATCCGAGGAAGAGGGAACGCGTCTTTTCGGGTCCTAAGGTTAAGCTGCCGGTAGTCTACGCACAAGCGCAGACTGCCATCCTTCTTTTTAACCAACACAATCGGTGAAGCAAACGGACTGCAGCTTTCCCTGATGACCTGCGCACCAAGCAACTGGTTGATGTGTTCCTTGACCACTTCATATTCTGATGGCGGAATACGTCGATAGCGCTGACGGATGGGAGTGTCGTCAAGAAGTGGGATTTCATGTGCGATCAGGTTGGTGCACCCCAGGTCGCCGTCGTGAGTGGAAAAGACAGAAGCATATCTGCAAAGAAGAAGTCGGGCTTCCTTCTGTTCTTCTGCTGACAAAGCAGATAGATCAACCGCATCTATTTGGTCTTGAAGCGTAGGAACCACAGCCTGGGATGCAATGGTGGCCAGGTAAGATGGAACCTCCTTAACACCAGAAGGTAAGCTCACCACACAAACCTCACGCAGTGCACCGACCTCTGTACGAGGGTAAAGCAGCACATCAGAAGTTCCCACATTCACGACAGGTATGTACACAGTACCTCCCTCAACTCGAACCAGTGCCGGAGACGCAAGCAGTCCAGCAGGGAGACCCCGATCCAAGGGCTCAAAGAGCACAGTAGTCCCAGAATGCTGTGCGGAACAGGTGGCTGGAACAAGCTGCATAGTGCCACCAAAAATACGGCAAGTTTTCTTGCCTCGCAGCTTAACCTTGCCAATGGCATCAACAGAGGAAGTCAGAGAGGCTTGATGGCATCTCTGCAGAGCCTGCACCACAGGCTTTGGCGCTTCAGTGACGGTGGGTAGCTTAAACAGGGCCGTGCCATGTTGCCCAAACAAGGTGCTGTAGCACCTTCGTAAAATGTTCATCCCCAATACACCCGGGGCCGGAAGAGATGCCTCACCTGGAGGGTCCTTGACCACCAATAGCCCACACCCTGGCAAAGTCCTACCACAGAGCTCGACTTCGAGTTCCAAGTAGCCAAGGTATGGGATGGGCAACCCATTGGCAGCTTGAAGCTGAAGCCAATGGCAAGACTTAAGTTTCTCTTGGTCCCAAGTCTCAAAGTGTTGCCGGAAGAAGCTTTCTCTGACCGTGGACACCATGGACCCAGTGTCCACTAAACAAGGAACCTTTACCCCCCCCATGACCACGTCCATGTGTGGACAAGTACTAATTAGCTTATCTTCTCTCCGATCCTCCCACATAACAGGTGAGCCAGTGGCAGCTCCCCTCGAACTTTGGCTCCGCAGTTCGACGGGTGCTAGTTTCCCGAATGCTGAGCTGGGTCCCGCCAAGAGGCTGGGCGCGGGGGAGCAGACCCTGAAGGTTGAGGAGGGGCACGCTCCCCTCTGCACTCCCTGGCGAAATGGCCTGGCTGCTGACATCGCCGGCAGATGACAGGACCGCGGAAAGAATGGTTACGCTGCTGATTGATCTGCAACTGAGCAAGAGTTTCGGTGAGATGTTTAAGCTGTTCCTGTTGGAGCTTCAACATTTGTTTCACCTCCTGCAGCTCTGAAGCCTGGGGTGGACTAGCCACTGAAGGAGCAGTCTGGACACCACACTGCAAGCCCATCAACGAAGGAACTGAGTGGCTTCGGCCACGCACACCCCCTGGCAATCCCTCTCGCTCCCACCTCAATGCCTCTGCCCTAGCATCCAGCAGAGAGACAGTAGGCTGCCTGCGCACCAATTGCTTTAATTCTCGACGAAGGGAACCATCAATGACGTTTTCGATAAACTGATCGCGCAGCAAAACATCTGCATTTAGCATCTCGCTTGGAGCGCTTTGTTTCACCGCAGACATCAAACTCATTAACGCGAGGGAGAACTCTTGGAGAGTCTCCCCATCTTGTTGTCGCCTCGAGAAAAATGCCTCCTGTAAGGCAACGTAGGAGTCGGCGCAACCATACAGCTCTCGCAAAACCACGATAATTTTGGCGGGGTCACTTCTATCAGTTGTCGAGCGATATTTTATTTCTTCACGCGCCTCTCCCTCTAAATGGTCAAAAAGAAAGAATGCTTGATCAAGTGTGGACAGGTGGCGAGCCCTCATGCAAGCCTGAACTTCCTCAATCCACTCCTCTAGCCCAATACCTGATCTACCCCTAAACACTGGGCACTTTCTATCTCTGGGCACAAGGACTAGTCGCTCTGTAACAGGAGCGGTAGAAGTGGATGGCGTGGGGAGAGGTTCAGCAGGAATGGCAGATGCAGCACTAGGACCAGGCACAGGCGCAGCCTGCTCCTGCTGCAATCTATCATTCTCTGCCCTCAGCTGTGCCACCAAATCCCTCAACTCTTGTAGCTCTCCCTCCATTTCGATACAATTACAGCTAAACTGAACACTAAAGCCACGGCTACAAAAGAAAAATGATAGACTCACCGCTGGTTCGCTTTAAGCTGCTCTTCATTCACACAAGGCAATCTGAAAATCAAGACAAAAAGAAATAAAGGAAACATGGAACACGTCTCTACCTCCACTGAGTGGATCCTGCCGACAACGCCAGGTTTGTGGCGACACGAGGATTATTACTATGTTATACTCCAGATACCAACAACGCCACCTTGGGTTAGGGCCCAAGGACCAGAATAAACAGTAAGTAAACAATTAAACCAAACCTTGCCAGATTGCGCTCAACACACACACACACACACACACACACACACAGAAACCGCAGTTTTATCGAGTGGCTGAGAGTTATGGCAGGCTCGTTACATCCAGTCCGAGTGACAGCCACACACACACACATGAAGCAGCACCACACGTAGCAGCAGGAAACAGGCTGATCTCCGGCGGCCGACCGGACCAGAACCAGGCCGTCGGAGCAGCAGCAAAGCAGCGGCCGCAGAACAGCGGCGAAGCAGCAGGACAGCGACAGACAGCGGCGAAGCAGCAGCAGGACAGCAACAGACAGCGGCGAAGCAGCAGTAGCCAGGTAGCAGTGGCCAAGTAGCCGTGACTGATCAGCTGTGGTCGCACTTAGCATTAGCTTTAGGCTTAACTTTAACGTTACAGTTCCAGTTATAAGTCCGGGTGCATTGGCATCCCTTCCAAAGAGGGAGAGGAGTGAAGAGAAGCAAACGTAGCAGGGAAGACAGCCACCATGCAGCACACAACCAGCAAACTGTTAGAGGGAGAGGAGCGGAAAAGGAGCTTAGCACCTGACTACAGCAATAAACGGCAGATGCATGTCATCACTCACCGATGCTCTGGTTGCAGCAATAAACAGCCCCTGAACGTTTGGCTCGACCGTGGTGAAGACGCCGGATCTATTAGGGAACGACGGTTTTAATTAACTGAAACACGGACGAGTATACACAACAGAGCGCGGCAATGTGCGCTTACCTGTGCTCGGATGCTAGCGGCACATACAACCCGGAAGTGGGCGGGCCGTAGAGGCAGGAAGCGAGAGGTCAGGAGGAAGGACATGGCCTACTTTTATCCCCTTGGGAAGGGCGGTGATTGGCTAATGAGCCAAAGGGGCCGTGGTGCAGCAAAACTCAGTTTAACCAGGCAGTGATGCCTCACATCACTACATTATTATTATTAGTATAACACAGAGTAGCATTCCTAGCCACGCCTCTTGTTTACTTCCGTCCAACGTTACTCACCTACGGGTACTGTTAAGGCTCATAAGCCTATTACATTACATCTAGGATCATTCCAGACACTAAATTGAGCCTCACTTGTGATTGCATGGGTGGTGATTAGTGTGTGTCCAGTGCCTCTTGTTCCTTGGCATGAAGAACAGGCGTTTTCCGCTCTGGTGTCCAACCAGCTCGCTGATAGTGGCTGTTCTCTGCATCATAGCAGAGGAAATACAGGTCATCACAGGAAGAAAGTGGGATTCAGCAGCGGTCCACTTCCTTCTGGGTGAGATTCTCTTCACATCTGCATTGTTTAGAGGCTGGATTAAACAGCGTCTTCTCTTGAGCCAAAACATGTTACTTAAACACAAAGCAGTCTTTAGCTCGTCCAGCGAGGTTAAGGACCCCATTCACACTGCCCTGTTCAGAAATCATGTGTGAGAAGGGGGAACATTTTCGCTGCAGCTCTGATACGCACCCTGAGGTAGTGTCTGAGCAGCAATAGGGGTTAGCTGGAGTCTGTGTAAATGGACAAGAGGAGTGTGGTAGGGGCATGTAGGGCTGATGGTGTTCACAGTGTGATAACTAAACAGATCCTTCTCTCATCAAATAAAAGAGAAGAACCAGCAAGCAATGTACAGGACCAAACAGCAGTAATGTGGCAACTGGTAGTGTCTTTGGCAAACTTACATTAGGAGTGGGGAAGTCTCTGTCACCCTGTCTGGCCAACAGACTCTTTCGTAATGTTTCTGCCTGAAAAACAGCTTCTGTCCCTGGCAAAAAACTTTAACTCATCAGGTGTTTGTCTACTTCCACTTTTGTATTGTTGTAGTTGCTGTCTTGAAAACATGTTGATAAGTGACTATGTAATAAGATTATTGAGAGCAGTAACACATAACTTTGTCACTTTTCAGGATATATGGTGGGTAAGGATCTCATTCACAACACATCATAACTGCATTCAGATGATTACTAACAGTCAGCCAATACATGTTTGGATTGACAGGTGGACACCGGGGGAAAAACATTGAAAAAAAAACACACAGATGTCAACACCATTACATGTACCGTCATGCCTCTTTTGGATCTGCAGCGTAGGCTTGCTGAATGAATTGACAAACTGGTGCGGCTTTACGACAAAGCTGCTTGGTTCAGTGTGAACAAACAAATGCAGAGAAATGGCGAGCCTTCACTGCAGCGATAATGCAGAGTCTCAGTGTGAAAAGGGCTAGTAACTGCTGCACAGATGAAAACTACTGCTTCCATCAATGTGTTAAATGGGTCTGACATGAGTTGTGGACATGCAGCTGTATTTAAACGCTGCAGATATCATGGTTGTTGCGCCAGAAGTGCAGTGTTTTCAGGTTCAGTGTCAGCTAATGGTAGAAAAGTGTTTAGAATCTGGAGAAATGTAACAACCAGGTGTGACTTACTGGACCACTGGAGCTGGCACACCTTCCTTTGTTTAAATGCTGGCCCTCCATTGTCAGGAAGTTTCTTCATGAGTTGTTCTTTAACAATTAACCAACTGTTGAGTGATGTGAAGTATTGACAACTCAAGAATTCCTAATTACTGAATCATTAGTTACTCTTTTTTTGTACCTTCAAGTAAAGTGAAATAACATACTGAGTAGCTACCCAACATACTAATTAGTTACTCATTACTTAATAAGTATTTCTTTTTGTGTTACACTTCTTTAAATCTGGAGAACCCAAAAGCGGACACGATGTTGGAGCTGGATGAAGAGATACTTTATTAGGAACACACATAAAGTCACAGTAGGTGAGAGTTGGATTCGAAGACAGCAGGGGCTGAGACCATGAGGTGGAGGATGACGGTAAGGTAGCTCAAAGAGGCGCTGGAGAGCTGTGTGGTGTGATGACGCTCGGAGAAGCGTGGGGCAGGTGGAGTGCTGCAGAGGTGCTGAGGTACTGGCACACTGGAGCGGAGTCGCTGGACGGTCTCTGTTCAGGATGTCACTGAAGGCAAAGCAAGTCAAAGTTAGTTGAAGTACAGGAAGACACAAACACACTAGAGTAGCTTTAGCAAACACTAACAACTGAGCCATATACTGCGTGTAGTTAATGAAATCATCTGGCAGCAGGCAGCGTGAGGATCCAAGACTGCAAACTCCGCCCAGCCTTCCAGTGCACCTCTGCAAGCAAACAAAACACAAGAGCTCAAAAACACAACACAGACAACTGCAGCCATAGATCACAACATTTTGCGCACCTTCATGTAAGATACAATACAGTAGTCACTAAATAGTCTCTCATGACAAGAGACAGCATGTATTTTAATGACTATAGTAACACCACATATACACTAATATTCACCTTCAAGTAATTTTTCGATTATCATTAGTAATGTTGACGCCTTAAAATAGTTGTCTGCTTTGAACCCGTATCATAGGGTAACTGGGTATCATTGGGTAACTGCTCAGTAGGATGTTCTGCTTTACTTTGACAGTATCTTTAACCCTAACCCTATCCTAAATATTCCTTGACTCACAGTTATAGAGGAATTACTCATTACTGACTCATTAACTATAGTCATTCCTGATTCATTTCTTACCCGCTCCTCACTAACTACACAACCTCTCACTTGCGTAGCCTATCTTATTGTGTTACCAACTTTTTTTATGAACCAAAATATGCAGTTGTAGTGTGCTACAACTTGTAGAACTGATAACCATGCAGTAATAAAAGGAAAACCAATAATATGATTCTGTATTGTTAAGATAAAGGATTAGAAATGAAAATTGTATTCTTACTGCAACTCATATTGACGTGTGTATTGATTCAGTATTTTATTGACAATCTAGACAATGTAAATATTATTCAATTTGATTATTTAAAAACAATCAGAAAAACAATGTATATTTATTTTCATTTGACAGAACAAAATCAAGGTTCTCAATGGGCAAAAGCAAGACACTATATAACTGTGTTTCACTTGACATAAAAAAGGTGCCAGTAGTGAAAAACAGTGACTTTCCCTCCTGTACCCTGAAACCAGCCCTTAAATCAGAGCCAGTGTCTGCTTATCATTTCTGAAGGATACACGTCTTTGTGTTGCCATGAAAAAAAATTCACAAGGTTTCCATACAACAGCAATATTTCCTGGTTCAGGCGTTCTGATGGGATAATTGAAGCACAGAACAAACAGCAGTCTAATGAAAATGAAGAATGAAATGACATAGACACATGTATAGGTTATTTAAGCATAGTTATTTTCTCCATGTTACCTTAAATTGTCCCGACATGTGAATGTGTAAATTCAATGTACTGACAACTGAAGAAAAAAATAATTTCCCTTTCACAGAGAGAATGTTTATGGTCAATCCATCTTTCTTTACATTATGATGGCATCAGATGAGCCAGGCTTAAGTGTCTGAAGTGTAACAATGCGTTTAATTGATTTTCTGAACCAGGGGTAGAAAAAGGCATAGATCGCAGGGTTTAGACTGGAGTTTAAATACAGCAGCCAAATTACACTAGCTGCAGAAGACGCTCCTAATGTGGTGTTCTCAGCTGTAACAGTGAAAATGTAATACGGACATGAGCACAGAAGAAACACAACCACAACAACACCAAGAGTCCTGGCTGCTTTCATCTCCGATTTCTTAGCAGTTATTTTCCTTGAATGCTGGAGTGTGACAGCTGCATTATGGGCGCGCATGGCACGAGCCTGGGACACAGCCACCATGAACACTCTCATATACAGAACTATTATGATGCTAAAGGGGCCAACAAAGGTCACAACAAAGTCAAAAGCTCCTTCAACATAATTAATTAGAACTACACACTCTCCAGAACAAGAACTATATCTGCCTGGTTGTTTTAAGAAATCCCTCAGTAACCAACTGCTGTGGAAAGCAGAGAATATCCAACACAGACAAATGCAGAGTTGGACTCTTTTCAGAGTGACTTTAGTGGAGTAAAACATGGGTTCACAGATAGCCACATAGCGGTCAACTGATATGAGCACCATGTTTCCTACTGAAACACTTATAATAAGGCAAGCTAAAAAAGAATTCACGACACATATGAAGTCACCCAGGATCCAACAGCCTTGGAAGAGCAGGATTTCCGCTGGCATCTGCAGGAAACCAACAATGAAGTCTGAGACAGCCAGAGAGAGGACGAGGAGGTTAGTGGCGGTGTGGAGCTGCCTGAAACGGGAAAATATTAACACTGAACACACTGTTACATGCAGAAGGTGTAGAAGTATGTGCTGTTCAGTGTTTTGCAGATGTAAAATAATCTACAAATAACAAATATGGACTGGATAGGTGAAGGTTTGTAGTAACCTGAAGTGTGTTAAAACATTTGTAATCATTTCACATTATTCCTAGCTATCTCAAAATTAGCATCATAGTTACCATTAGCTTTTGAAGTAAAAATGATACATATACCATGTAGCAATTTTAAAAAAGAGGGGGAAAAAGAAAAGGCAAATACTGAAAAAACTACAGCAAAATCTATTTATGTTTTCAACAGAGTAATGACTAACATTGTACTATCTAGCTGTAATCTGTAATCAAAAAACAGTTCATAGGCCATTCAGAAAAGTTTAACTCTGCCTGAAGTGGTAGATAGAGATGATAACCAGCAGGTTAAGAACTACAGTTAGCAGAGTGATGCAGGACAGCAGATTGTATGTGAGAGTTGCCTCCAAGTTAGTTAGTTTCATCTTCCTGCAGGAGGTGTTGAGTTTGGGAAAGCAGAGTTCATCTTCTTCCATGGCCTTCTTTATCAGACAGAGAGAGAGAGAGAGGAAGCTGCAGAATTCTGGCAGCTTTCTGATCAGAGCTCGTTGTCATGAGTCTCATTTATATCTATTATTTCTCACCCCCCATATGCAAATGTGCAGGTGGGAGCTACCTATGTTGGCTCCCTCCCTTACTTGCTACTCAGAGGAACAAACCACACCCGCCCCAAATATGCTCGACACAAAGTAGATATAAAGTAGAAAAATTATCTCTTTTTATTAATGCAAAAATAAGTTTTCTTTTAAAAAAAGAGTCTATTGTCTGAAGGGGAGGAGGGGGGAGCAGAAGTGCAGGGTACCGGCAAGGGTGGTCAAGTCTCTTTCTCTCTCTCTATGTGTGTGTCTCAGCTGGAGATGTAGGATCCAGTCCACTCCCTCTTGGTCACTGCTCTAGGACTGCGTTGTGGCCCAGAGCCAGCCGGAAGTTGCTACAGCCCACCTACACAATGATGATGGTGTCCTTTTAGGGCAACAGCACACGAAAAAATCCCAACACTGGTGAAAGCAGGCAACCACACAAAAAGATCCAGATAAGACAAATCACAATCCACACGGTGGTGGTATCAGGAAAGGAATACCACTATCAGGCTTAAGGTCGGGTCCCTCAACACTCCATTAGGCGGCCAGGGTGATGGAGTAGACACGGCAGTCCATTCTCATAAGCAGAGGGTAGTTAGCTCCATACTGATCCGTTGATCCCGCCCTGCATCGGTTCCTCCAAGCTCCACTATACCTTTGGCTCTCAGTCCCCTCCACCGCCAGCTCTTCTCCCAGTCTGCTCTGTGATCTGCCAAAACCGCACCAGTCGCATACCTGAAGGTATATAAAGCACATCCACACACAGCTTGTGGCCCAATTGCCACACAGTCCCACCACTGCACACCAGGTTTGATGGGTCAGTCAATAAGTGCTTAATTGCTTCTATATTGATTGCAGCTGGAGGCAGCCATCTTAGAGCACCAGGTAAATCCTCCCCTGAGACCCTGGGGGCAGCCATCTTGGTACACCAGGTTAGTCCTCCCCTGGGAACCTCCCCCCCATACTTTTGTTCCCCCATAGTCACCTCGTGACACAAATTCAATGTATTTAGAAGGCCAAAGACAATCCTGTCATACTCTGGCTCCCAATACTTCTGAACATAGCCAGAAACGGTATGTAATACCTGGATATGCATTGCTGACATGTGCAGGAGGTCACCTACACCTTACAGTGCAGATTGGAACGAAATTTCATAGCAGTTAGCTTGGCGTTGTACATAAAATATAAAATATTTTGCACATGGGTATTGTTATATTGTAATATCAAGTGCAGCAGTCTTGAGTGGGTGGGTGTGTGAGGGAGGATGAAGGGATTTTATTTTGTGTTCAACAGTCTCATGGCTTGTGGAAAGAAGCTGTCATGGAACCTGGCTGTTCTGCTTTGAAGGCTCTTTCCAGAGTCTAGCAGCAAAAACAGTCCATGGTGGGGGTGGGAGGTATCACTCCTGATGTTATGAGCCCTGGTCAGGTAGCGTTTTTTGCAATGTCCTGGGTGGGAGGAAGTGAGGTCCCGATGATTTTCTCCACTGTCTTAACCACCCTCTGCAGGGACTTTCAATCAGAGGCACTGCAGGCTCTTGACCAGACAGGGATGCTGCTGGTCAGTATGCTCTCTATAGTGCCTCTGTAAAGTGGTGAGAATTGGAGGGGGGGTGTGCTCTTTTCATCTGACACAGAAAGTGCATGCACTGCTGAGCTATCTTTACAAGTGCTCCGGTGTGATGAGACAAGGTCAGAGTGTCTATTATCTGCACCTTCCAGGAACTTGCTTGCTGCTGACTCTCTCTACGACTGTGTTGTTTATGGGGAGTCATGTGTGACTGGGATGGCTCTTCCTGAAGTTGACAATGATCTCCTTGGTTTTGTCGAAGTTCAGGGCTGTTGGTTTCAAGATGTTTCACCTCCTCTCTGTAGGCTGTGTCGTTGTCCTCACGGATAAGGCCCACTAATGTCGCGTCGTCCGCAAACTTCACGAAGTGGTCAGTCGTGGACTTGGCACAACAGTCGTGGGTCATCAGGGTGAACATCAGCGGACTCAGGAAGCAGCCTTGATGGGAGCCGGTGCTCAAGGAGATGACACTGTAGGTGTTGTTGCACAACCGCACAGACTGGGATCTGAGGAAGTCAAGTAGCCAGTTACACATGGGGGTGCTGAAGCCAAGGTGTGCCAGTTTTCTCACCAGATGCTGCGGGATGATGGTATTGGACGCCAAGCTGGAATCCAGAAACAACATTCGCAAATGTGTGTTCCCTCCTTCCAGATGTTCTTCAGATAGCGTCCATTGTGGAGCATTTAGGCCGGTAAGCAATCTGGCACAGGTCGAATGTGGGGGGGGAGTCTGGAGACAATGTGGTCCTTTACAAGCCTCTCGAAGCACTTCATCATGATGTGCTATGGGTAGGTAATCATTGAGGGAGGAGATTGTGGGTTTATTAGGCACAATTGTAGCAGTCTTTAGACATGATGGTACCATAGCCTCGATCAGCGAGGTGTTAAAGATGTCTGTGAGAACCCTGCCAGCTGGCCAGCACAGTTACAGAGTCTTTAGGGGACACATGTGAGCTCTGAGTTTCAAAATTGTTACGGCCACTTCTGTGGGGCCACACCCCGGTGTGGTCTGGACAGAGCTGAACTCTGAAGTTCTGAATTTGGTGTAATTGCTTAGGCAACACGAGTGTCTGAGTGAACAATGAAACTTAAAGTTCACACGTGTCATTCTCTGTTTCAGAATGTGTTTAATGATAAAAACAATATTTTCATTGTGGCAAAACAAAGTTTACTCTTAGATTTATGTACACACCTGACAGCGTGGTCTAACTGTAATCTAACAGAATGAAATTGACAAAACTAAAACAATGAACAACAAAAAAAAACGTTTTTCAGGTCTTATGCTATGATAGTTTGCCCTGTTGTTAAATCATTAATTCCCAGCCATTGTTACTTTAACTTCCATGGAGTTGTGTTGAAAAACAAAAAGCTGAAGCGTAATATGGATGACCTTATGATATGATAGATAATCTGTAAATATACTTGGTCTGTGATGATATTTGTATTTGAAGTATTGTAACTGTAAGTACATCTGGATGACCCATACCGGCAAGGTCATAAGGAGTCTGTACTCAGTGAGTCTCAGATGCAGACCAAAGAAGCAGACAGGACTGCTGTTGCCACAGGATGAAGGGCAGCCACATTAACCCTGTAGAAGCAGGCAAGGGTATAGGAAGACACCCATATAGCTGCTGTATCAATGTCACTCAGTAGGACACCTTTTAAGGCAGCCCAAGAAGTGGAGACACCTCTGGTTCAATGACAGTTCACAGGGGGGCTTCTGCTTCAGGGACGTGCACATGATTATAGAGGGGCAGGGGCTCAAAGTCAGAAAAGGGCAGTACATGCATGCGCCAAATTTTTTTTCAGGCCTTAATTACACAATATGTAGATTAATTTAAAATTATTAAACAAAGTACTTATAGAAAGCTACTTAGCTGTGTATTCTGTGTAGCTGTGAGTGATATGCAATTGCAATTTCTTTTGTGTCAACAAATTAAACACTGGTTTATTATTAGGCTATTTATTGGAGGGCAAGTGCAAACTAGAAATACAGGCTACACATCAAAAAATGTGACAAAACCAAGGAATGACTACTGTGACTGTTAGTAGGAGCAGCAATGTTTACAATTATTAGATTTTTTTCAGACATCAACAATAACTTAACATAAACATCTCTCTACAAAAGCAAGGAATCTCTGTCTGTCTGTCCGTGTGTATGTGTGTGTGTGCCTCAAATATCTCTGAGGATCAGGATCAGACTGACCTGAGAGTTTCAACATGGCTGCCGTTTGGTTCAGTGGTGTGCAACGTCGCATTTGTTTGGACTGCAATGATACCGTGAATAAATTATTTCATAAATGCTTTACAAATTCGGGAGCATTGTCCACCGGAGCCACCACAGTCACGTGCGCACCAGAGCCAATCACTGCAGAGCTCAAGCCACGACATACCTTAAGAAACGAGCGGATTTGTACCTGCGGCGGCGCGAGCTGGACAGGGATTTTGCCAGCGGTTCGGTCCCATTCTGTTCTGTGCATCTAAACTGACTGTTGTGGATTAATGAGACTAAACGAGTCCAGACCGAGTCTGTTCGGGTCTGAGGAGATCCGGAGACGCGCAGAATCGGAATTTGTGGATGTTCGTGTGTAGCTAGCTGCTAGCCGCTAGCCCACCTACACGGCCCACCTCCCGAGTCGACGGACCGGACGCACCGGCACGTTCAAAACCAGGTAAATAATTTCCACCACGCTTTTTCGCGAACAATGCTGTCATGTTTGCTTTGTGTCTGTTGCAGAAGAAACGGTAAAAACGGGCTTCTGTCACGAAAGTGTCCAAGCAGCAAGTTTGATTGTTGAGAAACAGGAAGTTGTGGGAGGAACGTCGGCGGATGAGTGACAGGCAACGACGGTCGGTGTACAGACAGCGATATTGAGAGTTGAGAGATTTTTGACATTTAGCGTGTTTGGAGTGTATAGTTAGTGTGTTATGTAGTGTTTAGTGTAGTGTGTTTAGTGTGTAGTGGAGTCGGTTTTTTGTTTAATGAGTCAAAACAGGAAAAGCTGAATGTGGAGCAGGCAGTGCAGCTCTTCATTCAGCCGGAAGGAGCTCAGGCAGACCTGAGCATTGCCTGCATTTAAATGTAAATACTTACATATAACTTTGTAAATTTTTAAAATGTATGCACATATTCAGCAAACAACAATTTGTATTTGCATTATAAGTAATAAAAATGGTTTGTTAAACATATTTGTGGTTTTCACAGTAAAAAAATCTAACTTTTTCTACTCTGATTTTATGTTTTAATTTGTGATTTTAGGTCCATTGTGTTAATACAGTATGTCAAAATGAAAAAGTAACTGTACAGTGCACTAGTATGCATAATATCAAGATTGAACGACAATTTAGACTTACATTAATTATATATACAGTATATCCCGTGTGTGTGTGTGTGTGTGTGTGTGTGTGTGTGTGTGTGTGTGTGTGTGTGTGTGTGTGTGTGTGTGTCTCGGTCACTCACTGTCCCTCAGGTTGTGGCATGTTGATATATATTGGGCAGCAAGATATGCCCTGTCTCCTTCTCCCAGGAGTATTTTTAGTTTTGATTGGTCATTCAGCTCTTTGAAATCTAAGATAATAGAGTTGAATTTTTCAAAATATATGTTTCTTGTCACTGGATTTCATCTCTGCTTTTCGCGGATGACGTGGTCTTGTAGGCTCCTTCGACCTATTACCTCCAGCATGTCCTGGGGCGGTTTGCAGCCGAGTGTAAAGCGGCTGGGATGAGAATCAGCACCTCCAATTCTGAGGCCATGGTTCTCAACCGGAAAAAGGTAGCTTGCTCCCTCCAGGTTGGGGGAGAGTTCCTGCCTCAAGTGGAGGAGTTTAAGTATCTTGGGGTCTTGTTCATGAGTGAGGGAAAGATGGAACCTGAGATTGACAGGCGGATCGGTGCAGCGGCCGCAGTAATGAGGTCGTTGTATCGGTCTGTTGTGGTGAAGAGAGAGCTGAGTCGAAAGGCGAAGCTCTCGATTTACCGGTCAATCTACGTTCCTACCCTCACCTATGGTCATGAACTTTGGGTCATGACCGAAAGAATAAGATCCCGGATGCAAGCGGCCAAAATGAGTTTCCTCCGCAGGGTGGCGGGGTGCTCCCTTAGAGATAGGGTGAGGAGCTCTGTCACCCGGGAGGAACTGGGAGTAGAGCCGCTGCTCCTCCACATCGAGAGGAGCCAGCTGAGGTGGCTCGGGCATCTGTTTCGGTTGCCCCCGGGACGCCTCCCTCGGGAGGTGTTCCTGGCATGTCCCGCCTGGAGGAGACCCCGAGGAAGACCCAGGACACGCTGGAGTGACTATGTCACTCAGCTGGCCTGGGAACACCTTGGAATCCTCCCGGAAGAGCTGGAGGAAGTGTCCGGGGAGAGGGAAGTCTGGGTGTCCCTGCTCAGGCAGCTGCCCCCACGACCCGGCCCCGGATAAGCGGTTGAAAATGGATGGATGGATGAATATGTTTCTTGTTTCATTGAATTTTTCACATTTTAGGAGAAAGTACATCTCTGTCTCAACCCCACCTGTCGAACAGTGACCACATGTTCGGTTTTCTTTTGGTTGCCATGATTTTTTGTGTCTTCCTGTTTGGATTGTCAGTTTGTGGTCACTGAGCCTATACCTGGTCAGGCTCTGTCTCTGCTTTCTATCTCTGACAGTAGAGAGATATTCTGCTAGTTCATAATCTCTTTTTAGGGCCAGATAACATTCTAATCTACTTTGGCTTTTAGTTTCTTCTTTCCAATGTTCCAGATAGGTTTCTTTACATTGTGTTATAATTTGCTTTACTCTGACTGGTGTTTGGAGAGCAGTGTTGTTGTGAGGCTGGTCAGACTGTGTCTGAGAGGGGGCAGTTAGCCTCAGTACCAACTGACATAGAGGACTCTTTTCTGGGCTCAGCTCTTGAGTTTGGGGGGCTTTGGAGTGGAGGGTGTCTCGGGGGCTGGATTTCAAGTGGTTAAAAAAGTTGAGCGTTCTCTTTTGACTGTTAATTATCAGTGGGTATCTGCCTAATTCTGCTCTATATGCATTTGTTGGTGTTTTTCTGTGTACATGTAAAATGAATCTGTAGAATTCTGCATGTATAGATTCTGATGAATGTTTGTCCCAGCGGGGTATAGCTCTAATGACTGAGTGGACCCCATACTTCACTACCGTAGAGCGCAATGGGCTGGATGACACTATCAAATATTTTAAGCCAGATTTTGACAGGAATTTGGAAATTATAACATTTTCTCGTAATTGCCTGTAAGCTTTTTCTTTTAGTGCATTCACTGCCATGTTGAAACTCCCTGATGCTGTGATAGTTATACCAAGGTAGGTATAACTCATGCTATGTTCAAAGACATGTTTATTTATGGCAAACTGGTGTTTGTTCTCCTGACATCTGGGGCGTTTTTGAAAGATCATTACATGAGTTTTCTTCATATTTACTGCCAGGGCCCAGTTCTGACAGTACTTTTCTACTATGTACAGCTGTTGCTGTAGTCCTTGCTCAGGAGACAGTAGAACAAGGTCATCAGCATAAAACAGAGACTTCACCTCTCTATCTAGGAGGGAGAGGCCAGGAGCAGCACATTGACCCAGCTCAACAGCAAGTTCATTTATATACACGTTAAACAGAGTCGGACTTAAATTGCAGCCCTGGCGTACACCTCTTCTCTGGGTGAAGAATTCAGTTTGTTTGTCTCCAATTTTAACAGCACACATATTTTCCAAATACATTGATTTGACCCGATCATACCTTTTGCCCTCTATACCACAGTGTAGAAGCCTGTCATAGAGTCCTTCATGCCAAATAGAGTTGAAAGCTTTCTAGAAATCAAAGAAACAAGTGAATATTTTATATTTTATCAAAGTGTGAAGGGTATATACATAGTCGGTGGTGTGGTGTCTTGGGAGGAAGCCAATTTGACTTTTACTCAGGATGGAGTGTTCCTCAAGGAAATCTAGTATTCTTTTATTGAGAATACTACAGCATGGTTTACCCAGACAGCTGCTGACACAGCTGCTACGGTAGTTATTAGGGTCTGATTTGTCCCCACTCTTATGAAGGGGGGGAGATGAGCCCTTTGCACCAGATGTCAGGAAAACATCCTGACTGTAGTACAGTATTGAACAACTTCAACACTGCACCCTGCATCTCTGCTGCTGCATTTGAGCATTTCTTTTTTTAATGCTGTCTGGACCACAAGCTTTCCTCGGCCGGAGAGATTTCGTCTGTGTGGTCAATTCTTCCCAAGTAATTGGGAAATCAAGGGGGTTTTGGTTGTTTTTAATTGTTTCTTCTTATGTTTGGAGTGATGATCTGAATTGATTTGATTTATTGGTATGTCTTTGTACATATTTTCAAAATGTGCTCTCCAGATGTCACCATTTTGGATGGGTAATGTCTGTTGCTTTGTGTTGAACTTGCTCCACATATCCCAGAATTGATTCTGATTAATGGTATTCTCAATATATTCAAGTTTCATGTGAGTATAATTTTGTTTTTTGTTCCTAATTGTACATTTATATATTTTTTTAATTTCATTGTATCTAATGCATAAGGCTGGGTTGTTTGGTTGGCGATGTTTTTCATTTGCTATTTTTCTCAGGTCTTTTCTGAAGGTCTTGCATTCTTGATCAAACCATTTGTCAGTGTTTTGCCTTTTAACAGGCTTCCGTTTTTGTTTTATGAGGTCAGCTTTTATAGCTTCCTTATGGAATATCATATTGATATCATCAGTGGCCTTGTTTACACCATCTCTGGTGGAGACATATTGGTTTTGGTCATATATTGATATGTCATTCATCAGATCAGGTGAGTTCAGGGCCATGATGAATTTGTCTCCACTGACTGGGGTCCATCTATTGGTAGGATTTAATTTAAACAGCTTACTGGGTTCCCTTTTTGTGTCACTCATTTGATCTGAGAGTTTAAAGAACACATTTATTTGGTTGTGGTCTGAAAGGGGGGATTGCTGTCTGACAGTAAATGCACTGATATTGGAGGGGTCCATGTCAGTGATTGCATAGTCTACTACACTAGACCCAACAGCTGAGGAGTATGTGAATCTCCCTAAAGATCCCCCTCTGAACCTACCATTAACTATGTACAGGCCTAAGGCCCGACAGAGATACACTATCTCCCTGCCACTTTGATATATTTCAGAGCCAACGTCGTTCCGATGGGTGATGGTTGGTGTGGTAAACAGGGGGGCCTGACCAAATACATGGTTGTTGCCCTGTGGGTCCATGACATCAGGTCCAGGCTGAGCTGTTGTGTCTTCTCACAGCAGGGGGGATGATCCTGGTGTGGTGATGGAGAAGAGGAGGTCTTGGATGGTCTCTGAAGCTTCTTGTAGAAGAGAGGGTGGAAGGACTGTGTCCTAGGGCCGTGATGCTGCAGTCCGATCGTCTACCAAAACATGCTGTGCTGAGATGGCAGCATCATATACCTTAATTGTAGAGACAGAGAGCCCCTTATTGAGTAACATCTGCAAAAAAATGAGCAATACAGGCACAGAGCACAGAGCAACCACACCAGGGTTAAAGGCCCACATGCTGATCCCTACACCAACCAAACCCTCCAAAGCTTGTTGGGCTGCAGAACCAAACATCTGGCCTGGAATGATAGGCAGCTTACAAAGCATCGTCCTGCACCCCTCTGACGGGTGGACTGGACAAGCCACACTTGGCGCCGCGACATCATTTGACCAAGCTCTCTGGACATGAAAGTAGGAGTGAAGCATCACTCAGACTCTGTGTTGGGGCATCAAGACCAACAGTCTGGAGAGACTGCGACAGGGTTACAACAAGGTGGGAAGGAGAGTTCCTGATATGTCCAATCCGAGCTGCTATATCATAGCTCTTGGTTAGGAGGTCATCAATGATTCTACACTGGTCCACGTCCTCTAAAAGTGCCTCATCTGGCGATACTATGGTGAAAAGCAATGTAGGCATCAACAGCAGACATCTGATTCAGTCCGTACCTCTGAAGTTCATTAATGTACAGTGCTAAGGGTAGAACCCTGAAGGGAGATGGTTGTGCGGTTGGTTTTAAAAGGAGCCTTTGCAGGGGCAGCATGCCGACCAAGCCATGATATGGCCAGCTGAATGGCTTGCTTTACCATGGAAAGGCCAGCCTCAACATCCTTTAAGGACTCTGCTTCCGACCCATGACAGCCTGTCACTGACCTCATATCAGAGAATAGATTCCCTTTGAAACTTAAGTAACAGCTGAAGCAGAATGGCTGCCGTGCTGTAAATTGAGAAGAACGGCCATAATCTGGGCAAACTCAGAGGCCAAAGAGTCCACTTTAAGTGCCAGTGGTTCATTGCGCTTTCTTTTTTGGGGATTGGAGGCATGACCAAGTATGTGTCTGTGGCGTTAAGAGCCTGAACAGGGATAAATGCAACCTAACCCTCACTGATAAAGGCATGCAGTGCAGTAGTGTAAGTATTATCTGTCAGATGGAAATCTAACAGACAGCATCATTAGCAATTCCAAGACGAGGTTACTGCCAGAGAGGGGCAAAGCCCGAAGGGTAATATCATCTAACAGGCGGTGGGGAAAAAGCCTGTTCCTACTCACACAGACACCATCAAGATTAGCAGACCTCAGTACAGGGGGCGTCCTAGTAGGACTAGCAGTGTAGCAGTAGAGTGAGAAACACTCAGCTAGAACTCACTCAGATCTAAATAATTCAGCAGATAAAACGCAATAAAGCCAGGGCTGCAGCAGTAGAGCGAATCACACTCAGCTACATTCCCAATTAATCCAGTCAATGTGTCCAGGGGCGCCGCCAGGGATTTTGGGCCCCATGAAAAAAAATCTAGTTGGGCCCTTGTATAGGTTGCCCATGTCTCAAAGGGCCCCCTGTCAGTGCCGGGCCCTTGGAATCGTCCTAACCTTTCCCTCCTTGGCTGCGCCCCTGAATGTGTCAGTGATGATGTAAAGCTAAATTAGCAGTGTAGCGGTAGAGCGAGACAAACTTGGCTGCAAATTCAATAAAACCAGTGCTTGTAATGGCGTACGGTGATGTAGCAGTGGAGGGAGAAACATTCTGTTACAATTACAACCAAACCAAATAAAAATAGCCAGTGTTGAGAAAAACAAAACTTAAATTAATGACCAAAGACTGAAAGAAGGAACATTTGGTTGGACCAGGTCTGGAGGGCCCTCAGCATCCCCATAGTGTGCTGTGTTTACCACTTGAGGAAGGATGGATGCCACCAGGGCCTGCTGCAGCAAGTGGATGTTTGCCTTCCTAGCAGCAGATGTCTTTACTGGAGAGCCTGTCCGAGGAAAAGGGATTGTGGCCGTTCACTGCAACCCCACATCTTTGGGGTTGGAGATCGAGCTGACATGTGCAACCTTTGACCTTTTAACACTGCGTCAGTGTCACATGACACACGTGACACTGACCAGTGAGTGGACTTGGGACTAGAACTAGCAGGCTAGAAATGGCATCAGTGGACAAATTACTGTAAAATAAAATCTAACCAGATATTTTCCCTGTGCCCTACAGCAATCTTGGGCCTCTGGGAAATCCAGCCCAGACTGAAGAAGACATGGTAAATTGTAGAATGGAATTCTTTCTCACAGCATGCAGCTTGCCCAGTTTAAAAAAAAAACGGGGTAAGTCTCTGTTGATATCATGTCAGTATTTCCGTTTCAGAAAGTGTAATTTACTGTACAAGTAAGAACATTTCTTGATATAAGTAAACAATCAATACCGTCATGTTTAAGTTTGTTTTCTCATCTTTTCCATTCTATTTCAAGATGTGCATATTTTGGTGGTTTGATATTGACAAGAGGGCTTATGAGTATAAAAATATGTTATAAAAGACTTTCCTTGCAAAAATATAAGTATACAGTACGCAAATAATACACATTATGCATATAGTTCCTTGGATAAATGATGTTCATGAATTATCAAGGTTTCAAGAACAGCCATATCCTTTGCCAACCATGATGAGTCACATTAATTTAATGTTATTACAAAGCTGTACATAATTCTGCTCTTAAGTTGTGGAAAGCATCAACATTTGTGAGTAGTAACACGCATATTTTACTATCTGTAGGAAACAATTCCAAACAATATCTAAACAATACAACTATAATAATTTTAAAGAAAAATTAGGCCCCTGCACACTGGCGTCTGGGCCTTGGATGAAACTGAAGAGACTATGAAACCAAAGTAAGCTAGGTTTTGTTCTTTAAACAGAAAATATACAATAATAGAATTAATTAATGCATGCTTTTTTCACATTGGATATTCTGTTTTAACATGAATATGTTAATGCTTTAATGATTATTACTGAAGTATCTTAATCACAAGCCATGTGAACTGTTTAGGTTTCACACATGAATGTCAGTGTTTATCTCTGTATGTATGTCCATGATGAAAACTGATTATAAGATTTCAACATTGATCATGAGTTTAATGTATATATACATACACAGTATACAATTAAAGAACAACAAACAATTTACATTGATAGGCTTATGATTTGCTGAAGAACAGCCCAATGATTATCATTCCCCTCCCATTAAAAAACATTGCAGTTTGAAAACACTTGCATGTCATCATAATATTGTAGCATCACGTGAGCCAGGCCTCAGAACCTTAAGTGTCAGAATGTGTCGAATAGATGTTCTGAACCAGGGGTAGAATAAGGCATATATGACAGGGTTCAAACAGGAGTTAAAATGTGCCAGCCAGATTTCAAAGGGTACAGATGAGGCATCGACTGATGTATCTTCGCCTATCAGACTGGGGTAATAGTATGGACAGAAACACAACAAAAATACAAGTAGGACAATACCAAGAGTCCGTGCAGCTTTCATCTCTGTTTTCTTCACAGTTACTGTCCCTGAACGTTGGACTGTTACAGATGCAATATGAGACCGCATGGCACGCGCCTGAGACAAAGCGACCACAAATACTCTCATATACAGAAATATGATGATGGAAATGGGTATAATAAAGGTGAAAATAAGGTCAATAATCCCTGCTATGTAATTGATTACAACCACACACTCTCCAAAACAGGAGTTAGATCTTCCTGGTTTTTCCAGGTGATCATTTAAAAGGAGAATCCTAAAGAGAACAGAACAAACCCAACTCAAACAAACACATGTCTGTGCTCTTCTTTTAGTGACTTTGGTGGGGTAATGCAGAGGCTCACAAATAGCTATATAGCGGTCAATTGATATGAGCACCATGTTGGCTACTGAGGCAGAGGTAATGATATAGTCCACAACATAATACAGAGTGCACAGAATGTCACCAAGAAACCAGCAGGTCTCTATGTAGACGATTTCAACCGGCATCAGCACGAGGCCCACAAGGAGGTCTGAGACAGCCAGAGAGAGGAGGAGGAGGTTGGTGGGGGTGTGGAGCTGCCTGGAGAGGGAAAATATCATCACTTTACATATGTGTAGCCACAAAGTCATAACACATGATTTAGTTAGTTCTTTAAATGTAGTAATGCAGCAATGTGTCTAAATGAAAAGGGGCAATGGCGATGAAGACATTACACACTGTAAATTATCACCAAAACAGACACAAAATAGCTGTGTGTGAGAGATGGCAGAGACGGTATAGTGTGAGTGTCACAATTATATCAGAATAAAACAATTTCTCCATATGGGTCAAGTTGGTATATTTATGAAAAAAACTTAAAATGATTATATCTGCCTGTAGTGTGAGATGGAGATGATGACCAGCAGGTTTAGAGTCACGGTGATCAGAGCAATGGAGGAAAGAAGAACATAAATGAGCATGGCTTCAGTGCGAGGTTGTGTAGGTTTCTTGCAGGATGAGTTTAGCTGTGGAAAGCAGAGTTCTGCTCCATCCAATGACTCCATTACCAAAGAGGAGATGCTCTGCTGAGTTCCGGCAGCTCTCTGTCCAGAACACTGTCACACAGCTCTTTTATCACCTTCACACTACAGCTTGTGTTTTCTCAAGGTTTACATGGAGACTGATGTCCCTCCTCCCTCACATCATGCTTTTTTCTGTATTGTGCACCTGTAATGCCTCCATGATGTTGATAGTTGTGTAAGAGGTATTATGTTTTAGGGTTGTCCATATATTTATCCCATTCTTGTGTAAGCGATATCTTAAGAGGGGCTCAAGGGAATATCTTCAAATTTGTTCAATTAAACTAGTGGATGAACTTATCATTTTGGTGGTCAAAGGTGTACTGTGAGCTCACAAAACTTATTTTTGACCGTTACCTAACAATTCATATAATGATTATGACAACATTGTACACAAATGTCTCATAGTGATGATACTTTATATTCAAAAGGTCAAAGGTCAACTTCACAATGACATCATAATATTAGGCAAAATATGTTCTAGTCAATTTTTAAAGCCATGGCTCAAGAACAGCAACTTGACTAGTGTGCAGAGTCATGCATTTGTAGTGTTTTAGTGTTGTAGTATAATTGTATTTTTGTGCTTAGTGTATTTTGTCAGCATATTTTGCACTTACACAAGATGTAATTAGAGTAAGAGTCTCACACAACATCACTCTGGTCTTGAGTGAAACAAAATACTAGTATACTAAGTATTAAGGTTGAATAAAATTAATGTTATTGATATTTATTTACTCTTGTCACTATTTGCATATATGGTATTGACGTAATTCAAATGTAGCAGAAAGTTACCACATTTTACAGATCATGTTACACATTATCCAAGATGATTGGCTAATGATATTGTCAAAAAATGGGGATGATCCGACCAGTTATCGCCAATGAGATCACAGTTGCATTGCCAACAGGAACATTTCTCAAACTAAGTTGAGGAATGAACGCGTTGACACGTTTGCTAGTCTACTTAATGTATTCATTGGATATTAGCTGAAAATTGATAGTCAATCGATAGTCAATCGATGTTTTTGTCAAAGTTAAGATGTTATTATATTTAAAGCTAACTGCTTTGACATTTTGTTGCCAGTGTGGCTTAATTAGTAGTGAATATCCTGTCTCATCAATAGGCAGGTAAACTTAGGCAGGTCAAACTTCTTCTGATCTCATCTTTATTCTCATCTGTGGGACCCACAGTAATGCTGGGCATATTTAGTGCACACCCCCCATCCATTTATTATTGTGTCCATTCATCAACTGACATATTGTCATTTGCAATCGTACAACCATATTTTAGTCGGTAAATTGGTGGTCATAATAAGTAATGCTCTCAGGCACTTTAGGCAGCAGGGGTCCTTTGTGTGTGACTCAGGTGGGTGTGTATGTTGCTCAGTCCAAGTTATTAGCCTGCATGCCATACAGCCACAATGTGCTGATGTGCCTGTCTTTCTGTATTACCAGCCTGAGAGACCAGTAAATGGATTTACGTTCAACTCATGCATGCCTGGAAGTTCCTCTGTGTGTCCAAGTGTGCTACACATCTCCCAGGCCTTCCTCAAGTAACCGGATAAGTTAATGTTACATGATTCATATGTGACCAGCCAAGTAAAAAAAAATCATCAATATTGACAAAATCAAACACATGTTTTTATATAACTTAACAAATCAGAAAAAGAGTTACCTGTAATCCTATAACTGATGGAAACTACATGCAATGACACCATATCTCCCACTGACAGACATGAATAATAAAGGATTCTGAATTTATGAACAATTAACACTATGATTTATTCTGGTAAGAAGAAGAACATACATTAAATGCATTATCTCAAATAGCCACATTTTACCATTTTGTTTTTGTCCAAAGGCCCGTGCAGCGCCCCAGTGCTGGAGCAGAGGGTCTGGGTGCTTTTACTACTTCTTCAAAAGACCCAAGCAGATGCTAGAAACATGTGACAGCAATAAAGTGGGCAGGCTCAGGTGGACACTAATTATGGAAGCTGTGCGAGTTAAGTTGGTGTACTCAAACTCAAACAATATTAAATACTTACAAGAAAAAAGTAATTAATAAGTTGTATCACTACAATAAGCCACCTTCCCCTCTAACAAAGCACCACTTCTCAAGTGACAGTTCACCAAGAAAGTCAGATTTCTCCCTGATGTGGTCACAAAATGACTGAAGAAAATTTACCTTGGCATACATGAGCAATAAAAACAACAATGGTGGGTAATTTATTGAAAACATAAGTGTAGAATTGCATCTGGACCGTATTTGTGTCCATACCAATCTCAAACGAAGGCTGAATTGTCCACACCAATGTTAAGGTTGAAGGGTGGAAAAAATGCGCCTCATGCGGCACACAAAGGGTTAAATCCTTTCCTTCTTCGGCACTTTGTAAAAACTACAAAGATGGCCGATCAGGCTTGGGAAGTCACATTCGCCGGACTACAAAACTAGTGGGCATGACTTGGGAAATCTCGTGGGAGAGACTCCAGGAAGCACCGAACGTGACATGACGAAGTCACGCGAGAACACGGGATCCGAGGTGATGATTCCGATTCAACTGAATCATAAACCTGGAATTAAAAAATGGCAGCAGTGAATGTGTCGACCAAGGGCGATCACTACACGTGCGCGCAGAGTTTGAACATAGACAACGTTTACGTCGTCTTTGGCTTCACGTGCAGTTTGGTTGCACGTGAGATGAATTTGGAGGGATAATACCCATGGTTCCAAAAAGGGTAGTTGTGCTGCCGAGAGGGGTCCGCCTCTGAAGTCAATAAAGGGAATAAAGGGAACCCTCCTGAGACCTGGCAATTCATTTTTGTCCTCTGTGGGGGACATGAGTCTGAGACCTCTATGTCAAGCATCATTTATATAATCTATCTGAATGCTACTGTCCCTTTAAGAGGAGACAATGGGCTCTCATTTAATGGCCAAGTTGTGGGGGAGGGGCCAACACAACAAAGGCACTGTCTTTTCAAAATGGCGGGAATTTCATCTTGCCATTCATCTAACCCATGGCAACAAGAGAGGTAAGTCATCAATTTTTTCCAGATATCATGTTTCTGTTGCCAAAAATCAAGTTGTTTCTTTAAAATAAAGGTATTGGCTTCCATTAGTAAGATTTTTAACCCTTTCAAAACACAAATTTTATTCAATGTCCTCTGTAGAGGGCTACGCTGTTGATCACACACACACGTGCACCCATGCATGCACACACACACACACACACACACACACAATCAGTTAAAAACTTGACTTGGCAAATTATTGACCCTGTTGATACACATACAATACATCTGCTAAAAGTGCATTCAACTTACCTCTCCTTTCTTTATCACTTCAGTTTAACCCCATTGTCGAAGAGAGTAATTGTAATTAAAACGCCGGACCCAACCATCAGAATTGGAAGCCCTCTGACTACTTCCAACAATACATTGATGACTAAGTTTTTAAAGACATGTCAGAATACACAAACAACCATGAGGTGTTCATCACTGGAGGAAGTCTAAAGACCACACCAGAGGAGCTGAAAACATTCTTTGGCATGTCTATGTACATGGCATGCCTTGCATACCCTCGGGTCCGGATGTATTGGGCAACAAAGACAAGGGTCCCAGTTAAAGCTGATGCAATGAGTCGCAACAGATTCTTCAAGATCAGACATTCACTCAAAGTCATGCATGACCTTGATATTTGTCCTTGCCAGTCCCAATGGTCTGGTACTAGATTTTGAGGTTAACAAGGGCAAGAATACATTCACTGATCAGCAACTTGGAATTGGAGGCAATGGTCTCCTGGGAACAGGGACCATTATGAAGAAGAGAATCCCTGCACCATGCAAATTGAAGATCACAAATGACAGAAAACTACAAAATCAGTGAAGAGGTAAATCTGAGGTGGTTGTAAGAAAACCATCCAAGGTTGCTGTGACAAAGTGGCATGATAATAAAGCAGTCCTGATGGCCTTCACTGTCCATGGGATAGAGCCTGAAGACAGCTGCAGGAGATGGTCAGCAAAAGAGAAGTGTCATGTTACTGTGCCAAGACCAGCTGTTGTAGCAGAATACAACAAAAACATGGGTGGCGTCGATTTGTGCGACCACATTTGAGCTTCTACCCAATGTCGAGCCGCACAAGAAAGTGGACCATCCATACCGTCCTGCATCTCGTTGACCTGGCCGCCACAAACAGCTGGATCGAGTACAAATCAAACCACCAAGTGTCTGGAAAACCAGAGAAAGAGAGGCTGCAATACTTCGACTTTAAGCTGCTGCTGGTTGAGGAGCTGATCGCTCAGGCACAGGGAGGCCAACAGGCTGCAAATGTGTCAAGTGATGATGATGATGAGGTGAGCTCTGATGACGAAGACCACCCTCCACCAAAAAAGAGAAGGCCTGTTGAACATCAGCCTGACGACAGTGTGAAAAAATACGGGGCACTTCACTTGCCAACGATGGGGGAGGCCGCAAATTATTCAAGGTGCAGAAGAGAGGGATGCAAAGGCAAAACCTTTGTGAAGTGCATCAAATGTAACATGTTCTTACGTGTCTCAAAGTCCAAGAACTGTTTCCTGCTGTACCACTCATGAACTGTGGGTGGTGATTTGGTGCCCTGGTGTGACCTAAAACAAACAGTTGTCCTGTATTTGGTGTTAATTTGTTGAAAATGTAAGTATTCAAACAGTGTTATGCTCAGTTAAAATTTTTGTTCAAATGTTTATTGTTGTGTTGTTGTACATTGTTGCCCTAATTGCTGGCTGGCATCTTTTAATCTTTCATCTTTTCACATCTTTCATCATTAAATTACATTACTACATTCTGCATGAATGAAGTCCCGATGTCCTCTACAAGGGACAGTCAATAAAAAATTAATAAAAAAAATCTTTTGAAAAAAAATGTGTTGCAACATGTTTCTTTCAACCATAATACTTAAATTATCATAAAAAAAATAAAAAAGCAAAACCTTTTTTCTTCTGGGTCTCAGGAATATATCACGTATATTATGTTATAGCGGGGTTATTAACTATGAGTTTCCAATCGATCGCTCATAAGATTATGTGTGTATATTGGGTTAGGGTTAGGGGGTTAGGGTGTATATTACCCGATGTGTGTGTGTGTGTGTGTGTGTGTGTGTGTGTATGTGTGTATGTGCGTGTGAGTTAGTAAAAGAGGAAAGAAGGTAAGCGAGTGCTTAGCAGACAACAAAGAATAACACAACTACCATGTGGCTCACAGCAGTCGTCTCAGCTGTGTTCTAAAGAATGTTCTGTTCAACGTCTTTGTCGTCAGTTTGGCGAACTATATTTCTCTGTTGAAAAACACTATGAATGGTACCAAATAAATTGTAAAAAGACACACTGTGTTAAGATTTTTTTTCATGTAGGCAAGTAGCCGTGTAATAAGTGGGCTAATGTATGGAAGGGCAGTCATTATCAGGAAAATAAGTCCCGACAGGACGAACCATCCTGTTTAGTCCCGAATTAGTGTATCTATACATTACATGAAGGCTTCCTGGTATATTAGGTTTAGCAAAGGTTGCATCATGTTTAGATATGTTGAGGTTGCATCACAAAAGTTCAAGGGAGATGATCTTATCCAAAAGTGTCTGTTTACCTCGACAAGTCATTTGTTTCTTCAGCAAAGGTTGCATCATGTTTTGTTATGAAGATGATATCATTGTGTGAGAGTTGTTTTTTGTTTTTCTTGCAGCGATGCCATGATATGACACTAATGAAAGAAGGTGTGAAAACTTTTTTCGCAAGAGAGGTGCACATCCATTAGGAAAAAATAATGGGCTTCACACTGAGAGCTGTTCAGTGTCCAGAGACATATTAACTGTAATGTGTGTGTGTGTGTGTGTGTGTGTGTGTGTGTGTTGTGGAGCCGCTAATTGCCACAAGATCCTCTGTAATTATGAACAGTGGTTGTTTATTTTCAACCTGAGAAGAAAAGAAAAGAAAAAAACAACATATATCATATATTAAAACTAATAAAGAAATATGATTACAAGTCTTGAACCAAAAAAAAATATATATTAAGAAATATTGGTAAGTTTGAATGCATTTCCCAAAAATGAAGACTATAATAAAAACTTATTCAGAAAAAAATAGCCAGAGTTATTTTGATCTTGCCACAGATGTAAGATCATAACAATATGGAACTCCATATGTTGCTTTGCTGCATTACTATTAGAGATGTGAATCTTTGGGTGTCTCACGATTCGATTCAAAATCGATTCTCGATTCAACCGATTCTCGATTCAACTGATTCTCGATTCAAAATAGATACAATGCATAGTGTGTTAAGGCAAATTATGGCATCAAAACAATACAGTTTGTATAAGATAATGTGATTTTTAAATAAACTGATTCCAATGATGTAATCACACAAAGGCAAACTTAAGACAAAAGGTAACATCTATCTATTGTCACATTATGCGATATAAGAAATGAGAACTTCCTCCATGAAATGCGCAACAGCACAACTTTAATAGCATAATTTTCTGCAGAAAGGAAAAAAGCCCTTAAAGAGTGTGTTTTGACTAGATGAATATGGGTTTTGAAAAAGTTGCTGTCTCTCTGTTTGGAAGGAAGGTGCTGGCTACACTGTGTGTGGATGTTATGACCTGCACCTTCTTTTTGTGCACTTCTGTTTGACATTGTGCCTGCAGTGCATGGCTGCCCATGTTTGCATAGTTAATAGCCACTTATATACTGGGCAGCAAGCCGCCAATTTGACTATCCTTTTTGTGGCTCGGTCCGCGGATTTAGACAATACCGGTAAATTGGGGGTCTGTCCTGGTCCGCCAATTTGCCACCTCGGAGGGTACACTTTTATCCAACTCCATTCTGATCTAAATCCGAGACGTCGTTATGCCGGAAATTGCGTGAGATGGGCGGAGGTGTGGATGACCGGCACTGTTGTGCGCCCCACAACTGAGGAGTTTTAAAACCAGGAAACAGCTGATCACAGCAGTCAGTCCATCACTTCATCCGCGGATGTCAAGATGAGCAACTGGACAGCTGCTGAGATCCAGGAGATGCTAGCGTCTCCTCGGTCTCTGAAGCTGTCTTCATTGTTAGCTTGTTGTTGTAGTGGCTAGCTAGGAACAGTCACTACTTTCAAATTAAAAGCCCCCCGCTAAGAACCCAGTTCTAAACTCCAATGGGGTGCAATGTCAAGCTCTTATTTTGAAGACACATTCCTTGTCTTTCTTTCCCCAAGCTTGCTGCAACGCTGTGTATGGAAGCCTGTGGGGGCACACAGAGAGACGGGGGAACGTTAATAAAAAATCGATTTTTGAAGTTTATGAATCGATTCAGAATTGTGGATGATTAGAATCCTGATTCTTATGTGAATCGATTTTTCCCCCCACCCCTAACTGCTATACATTCATAGTTCATCTTTCAGCAATTCTTTTTCAATGTAGCCTCCTACCAGTCCAAACACAGACCCAAATAGTGATGGGTATAATGCGTTATTAACAGCAATGTACAATATTTAACAGTAACAAAGTAATATCAACGCACTACCAATAGAACTTTGGTTATATAATTATATTTACTTCAAGTAATATATTCCCACCCAACCTTGTCATTGATGATGTCATATACAGTAGAGGTGGGGGACTCCAGTCACATGACTTGACTCGAGTCGAGTCAGCCACAAGTCACAAATTTTAGGGGCTTGAGACTTGCTTGACTAACACTGATGAAAGGCTTGACTTGACTATGACTTGGTATTCATGACTTGACCACTCAACTCTTAGGCACTACATGTTAAAACAATTTGATAAATTTGTTCTGCAGGAAAGAAAAATTAGATAGCAAAATTTGAATGGATTATATTTTTGTCTGCCACCAGATAAAAGTTCTTATTCATTAAAAACTACCAATATAGTCTATATCTAATGATACAAATAGCCTAAAACAGTATAGCTGGAAGCAAATACACATAGGATACTACAGTTCTGCATGTTTGATGAGGCATATACCATTTCAAGAGATCAGTAATCTTGGATTATTTTTCAATTATTGTCCTAAACCTAAACCCAGTCAAGGTAGGCTAATTCATAGCTCCATAACATGGCACCAAATGAAAATAGGCAAAAATAGAATAGAACTAAATATAAGTACAAGAAAATCAATTTAATAATATTGAGCATTCATTATTGCCAAGTGGATGAGTCTCTCCTGCATCATAGTGTTACGGAACCAGGTCTTCAGCCTACACAGGACTGAAAGAGTGCGCTTCAATGCCACCGCACAGAGAATGTGAACAACAGGCAAAGCATTCTCCATCTTTCCACTGCAGATGCCATCCTTTAGGTTTACGGCTACAGATCATAGTGGATGGACACCTCATTTACATCCACCACTTTCCCCTTACCTAGATAATGGCATGCTCTGTTTGTGAAGCGACTCCGATTCCCTCCTAGACAAACCTTCATCTCTGAGCCAACAGGTTCAGGGCCTCAAACATCTCCCTTTTCCACACACTTGGGTACCCTATGATATGAAGCCATCCAAACAAGCTACAATAAATGCATTCATTGTTTTGTAAGCAGTTTTACCACGTCTCCACATCCATGCTGCAAATAACTGTTGTGACTCTGGGTTTGTCCTCTGCGCATATGACTCATGAGATACAGGTCCAGCTGAGGAAGGCAGAGACAACCGCAGGGTTGTGGACAATTATCTCAGGAGGTTGGTTGTTAAGTGAAGATACACACACAGCAACACATTAAGAAGAAGTCAGGCAAGTTTGAGATCACGTCCTCCTGAACATTAAAGGGCTCACTAACTTAAAGGGACAGAAAATCAAAGGCCAGTTAGCATCGTTGCTGTAAATGTATTGATATGAGTCCATTTGCTCTCACTAATTACATAAGTGCCAAATCAATCTTCAGAGGGTGAGTAAGAGTCAGAGGGTGACACTGATGCTGTGACAACCCCAACACCACCCACAGTGACATGACATGAATGTTGGATTGCATTCATAATGAATATAATTTATGCATTAATGCTGTTTTTCACCAACAAGCACTGTATTCATTGTCTTTTTGGCTTTGTAGATTGATGAGGGGGAAACATTATTTTAAAGGATTTTAGTATAGGGCTGCACATGACGTAGCAAAATGTGAAAAAAAGTAAAGGGGTCTAAATACGTTCTGATTTGAGTATGTTTATCATAAATGGACAGACTGCACTGCAATGACCCTTAGAGACCAGCTACCAGGTCAAAGAAAGGAGTTTTCGTATGCAGCAGTCAGTGTCTGCCAACAAAGTTTCACTCAGGCCTGATTTGTCAGTTGGTCAGCTGCTGCAGAGCAAAATCATCTTTAGATGGGGTTGGAGTGTGTGATTTTACACCCTGAGACAAAGCAGAATTTAATGAATGGTGTTTTAGGCATTTACGTTTTTTGGGAATCCTGTGCAATCCTGTATTATCATATAAATGTTAAAAAACAAACAAATAAACCATGTTTCAATGTGAGTTTTAGTCTCCTGTTTGTTTTTTCTGTTTGTTTTTTTCTGCTACCCTGATTTAAAGTGAACCTCTCGCCAAAAATCAACCCAGGCTTTATTTGTGAATGTATATGAGTCAAACCTTTGTGTAAAAGCATAATCGACGAAAGACACTTTTAAGATTTACCGTAGTTTCGTTTTCTGGCAAGCTAATTTTCAATGGAGTGCAGGGGCACTCTTATGCTAGCATCAAAATCGCTATGACAACTGCGACCTAACAGAAAGGAGAGTAATGGTGGACGGGGATCGACACTTTTTGTCTGCCATGACGGCGGCGTGGCAGAGATGCAGCAGCTAACGTGAGTGGTTCAAAAACTTTCTTTATAGTAAACTCTGCATACACAAACAATGTTCTCAATGCTCATGTTCATGTGTAGAGACCCTGGTGATACTACGAGCAAAGTTTCATGTTGTGTCGAGCTTTCTTAGTGTTTTAAAAATAGCGATTTTGATGCTAGTGTTAAGCCCCTGTAAGGGGAAAACAGAAAGGAATGAAGCATGACGCCATGCTCCTTTACAGCAAACATTATAGAGAATGCATGTATTTTCTCTGTAACTTAACTAGCTCAAACAAGTGTGTTTTGTCCCCTTAAGAAACTACACAATTACAAAATACATGCAGAGCACCTTTAACAAACAGCATGTTATGTATTGTTCTCTAAAGACACCCCACAATTGAAAAACACCTCTTTAACAGAGAGCATTAGGCGTGCGTTGTCCAGTACTGTTCATGCTACCATTGTTAATGTTAACCCTGCATAAACTTCATTCTTGGTTTAGCTTCACACACAGAGTTGTTATGCGCCCACACAGTTAGCAAACACTATATTGTTTAAACCAGGAGTACTCAAATACAGATCTTAAAGGGCCACAAAGATGTTTTTTCAATGACTCAAAGGTCCATGTATTGAGGTTGGTAAGGCCACATGCAATAATACTGTAATATTCAAAACAAAATGTCCTTTTCATTCAAAACAACAACAAAAATACGAACTAAAATAAAATGTCATTTCCATTTTGACATAAATCAAAATACATTGTTGAATAATTCCTCTTTTTGTTTGCCTACAAACATTGTGTCCATCACTTCAGTCATGCATTGTTTATTATTTCTGCATCTGAGAATGGCCTCTTGTGCTTACCCAAAATCCACACCACTCTAAGTGAGCATTCTGTTGCTTTGTGTTGTTGTGCCATAGATGTAAAAAAGAATCCTGCTTGCAGCTTGATATGACAATTTCAGTGCATTTATTTTCGTAGTTCTTACCTCTGAATTTTGAGGAAATGTCTCTACAAAATTCCTATGCTTCATCTCATAATGCCGTTTCAAATTGGAAATCTTCATCACAGCTATAGTCTTCTGGCAACATGGGTCTTGTGCTGGTTGGAGGGAGAATGAATGCAAATTCTTCAGTCCATTCTTCTTTGAATTGCCAATTTTCACTGCCCACTTTTCTTTTAGCAGCGAACTTGGAACATACCATTTTTGTGCAATCTAGGCTCCTAAAGCCGGCAAAATGTCAATATGCGAACTGCTCCAAAAACGAAAGTGAAAGTTAAAAATTGTGCTGCAGCAGTGAGTGACCCAGCTGTCTGTGTATCATTGGCATGGAGACAAGTCCCAGTATACACGTGCTGACCAACCAAAACACATGGTGAAGGAATAACAGTTCGGGGGCCACTAATGGGAGGCCGGCGGGCCGAATGTGGCCCGGGGGCCGCCTATTGAGGACCACTGGTTTAAACTGTAGCACATTAGCACTGCCACTCCAACCATACAACACGAATTGAACACACACAAAAAACGCCCTCGTACTGAACAGCGCTGGGCATGTCGCTACTGCACTCTCTGCCTGCACGTTTCAAGCTAGCAAGCGTGCTCCCGCCGGATTAACACTTGTTTAGGCGAACTAAATTCACTTGCTAACATTATTTTTGACACAGATATTTCATCATCAGCATGTTCCTTAACATTCCTTAATGAAGCAGACATGATGTTGCTGGCAAGTCCAAAGTGTAATGAACTGGGGGTGGTGAAAAAAATCAATTATTGATTAATCGCGATTACAATATTGATGATTATGAGTCGATTATTAAATTTCCAAAGATCGATTATTTAAATTTTTTAAATTGTAACGCAAACCGGAGTCCTCATTTTACTGGCTGTCATACCGAATTTAACAGCAAGGCGGAGCTGTTACCTGTCTGTCATAACAAGACAGCGGGTAACTGAGCCCGCGAGCAAGTGTGCTTACCAAGCCGAGGTGAGCGAGGTGCGGGTGCAAGGCGATAAAATGGCGCAAGAATTAGCAACAACCGGCATCCGGCTAAACCACCCAGCTCCATCTGGCCTTAAAGTGAGTGTGTGGGTGCATTTTGGTTTTTATGGAAGGACTTCACAACATCTCGACAGAACGTTGTTATGGGCCCCGACTGTGGAACAGCCTGCCGGAGAACCTCAGGGTCGCGGAGACTGTTGAGGTTTTTAAAAAGAGGCTCAAGACCCACCTTTTTAACCAGGCTTTTAATTGATTTTTAAATTTGTTTTAATCCTTTTTATGCTGTGCTAATCAGAGCACTTGTATTTATTTATGTATTTGTAGCACCTGTATTAGATATATTAGGAATACCAGGACCTCCTTGAGGTTAATGTCTCCCATGCACCGCTCCATTAGCCTCTGAAAGGTGCTGGGTGCGTTGGTTATCCCTTGTGGCATTCAGTTAAACTCATAAAACCCCAGAGGACAGACAAAAGCCGTTTTGGGCTTGTCCTCCTCCTCCATCTCAATCTGATAGTAACCGGATTTCAGGTCCATTACTGAAAACAATTTTGAACCGGAAAGGGCTGAAAAAGTCTCTTCAAGGTTTGGGAGCGCATAGGCATCCCTTATGGTCTGTGTGTTAAGTTTGCGGTAGTCAATACACAGGCGAACATCACCGCTTTTCTTCTTAACTACCACAATGGGTGAAGAATAGGGGGATTCTGACTCTCTTATCACCCCAGCTTCCAAAAGCATTTGAAGATGCTTCTTCACCGCCTCATAGTCATTAGGGTGAATGGGTCTGGATCGTTGCTTAAATGGCGCCTCATCCTTGAGCTTTATTTTGTGCTTGACTCTCGTAGCATGACCAAAATCAAGATCATGACACAAAAACACATCAGAGTAAGCATGGAGACGTTGTGTCACTCTCTCCTTCCACTCCTCAGGCAGAGGTGAATCACCAAAGTCGAATGTCAACTCATCCTCTTCTGGCTGACTGGAGGATTGAGTAGATGCACTACAGCATGCTGCAGTAACAAAGTCTGACCCAGAAGAGGTCTGAGGGGTAAGAACTTGATCAGCTACATGCAGCTCACCAAGAACACAATTGGTTGGAAGAGTTACATCATGCTCTGTCTCATTTCTGACCCACACAGGAACTGTATGAGGACCATGGTGGGGCAACGCGATAAGGCAGCAGTCAACAAAGATTCCCCCCGGTAAGGTGGATGAACTCGGTTGCTCCAATATTGCTCATTTCTCACAAATGGGGTTTCTGGCTTTAATGGAGCCTTCAAGGCTGGCCCTATCACGTGCTGGAATGACATGTTGTTTGTTATTCTTTAATGTCAACAGGCCAATCCTTCCAGTGGTTGTTGCTGTGTGCCTGAGTTTTAGAGTTTTGAGAACTTGCCTATAACTATAGACAGAGGAAATGTCAGATGTAGCTCTGTCCTGACAATGCTCACTATACAGCAGATCAAGAACATTTGTGCCTATCAACATTGGCAAAATCATGTTGGAGCACAGATCAGGAACAACTAAAGCTAATGTGGAGATCTCTGGCAGTGTGTCAATGAACTCTTTTGGGAACTCAAGGCTGACCTCTATATAACCCAGGTAAGGTACTGCTTGCCCATCTGCACCCTCAACATCAAAATCACTGATAGGCTGGATTGGTCTGTCTGATAGGTTCTTGTTATAGAATGACACTGATATCGTGGTCACTTGTGACCCAGTGTCCAACAAGGAATTCCACTTAACTCCAGCTACAAAAACATTAGCTGTGCATTTCCCACCAATCAGCCCTTTTGAAATTTTTCCTGGTGCTTTAATTTGGGTTTGTATGATGAGGCTTTCAGAAAAGCTTTAGGTGTGGGACTTTCAATGTTTTTTGTTCCAGTCTGTCCCTCAACTGGAACAGAACTTAGTTTAAGGTGAAATATAATGGTAAAATCAAAAATAGTCAAAAACGGCCAATTATACCCCAGACTCTAGAGGGTTAAATATGAATAACATTTTTAAAAATTAAAACATGAAATACTATCCAAAATATCAGAATGGATGAAAATATCTTATCAACCGATGACAAGAAAATGAAATGAGATACAAATTAAGTTAATAATTTTAAAAAGTTTGCAAGTGCTTCTGGGTAGCCATACGTAGCGTACATACGCGTTCCCGCCGGTTCCCGCTGACAGACGGTTATCCGCTGTTGGTAGCTACAGGCTGTGATGAGAAAAGGTGGAGGTGGCTTGCCTAATAATGACGAGTACGACAAATCTACTGTCGTGGCTTAAATCCGCGAATGGAAGCGTGGATCAGGAGAGAGCGAGAACTGAAGAGGACGTGTGTGGCTGAGGGCAGGTGCTAACAACAGTGGCAAAACCAGCCCCAGAACATCTGCTAGCAACAGCAAACGGCAGAAACCAGTGAGGAAATATGATGAAAACTACATTAAACTGGGATTAATTTGGGACAGAGGAGCTGCCCAGGCCACAGTGTGTTGTATGTGGTGACGTTCTGAGCAATGAATCCATGTAACCATCGTATCTCAAATGGCATCTTACAACCAAACACACGGCAGTCCAAGTTCACCATTCTGTCCTATGGTACACACACTGTAGCCAAAGCACAGGAAGCTTCATATCGTGCCAGCCTCCGGATTGCCAGAGCCGGTAAGCCGCACACAATCGGGGAGCAGCTGTGTTTACCTTTAGCCAAAGAGATGACACGTATCATGTGTGGAGAGAAAGCTGCCAGAGAGTTAAACTTGGTGGCGCTGTCAAATGACACCGCGTCAAGGAGAATAAACAACACTGTTGTTGAGCAGGAGAGGTTAATAGAGCTGTCTTGTGACAAAACACTGAAGGCATCTTTCAGAAAGCACACTCTGTTGGACTTTCGGATAAAGCAGTACAGTGAATACCCTTTGCTTTTTGGGCTGTGCGCGTTCTCCTTCCTTTTGTGACCACCTACCTGTGCGAGAAAGGCTTCTCTTCACTTGTTGTCATAAAAACAAAGTACAGAAGCAGGGTGGATGCTGAGCCAAACCTGAGACTGAAGCTGACCTCCATTGACCCAGACATTGCAGGACTGTGTTCACAGAGGCATGCACATTAAGCTCATGTAAGTTCTCATCAATAGTCTGTGTATATTTAACTACAGCTGTTATTCTTAATGCTTTTCCTCACTTTTGTTTTATTCTTCTTAATCTTAATCTTGTTGTTCTTCCTCTGTGTGTGTGTTTCTGTTTCAGAAAGCAGTCACTGAAGTTAAGAAACGGCAAGAACTGCAGCTATGCATAGCCTGTTTTGATATTTTTCAAGTACATCAAATACAGTACATTTTTTTTAACTTAACATTTAAGTACAGTACAGTTTTATTTAACTTTTGAGTACATTTTCATTTAATCTTTAAGAACTGTCTTTCAATACTTATTTTAGTAAATTGTTTATTTAACTTTTATGTGCAATTAATGTTATTTGATTAATTATTTAAGTACAGTGTTTTATTTTCCTATATTTAAACACAGTGTTACTGTTCGAACTGTGTGTAATGTTACAGGGGCCAACAATATTAAATATACTTGTTAAATAAAACCTCCGCCTTGTTTTTATGAATACTTAGGCCTACTATGCTACTGTATTTTAATGTTGGTCATTATGGTGGTACTTGGAGAGTCAAGTATTTTCTGAGGTGGTACTTGGTGAAAAAAGTTTGAGAACCACTGCTTTAAAGGAACATGTGTATTGTAAGTTAACACTAGGTGGGGGTGTTGGCCTTTTCATTAGTGTCTCTATTTAAGCTCAATCAGTGATTTTGAGGCCCTGCTTTGTTAGAACCTTGGTCACATTTACAGCTGCTCCTGATGTGTCCGTTTCCAGCTGCACTGACCTTCCTCTGTATATAGCTGCCTCTTACCTGCAGCTGTAAAAAGCTGTACATACCTGCCTCTGTTTGGAGCAGCCTGCACTCCCACCAACAAAATATTGCAATCTTGTATGAACTGAATTGGCATTACAAGTATCAATATTAAGGTAAAATTCATTTGCTGAAACAAAAGCAAGAAGACAAAATGTAAAAACATACGTAATTTTTAAACTTCTTTATTGAACTAAAAGACACATTTAAACAGTGAAATACTGACAGCCAGTCTAAAAAGGAAACTGAATTGGATACATAAAATGCACATGTTCAGACATGATGTCTTAAGTCAAGTTTGTAACTTCCAAGTTGATTCTCAAGTCACTTATAAGGCCTATCTGATGAATCAAGACATCAAAACATTTAGGCTACTTAGGTCAACAGTGTATACAAGGCATATCAGTGATCAAACAACAGAAAATGCATCTAAAATAATTAATCTGCATCTTGAATGGTCATTATCTCACATTTAAGCTGTACAGCTTTCTGCCACCAGGTGTCGCCTATGAGCAAGTAAATGGGCTGTGACACAAAAACCTTAAAGCTGTTTTGAGTTGCATTTAAGAAGCAATAGTTCTTTTGACAGTAAAACAGAGAAGCTTTCTGTTGGATGAGAGCAAATGTACTGTGTGTTAAATTCAGAAATAAAGTCACTGCAAGTCCAACTATGTACCAGCATCTTCCTGTGTCTCTGACTGTGTCTCTGGCACACCTTTTGTATAATGACCTTTGTCATTTTATAACATTGCAAGATTGAGATTGTGAGAGCATTTTTCAACATTTTTATACACTTTTGGGAATAATGGATCGATCTTGATGAAAAACACCAATATTAAAGGGATAGTTCGGGTTTTTTGATATGAATCTGTATGGCATCCCCGTCAGCAGTGTTGTGCATCAACACTGACTTACCCCCGACAGTGTCCTGTCTGCCGAGTTCTTACCTGGTTTTGGTGCTGACGAAAGTAGTCCGGCAAGTTGTCTGGGGTCATGAAAATAAAGCCTTTTTTCTTCTCAGAACAAATGTGTTCAAAAGAGTGATTCATCTGCATCACAAAACTGTTGTCCACGAAAAAGTCAGACCTCATAATCGCTTGGTGCTATTTTCTCTCGATTCGTATCACCGCGCGCTGCCGCCAGCTGACAGCCGCGCACTAATCCAACACTTTTTTCAGTTGTTTGGCAGTGTTTTACGTGCTCGGACCAACGACCACAGCGACGCGAGAGAGCTAACGTGAGAGCTAGCTAGCGATAAGTTTATAAGCTGTGGCATGATGAGATCCCATTCGTGGCAGCAGTAGCACTCCACCTCTGTGGGCATTATTTGACACTTCAACAAGTGCACCACCTGTCTGTCAACCGGTCTCTCACGGCTCCAGCTGTGGCTCCAACTTCAACTTATACCACTTCTCTGTCCCTCCTGTCTCTCTCTACCCGTTCTAACTCCATCTGGTGAATTTTGGCATCAGTTTATTCGGGTTCATAAAGATACCCCCTTGGCTCTGTGCTAAAGTCAAAGTCTTCATGATCGTCGGCGTTGTAGTCAGACATGTTGTTAACTTTCTGAGCAGTAAACACAGTGAAACAGGCTGGCAGCAGCACGCAGTGATACGAATCAAGAGAAAATAGCACCAAGCGATTATGAGGTCTGACTTTTTCGTGGACAATGGTTTTGTGATGGAAATGAATCACCCTTTTGAACATATTTGTTTTGAGGAGAAAAAAGGCTTTATTTTCATGACCCCAGACAACTTGCCGGACTACTTTCGTCAGCACCAAAACCAGGTAAGAACTCGGCAGACAGGACACTGTCGGAGGTAAGTCAGTGTTGATGCACGACACTGCTGACGGGGATGCCATACAGATTCATATAAAAAAACCCGAACTATCCCTTTAAGGTGCCTGAAGTAGGATTAGGCTGGATTGAATTGAAGGGGATTTTTGGGCCTTAGTGGAGGTATGCACTGCATTGAGATGCATTCTAGTTAAAGATTGTAAAGTTCCTCATGATATTTTCCAGATTAAATAATAAAAACATGTTTACCTCTCCTGTGCTTTCTGTGTAGCCTGTTGTCATCTCTGGAACAAAAAAATGATTTGTATATCTGCAACCACTGCCACATTCCATTATTACAGTAACGTCCACTTGAATGTCAGATCATCAATCATCATCAATGTGAATACTTAGACATATTAACAATATCAAGTTATTTAACACCGCTCAAACAGTTAAAAAAATTAATAAATTATACAATTCCGAGGTTATGTATATATTTGTATGTATAGATTTTTCAGCAGCAAAACCATTTAACTTACAAAATGCCTTTCTGCATTATGTTAGCATATACCAGCATTACACTTGGACATACAGAAATAATGCATGAGGGAGGCAGTGCCATTTGGTCCACTTCCCAGGCTTTACATAACCCTGCGGTGCAATTCAGCAGCTCACTGAGGTGTGATATCATAAAATGTTATCCTTTTTTTACCGTATGCTGAATTATAGCTAGAACTGGGCAGTACTCACTATGTAAAAGAAGTGGATTTCGATAAGAGATAGGATATTTTTATGAATTTTCAAGAAATGTTGTATTCAAATTTTGTTTGAATACAACATTGTTTGAATTTTGTTTTGTTTGATTTTGGTTTGAAGACAGAGTGTTGTGTAAACAAAGAAGACCAGAGGAGAACACTACATACTTTCACGTTACTGATCAGGGGTGCCGCCAGGGGGGGGAAGGTTAGGACGATTCCAAGGGCCCGGCACTGACAGGGGGCCCTTTGAGACATGGGCAACCTGTACAAGGGCCCAACTACATTTTTTTTAAAGGGGCCCAAAATCCCTGGCGGCGCCCCTGTTACTGAGTAAAGTTAAATGTTCACTGTAATGTTTCAGAAGGACTGGATCTAGCCCTTTCCGTTTCCACATGTACATTCTGTTGGAGAGAACATGCTCACTCTGCAGGTTTCCTTTCAAATCCTGTGATAATACAAGAACATTTAGATGCACAAAGTATTTTTTCTACCACCCTGGACTATGTGATGATGGTGAAAGCCATGTAGATGACAAAGCATTTAACTGCTCATAGCTTATATTTTCATCTTAATCTCTTCACCTGTGAGAGTGTCTTCCGCTTTAACATACTCCAGGATGTCACCTCTGTTTAGGACAAGAACAATGCCTACATTAGACAGTAATCTTTTAAAGAATTTTTGCCATCAGTGGTCAGTGCCACCATACTAAGTACAAGAGGTGTGTTGTCAACATATCCACCTCAAAGCAACTTAAATATCATGACACAATTTGAATTTGATAAAATCAATGACAAAAACCTGAAAGACATAATACGGCTTATGAAATCTTTTTCCTGCTGCCTTGATATATTACCAGCAGGGTTCTTCAAAGAAGTTTCAGACTGCGTGACTCCAGATCTGCTACAGATTGTCAACATGGTCAGGCGTCTTCTCATAAGCCATGAAAGCTGCAGTTATTAAACCCCTCCTGGAGAAGAACAATCTAGACACACCTGTAATGAATAATTATATGCCCATATCAACCCTCCCAATCTGAAGGGAAATAATTGAAAAAGCTGAACAACTATCTAATAATAAATGCCTTTGATTTCTTCCAATCAGGATTTCGACCCCATCACAGCAGTGAGACCACTGTAGAGTCCTCAAGGTCCTCAATGACATTCATTTAAAGGACCTATTTACAAATACCAGCCACCCAGTTCTAACGAATAGGGGCAGTAGTGTGTGTGTGTGTGTGTGTGTGTGTATGTGTGTGTGTTGGTTCACACCACTATCATTTTCTTAGTGAGATCTGAAATGTTATTGAGCAAAGGATTTTGCTTATTTCATAACAATTTTTTGTTACTTCTGTAATTGTATTAAAAATTATGTTGCTTATTTTTACAGTTAAAGATTTTCCTTATTTCATAATGAATTTGACTTAAATCGTAATTATTATTTTGCATCTTTTTTATATGAGTTTTGTAATAAAGAATTTTGAAAACACTTTATTCTAGTTTCATCATAAGTAGGTGTGTAACAACCAATAATGTAATAACGGCCAACAACGTAATACCTGCCAATAATGTAATAATTTTGGCCATTTTAAATGTAATAGAGCCAATAACGTAATAACACAAAATGCTAATTTTTTACATAATGTTGCTTTTTTTTTAAGTCTAACTTCTCTTCAGCAGGCCACTTGAAATTAGTTGTTAATTTTAACTATTTTTCCCAATCATCATGTCAGTAAACAGAAATATCTTTTTGAACCTTTTCACCAATTGCTGTAGTCAAACTCTGGAAAAAATTTACTGAATGTCGTTTTTTTTGGCCCCCATATATTGGTAATTACCAACCAATACAACTTCGTAATCAAGACTCAAATGACTATTTTCCTATTTTCAAAGTTTCTCTCCTTGGTGCCTATTGATCCTGATAATGTCTTTGTTCAAGTTAAATTTCAATATTTGTGAATTTTGAGACAACAAAACATTAGCAATAAAGTTGAAAGAAGTGAAATAAAAGCAGCCAAGACTCCTGCTGTGGTCAATTCATCTCTGATATGTCTATTGGACATCTACTGGTGGGTCCCTGCGGAGGTACACATTGTGGCAGTGACCAAAGAGCAATGAACTGTAACTCCTCACATGTTTTTTAACACTGCTGTGTGAATGAGGTGCTCTCACAGTCCTGTGTGTGTCTGTGTGCACTGTGTGATCGGATCTTAATAGAAATTGGACCACAATTACATGTCTTACTGATATTTGAATTTCTTCTTGTGTGTTTATATATGTGTGTGTGTGTGTGTGTGTGTGTGTGTGTGTGTGTGTGTGTGTGTGTGTGTGTGTCACTGCAGCCACGGCAACAGAAACACAAAATACCGACTCTTGACAACCTAGCAACAGGGACTGAACAAACGCATGCACGCGCGAGCACACACACACACACACACACACACACACACACACACACACACACACACACACACACACACACACACATATAGAGGGCAGTCTTTGCAAGGGAGACAGCAGGTAAGTTTACTGTTGTCTTTTAATGCTTCTTTCTGCCTATAAAATAGGAACAAATCCAGGAGATGTGACCATGAGCTGATAAACTGAACATACTAACTTTTTCAGTCAGGCACTATGGCGTATATTTAGGACAAAGCCTTGCTGTTGGTTACTTATAATATTGGTGATTGAGGAAATTAAGTTTATGCTGTTGTTTATTCACTCACTCCCAAGCCTAATGACTCCTGACTCCAACAGGAAGTTTGTTTCTTCTTACTATGTGCTGTCTGCTTGTATTTATTTGTAGTATTGAAGCCAGTACAAAGTAACATTCTGAGATGATGAACTGTGCTCTGAAGTGGCTTCAAACACTGGCGCGAAAAAGCTTTCCTGTTTTCTATCTGAAATTGAGTTGCATTCAGTGCCTCGTTAAAGGTGATTTCTGAGCATAGTCACATTACAACCACACAGCTGTAAACCTCTGTATCAGAATTTGAAATGTCTGATTTGACGACTCAAGATTGAGTGTTCTTTTGGCTGTAGTTTCAGGAAAATCGTTGTTGGTTATCTACAGCCTTTTAGTGGCAAACCAGTGATACCAACATGTTTGAACAACTGATCCACCCCCTAATTTCCTTCCGCTTGGACTACTGTAACTCCTCATTCACTCGTCTGGACAATACAGCAGCTGGCCGCCACAGTTAGTACAGAATACAGCAGATGGACTTCTCACACACACTTGATGTCAGGAACACATCACTTAATGCACTGCTAACCTCTAATTCTACTATCAGAGAATTAGCAGTACCACGCTCCTAAAAACAACAGGATCCTGTTTTTATGGTTATAAACCCAAGACTTGCAACAAACTGTCCCTGATTGTCAGATTAGATGTGCCTGTTCCTTAATCTCAAAAGTATTTAGTAAAACACAAACTAGCAATTGGATGATGTCTGTTTTAAGGTTTTAATGTTTTATTGCATTATATATTACATATTTACACCTATATACTAAATTATTATATTTTGTGAAGCACCTTGTATCTATAAGTCTATTATCTACTATCTATTATTATTATTATTATTATTATTATTATTATTATTATTATTATTATTATCGTTGTTGTTGTTGATCATGAGTAAAAGCAACAGTAAGCTCTATTTAGATTAGCAGTTACATACAGGTTATAGTGTGCAAAGACTACACAATGTGAATAGAAAATGCAAATATTTACATTTATCTAAAGCTGATACAAGTACCTCTCATTTCTTGGATACTCCAGCAGCCCCTGTGAACAAAGCAAAACAAAGTAAACTTTGTTTTAGTGCTGTACCACCAGACTATGGAGAAGCTTCTTCCCTCAGGCTGTAAAATTCCTGAATCCAGCTATTCAGAAACTGACAAACGTCTCACTGATGACCTCTTCTGTCATATAAAGGCATCAGTGTGTTTAACAACCAGTTAAAAAAAACCTTGTAATGAACCATAAATGAATTCGTTCGTTCGTTTTCTTTTCCGCTTTTTCCGTGAGGGTTGCGGGATGTTGCCGCTTTTTATCCCCCTGAGGGGTTGCGGGGCTTACTGGGGCCAAATCCAGTTCTACTCATGGGCGTAGGCCAGGGTTCACCCTGAACGAGTCGCCAGCTCATTGCAGGACCCTTACTGATGGCAGTGGCTGCCCCACAGGGTGCCAACTGCACATCAGGAGCGATTCTGGGGTTCAGTATCTTGCTCAAGGATACTTCGGCATGTAGCTCAGTCCCGCCCAGGGGAGCTGGGGATTCGAACCAGTGACCTTCCGATCACTGGTCCACTAGCTCTACCCACTGAGCTACAGCCACCCCATAAATGAATTCATTACAGTAATTTAAAAGAAACTCAAACTAGTGCTGACAGGAAAATCATCTTTGGCTTTGACTATAGTCAGCGAGATACAAGTATCACAGTCTGTGCAGGTCCTTTCACAGCTGGAGAAGAGAACTAGAAAGCCTTACGACACAGCTGGACAAGCACAACACAGCTGGAAATGTCCCCAGACCTCTTAAAAATATCCAATGCATCATTTGCATATATAAATGTACAAAATCCAGCACACAGACTTGAACTGCGGGTGACCGTTTGGTAGCTTTGTCACATGTAACTCCACAACCCCCCCCCCCCCTTGATGTGACATTCAGTGATGTAAAATTATTTGGCACATTTTGCACATTCTGAATTTGTGTCAGAACAGTATGTAGCCTATGCCACATACAAACGGACGCCTCTGTTGTCTGCAGGCGACTAGGCTAAGAGAATTAGCTAATCAAGTTGTGTCCTCCTTGACTTGGCCGTTCCGCAGGATTAATTGACATCATGAAGGATTTGTCCCTGTCATTGCTGAGTCGGGGGTGTGGTCGATTTGTCTCGACAGGGAGATATGACGGACGGCTGGACGTTTTCCTCACACCTCAGGTTCTCACACTCACAAAGGCAGCAACAGCACCATTCCTAATGTTTCAACCTTCCTACATTATGTCAGCAATCCAATTCATCAATTCATCAAACAATCAGTCCAGACTTTCATCAATCTATCATTACATTCATATAATCAATATAATTAATCTATTGACCAATAGGATTACTACTTCTGGAAGTCGCAGGTCTCTTTCTTGCAAGTGTCCAACAGAGGTCATCTGCATGTGGAGGCAGAGTCAACGCTTCCGAAGACTTACAGCACTCGTAGGGGGCCACTATTACTGTACTCCCAGGTAGCTGTGTGTGTGTGTGTGTGTGTGTGTGTGTGTGTGTGCATGTGTTTGTGTGTGATTGTGTGTACGCATGTAACTGCAGTAATGGCCACAATGTTACAAGAGAAGTTAAGCCAGCCACAGTTCAGTTAAAAAAACAAAACAAAAAACTGTCAAACTTCTACTGAAAAACTTCATGTTGATGTTGATCTTATTTTGTTTCCAGGACTTGGTTACTTTAGAAACCAGTTGTCACTCAGGAACCAGAGACAGGAAGCAGCGAGTTGCCCGGCGGTACACTCGCCGAGTGGAACAGGATCTCGGCACCATCAAGGAACTAACAGCAGCCATTTTGAGCTACAGCAACAATCAGGTAGCTGGAATAGACCAGGAATAATAACAGGTGTATATGCTTGTATGTATGTTGCGCATAGACTCTACAATGTTCACCCAGACCGTGTTCATCATCAAGAGAACAGTTCATGTATGTTCTCAGACAACTGCTGCTGGTAATGTGCATTAATTTTAAATTTAAACTGAGCAGTCTAGGAAGGTTATGCTCCATTAAACAATATTTCTTTTGGTATTGAATTCAATTACTTCATGCTGCATAATGGAAAAGGAAAAGGTTTCTCACAGTGACAAAAACCGACTGAGAATTATTATCTAATTTTTAAACACCCCAGAGTTTTTTAGCCTGTGTTAGTTCATTGTTTTGGTTTCATGGCGCATTCATTCTTTGGATCGGCCTGAGCACACAAGTTAACCTTGGTCCCAGAGGCTGCAGGCAGCTTTTAGCAAACAAACTTGACTTTTTCCTCTTATATGGTCCAGCCACAGCTGGGTAACATTTCATTTTCTTGTCATAACTTGTCAGCTTCCAGTCATTTTTTGCTAACAGTGCATTATTTAATGTTTGTTTTCCCTCCAGTTCACCTCCTCAAGACTCGGTCCACCCTTTTTTCCTCCTCTTCATCTCCCTCCTGTACCAGACCTTCATCGTCCCAGTCCTCCTCCCATTCACACCACACGGGAGCAGTCCAGTCAAGAGCTGCTTATACGGTTGAACACCGAGTGGCTTTCTGCAGAGCCAAACACTGAGAAAGATGAGAATCAAACTGAAGGTAGAAATGGACAGACAGAACATTGCATCCTCATACCAAACAATTCAAAAGAGTGAAAAGGTCAATTGCCACCGACAGTGTCAGCAGCAGATGAATCAGGTCTCCGCAATTTTACAGCAACTGCCCTGATTTAAAATATGTACAGGCTAGATGAAACAAATAAGGTTGTAATCATGCTAATAACAATAGGGAAACTATTATCAAACCTAAATAAGAGGAAATAGACCAATAATTACACCTTTGACAACAGTAAAACAATATGACTGGAAAAAAAGAAGAGTAAAACCACAGCCGTAAGAACAATGATATATAAAATTTAAAAACAATAAATAACAGATATGCTTGTGAATTACCCAAATCAGTACATTGTACAACTATTTCATCCAGTACACACTTAAAATGATCCAGTGACATATACCTGGCTAGTTTTAATACCTACTTCAATTTGTTTTATTTGTTTGGTGCAAATAAACTAAAAGCTACTTTACCAGGTTTAGCATTTCTCCAGGGGACAGAAATTCCTGGGAGCGAGTGTGCTGACAAGTGGATTTAAGTTTTTAAAGAGAAGTAAAGTAGTTTCTACGAATGTACCTATATGCATAAATTCAATTAGATTAACCCTAACACTATGTCACTAACTCAAAATAACACATCTTTGTCTTTTCGTTTCACACTGGACATGAGCAGCAGCCTCCTCAGTGAAGACTTTTTCATTTGCTGCCATTTATAATTACTACAGTCACCTGAGGTCACAGCCTAACAAGAAAAGTCAACAATGGTTGTAAAAGGTGCAACGTTAACTTATATGGTCGTTTTTCTGATCCGGACAGCCTGCAAGGAAGGAACAAATCTGATGTAAAAATGATTTACGAATTCCATCACTAATTATGTGTTAATCCATGAAACTTGGGGTTCATGTGGTTTTTATTTATTGTCCTGCTTTTCTGAAAGAAAATGTGGAAGAATACAACCTATTCCATCATAACGTTAAGCTTCTCTGCAGATAAAGAGGAGGAGCAGAGGAAGAGGAAGAGAGCCAGGCGGGACGTTTTCCTCCAGGTACCCTGTACATCCAGGGCTCCATCCCCACAGATACAGCATCAGCCCTGTGCACGCTCTGATTCAATGATCTCTGATGAAGAACCTCAGGTGATAATGCTGATATTGGAGATTACAACTAAAGACATTTGTCAATGCTCCTATATCATTAAATGTTGCAGTGATGCTGTTGTTGATGTGTGAAATGTCTTTTCTACCTACCGCAGACTTACTTAGACATGAGTCAGCAGCATACTGAACTTTCACATCTAACTGAAGTAAACCAGCACAGTCTGGGTGGAGAGCTGCATCATCCAAACATGATCTGTGTCCCTGACATGGCAGATGATCAGAGCGGTTCCAATCTAGACAGTGAGACGACCAGTGATAATGGCAACTTTGAGAGATCACTGAATGCCAACAGACATGGTAGGTTAAGTGTGTGTGTGTGTGTGTGTGTGTGTGTGTGTGTGTGTGTGTGTGTGTGTGTGTGTGTGTGTGTGTGTGTGTGGTCTGTCAATACAGGCTTCTCTCAGAAACAGTGGTCATAATAAAAGCAAATGTTACAGTGAACAGCTCAGTAGACTGTGTATTGATAACTCTGATGCTCTGATTGTCCTCTACACCCTCAGACCTCCTTCCTCCTCTGACTGAGAGACATTCAGCCTGTCATGGACCCTGCTGGGAAAGGACAGGCAGGGTAAGACAGCAGCTGCAAGAACAGTTAGCCTAACAAAATAAGAGTATAATTGTTAAGACAGACAAACGTATGCTACTATTATAGCTCAGTGCTCACCCTGGTTGCAAATAGTTTGACTTAGGTTATATAGGTTAGGGAACTCAGTACAGCATTGCAGGTGGGTGAAAAGTAATGTCTTAGTTATGGTCTAAGACATTACTTATGACCCATCTACAGTGCTGTACTTTTTTTCTATGCAACCCAGTATCCCTTTATTGAGACAGGACGGCTAGGATGTTTAGACAGGAAGAGGGAGAGAGCAACAGGGAAGGCATTCAGCAAAGGGCCACAGGCTGGAATCTACCACTGGCCATTGCTGAGGACCCTTTGTACATCTACATATACAGCTTAAATGTATTCAAAATCTATAACAAAAAATTGTGCCAATGGGAGCAAAAACAAAAAGTGTCTATATCCTTGAATGAAACATACATTTTTGTTTTATAGGAACGACTTTCACTAATTATGTTTTACTCGACTTTTTTTTTGCTTTAATCCAATCCAATCCACTTTATTTGTATAGCACATTTTAAAAACAATAAAGTTACCCAAGTGCTGCACAACAGATACAAAACAGTAAAAGAAAGAGTTAGAGACTTTAGAAAGTTAAAGTTAAAATACAATAAATAAATAAATTAAAAGCATATAAAAGGCAAACATAAGATCAGATAAAACACTGAGAAATATAAAAATACAATAAAAGACAGACAGAGACCACACAACTCTCACGCTGTATTAAAAGCCAAGGAGTAAAAATGAGTTTTTAGGCGAGATTTAAAAGTATCCAGGGTGGGGGCCATTTTGACATGGGTGGGTAGCTCATTCCATAGCTTAGGAGCTACCACTGAAAAAGCATGGTCCCCCCTGGTCTTTTGCCTGCTTTTTGGCACAACAAGACGCAGCTGATCAGCAGAGCTCAATGCTCTCAGGGGAGTATAGACATGTAGAAGATCAGTGATATACTGGGGTGCCAAATCATTTAGTGACTTAAAAACAAACAATAAAATTTTAAAATTTATTCTAAAATGGACAGGGAGCCAGTGGAGGGAGGCGAGAATGGGGGTAATGTGGTCATGCTTACGAGTACCTGTTAAAAGACGAGCAGCCGCGTTTTGGACTAACTGCAAGCGAGCGAGGGAGGCCTGGTTAATGCCAGTGTAAAGTGCATTACAGTAGTCCAAACGGGTCGAGATAAAAGCATGAATCAAGCACTCAAAATCATTAAAAGATACAACAGATTTAATTTTAGATAAAAGCCTCAGATGATAAAAACTAGTTTTAACTATTGAGTTTATCTGTTTATCAAGTTTAAAATCACTGTCCATTTTTACACCAAGGTTTGTGACTTTGGGTTTTACATATGGCTGCAGAGAGCCCAGGTCTATAGAAGAGACACCACAGGCTCGGCTGGGACCAAACACCATGACCTCAGTTTTTTCTTCATTTAAGTTTAAAAAATTAAAAGCCATCCATGCCTTAACGTCTTTTAGGCACTCTAGTAGGGGTGTCAGGGAGCTCTTACCGTTTCTCTTAAGCGGCAGGTAGATTTGGGAGTCGTCCGCATAAAAATGGTAGGAGATGCCATGTTTTTTAAAAATTAAACCAAGGGGGAGCATGTATAAGGAGAAGAGAATGGGCCCAAGAATAGAGCCTTGGGGAACTCCGCAAGACAGTGGGGCAGAAGACGATGCAGAGTCACCAAGCCTTACTGAAAAGCATCTCTCAGACAGATATGATCGGAACCACTCCAAGGCAGCATCCCTGATACCCACACAGTGCTCGAGACGGGAAATGAGAATTGTGTGGTCAACTGTGTCAAAAGCCGCAGTTTAAACATATTATTTTGATGTTAATACGTATTGTATAGTGTAATGGCTGTAGAAAAATGGCCTCTTACCAGCTAGATTTGAGACAGTTCAAAACCGACATTCTTTCTACCAGATCAGTAAGGAACAAAAGCTACTAAAGCCAGATGTTTGACTCTGCCTTTTCACAGTGCTGAGATCAGGATTTCTAGATCAAATTGGGTTTCTTACAATTGTTTCTTGCTTAGACAGTGAAACCATAGAGAAACACTGGAAGCAGGGGGAGGTTGAACATGGTCTATTACCTCTTTAAATAACAGAGTGGTAACATGTCCAGTGTTATGTCATGCCAATAATGGACAAATACAAATGGAAAAATATATGCAAAGGTGCATATGCATCTTCTGTGTGTTCTCATAGCAGATGTGTGTCTGTTGAATGTTTCAGCCACAACTGAAGGGCCCCAGCAGTGATGAACACCGTGCACAGCCCCTCCCGCCCATAGCAGAGAGTTGTGCTGTTGACTCCAGCTGGGTGGTCCGGGCTCAGACGCAGAAAGATGCCCGACCAAGTGCAGAAACATTTGGGTGTCAATCCCAAGAAAACCTGAATCGACTCCATCAGCAGCTTCTGTTTCCTCCTCTGCTGTTTCCTGGGAAGGAGGGTAAAAAAAACACACTCACAGAGGAAGATTACAAACACACTGACCTAGTTGAAAGAAGTGTTTGTCATGTCACAAACCCTATACTGTTGGTATGTTGTTTAAAGGATGAAACTGAAAACATTCTATACATTTTTGAAAATCAACAAAACATTTTTATGAGGAAGAAGCAATGGAGCTCTAACATTGGGGACATTGGGAGTAGTGAATGAGTTTGTATGTAAAGTCCTTCCTGAGTTCTTAATAACTACTTGATATTTACTGAATCAGATCGCACTGTTAAGTGTAAGAAAAGTTGATTTTTTGAGTCTCATTCCAACTCATCACATATTAACGCTTTGGAATGATGGCCAACCCGGCCTACAATCCCAAAACATCAGCATTTGATGACTGAGACTCAAAAATCAACTTCACTTGCAAATAGCACCAGCATAAAGGGGCTCTATGTAACATTTTGTAGCAATTTACATGTATTAATCACTTTATTATCAGCCATGTGTGAGGAGATTGTATCGTGATAAATGAGACTTAAGTAATGTGAACTCTGGGAAAGCAATAGCTTTTTTTGAATTAGCTCAAGTCAGCTTTATTGGTTTAAGTAACATATTACTGAATAATTATATTTTACATATGAAAACTAAGCAGACTTTCGCAAATATTCATATATGAATATTCTGGCACATTCTGTATTGAAAATCATAACTTGAGCTACTTGTCAGTGTAGTGACTGTCTGCCTTTGTCTTTTTTGAAGAAATTAATGGGAAGCAAAGAGGAAGAGGAGAAAAAACAGAGAGACAGAACTTTAAGAAAGAACCAGAAGTGCGAGGAGGAGGAGGAGGAGGAGGAGGAGTAGGAGGAGGAGGAGGAAGGCTACCCTCTGGGCAAGGCTCTGTGATACTGCTGGAGCCAGGAGAAGGTACAGCACACACACTCTCTAACATGTAAAAGGATTTCGGTTTGATTTTGAGTTGGTTCTGATAGATGGAGCTGTATGATGATGTACAATGTGTGTGCATTTCAATGCTTTGGTTTGGTTTCTAATTAAGATTTTAGTTGTTTATGTTCTTATATCATCCCTTTCTTTACTTAATTTTGCTACAGTTATTTTTTTTTCCATTTCACTCTTTGTCAGGATGACCACTGTTAATTCTAAAGAAGTGGAGATGCTGGAATTAAACACATGATGTATTGCATATAAAGCACAAACTCCTCAGCTGAGTTTCATCCCAGACAATTCACTCCAGTTAAAGAATCTTTCTTGTAGAGGTTCAACTTGCTCTTTGTGTTCATCTCACTACCTTCTCCTATGCTTTGTTGTTCAGAGCCTCCTCCTCCAGTGGGAGTGTCGGGCTGTGTTGCAGGATGGAGAGGCCTGGGCAAGCAGAGCTCTTTGGCCTTCTTACAGAACCCACTGCATGACCTCCAGGATCCATGCGAGGCTAACAGAGGTGTGGTCAGGGGCATTCTTCCTCTGGAGCTGAGAGGTATGTAGATCGCAACCAGTGTCACACAACATGAAACTGTTAACTCACAGCTTGCAGTAATATGGACAGTAGCCACTCCAAGAAAAGAGGAAAGAATGGGCCTCTCCAAGATAGTAATTTTCTTGTACGGATAGGCAGGACAGAGCCAAACAGGTCGTCCTACAGCAATTCAGGGGTGTTATTATGCTAATGATCACATCTCATGAAAATGCACCTCATGAACAGCTAACATTCATTAAGCTGAAACTAGCAAATGAACAACAGGCTTGTTATTACAAAATAGTGTTATGTCCATCCTCCAGACTCTCTTAACTGCACAACTCATATTAGGACCAGGTTTGTGAAAAAAGAGAGGAGGACTTTTTAATCATAATTAAAGTGCATAATGGAAAAACAAAAAAAAACATCGTCCTCTCATTTTTTTTTCTCACCCCTGGCCCTTATACTCCACTGTAGTCTCTTCTATTAGCCTCGACATTACCATTTACCTGCAAACTTCCCAAATCTGCCATTCCCTCACTGCATAGCAGATGTCGCTCCAGTGCTTGTAGCGGGAACAGCAGGACATTTTACAGGAAATACAACTTCCACTAAACCCAGCCTAACACTTCAGTTCAGTTCTTCTTCACAGACTTCAGAATAACCTGGGAGTTTAGATTTTTGGTCAGTAGAATTCCATCTTAAACTTCCCATGAAGTCAAAATCTCTGTTTCACTGTTTTTGTCATGTCTTGCTCCATATCTCACCTGAACACAAGTATCAGGGCCTGCAGTGGCAAAATAGCTGTTCTGAAGGTGTTTTAGTGGTATTTTAGAGTTTGTAACTTCCTGGAAAATCATTAGAAAAGGTTGATGACTCATCTTGCACTCAAGGCATGTATGAATTCTTCATCCTTTAGCAGCTCTGGACAGAGCTTTATTTGTAGCTAAAGTAACTGCTAACAAACACATTGATAACCAGCAGCTTCTCCATGAACACCTCCAGACCCGGGCCTCTGAGAACGACGACAGAGGCCAGTTACAGTACTGAGGTGATTTATGGATTTTCCTGCTAGACAAATACCGGTAGCTTTGATGCTAATGTAACTGCTAACTGCTGTTATAAACATCTCATACTATATTCCCTTTGACACATAAGCACTTTAAATTCACAAGTGGGGTATTCAATGTAGAGGAAAACATGTATATATTCAGCCTGTGGTAACCACAGACCTCATTTCATTTGAAATCCAATTTAAAAGACTGATGGACTTTGAGACAAGGGAACCACATGCAAAAATGTGAACTGATTTCTGGGTCTTTGGACTCATTACTACAGTACTCTATAGCTGCTTTATGGGGACTTCAACAAAAACATGAAAGGCACCTTGTTAATACAGTAGTTTTCAACCTTGGCCTTTCTATATACACTTAGATCATTTAAATGTTACTATGTGTTTAGTCAACAAGCACTTTTGCTCCTTCGTGTCATGAATATGACATCATTAACAATCTGGACAGTCCAAGGGTCATTGTCTCTGTTCCTCAGAGTTGTTGCGTCTTGTCAGATTTGCAGAATGGCAAATCTGTTGGCAGCCTGATCCTGGGTCCTGATGGGGAGATCATTCAACTGTCGCTGTACGACAGCAGCCACAACCCACCTCAGGGTGCCTGCGACACACAGGAGCAAGGTACGCTCAACAAGCCTACATGTGAGAACTTCCATTGTCAAGAAATCTAACATCTCCAAACCTTGTCTAGAGGAGAGCTTTACAGATTGTTACTAATGAATACAACATTAGAGCGAGGTAGAGATTATTATCAATAACTGACTTTTTCTGTCTCTCAGCTCTCCAGGTTTTGTCTGCAGAGGGAGAGACATTACCCTGGGTCATTGTCCTGCAGCCTGAACATACACATGCAGGTGTACACACACACACACACACACACACACACACACACACACACACACACACACATACACACACACACACACACACACACACACACACACACACCACACACACACACACACACACACATACACACACACCACACACACACACACACACACACACACACACAAACACACACACACACACACACACACTGTGTTGAGTTGGATAGGTGAGCAACATTAAGAGAAACATAGATGCATTAATTATACTTCACACATACAATCATATCATGGAGCATGGTTAAAGGTAAAAATAGTAGTAATAATAACAGTGTGTGTGTGTGTGTGTGTGTGTGTGTGTGTGTGTGTGTGTGTGTGTGTGTGTGTGTGTTTATACAATCAAAGTCAGTTTGAAATAAAAGGAGTTGTGCTTGCTTCCCCCCATCTGTTTCCTTACTCTTATCTGGGGCATGGTCACAGTGGCAGGGAGCTTTTCCAGCTTCTCCTGGGGAGATCCTGAGGCGCTTCATGGCTTCACAGATAAGATTAACAGTCCCTCCAGCATGTTCTGAGTCTCTCTGTTGGCAGCCTGATCCTGGGTCTCATGTTCTCAGGGGACGTCTGCCAGTTTGACGTGCCTGGAATATATGCACTTGGAACTTGCTACTTTTTTCCTCCTCCAGTTTCTAAAAATGTCCTGTCCACATCAACGTATTTTGAAAAATTCTGTCCACAAGCAATGTCAAGCATTATGCCTAAGCAATGATGCCCTGAACCAATGCACAGAGGGTGACATCAGCTCAGGGAAAACATGCTGTTACGTTACCTTCTGACTCGCGCGTGCGTGAGACGTCTTAGTCCCTGTTTTAAAATGGGTTGGGTGGGTTGCCGACATCACTGCTGACCCCCAATGCTGTTGGGGCGCTTGAGGATACTCCACCCTGGTCTATAGTTGCAGCGAGAGTGAGGGGGCCCTGCCCCTCTCCTGGGAGGGGGCGAGAGGATGCAGCGACTACTCACTCCACGCCCCTGGGAAGGTGGGGGCCGCTGTGATGCTCATGACTTAGAGTCGGTCGGATTGCACCCACACTGAGCGGCTGTTCCTTACGTCAAACAAAGGAGACAGGCCAAAAAAAAGCTGTTTTTCCTGTCTACAAATAAACACTAAAAACAGCATTCAGGAGTTTACAAAACGCTCCATTTGTAGTGACCTGAAACGCCGTTTAAATGTGTATGAGAGGCCAAAATGCATAGAAAAAAGCTTTGTTTTAAGATATACCCATGTGCGTGTGTACAGGGCCTTACACACTCAGCATGTCACCTGTTCTGAACAAAACACTGTGTTTGCAGTGTATGCAGAGAGAGGAGTGGAGCTGAACACACATATTCCTGGGGGCGATATCCAGCAACACCAGTCCCAGGTGAATGGATATTTTCTGATTTACAGTTTACAGTAACGATTTTAGCCGTCGAGCATATGTTTACCTAGCTTAGCACAAAGTCTGGAAGAGCTAATCAGGGACCAGAATAATATGTCTGGTGATAGCAGGCTAGAGAAGTAGTAGAATTTCCTCAAAACTTTATTGTAACTGACAAATTTTAAATCACCAAATTTGGAGATACAGGATCTTCACTGAGGCAAATGTTTCTAATGTCCTGTTTAATTTCAGTATACACAAAATGGACATCTGTGCTGTGATTGTGTGTTTTTGATTCTGCACAAACACAAGATTCAAAATGTGATTTTAGTGTTTAGATATTGAGCACCCTATATGTCTTGACCCTCTCTCTAACTGTTGGTTGAACTTTTCATTTGTGATCTCCGGCCAGCTCGTTGATCTTCACAGTGACACGAATGCTTACACACCCAGCAGACACGCAGATCCAGGTAAACCTTTGCTGACTATTTGATAACAATTTGAATTTGAACGGTTGTTGACAAAAAATTTTTGATTACCTATCCAGTGGCTGTGACCCAGGAAAAAATTAAGAATGCAGAGGTGGTGACAGAAACAAGGAAGGCACCAAAAAAGGATGCTAAAAACAATGTTAGGCTGCCTCCACTGAGGGAGCCAAGAAGAGGCCACGCTGAGGCAGAGGAGGATGACAAACAGGAAGAGCGGGGAGGTTCACAACAGTCCAGCCATTTGTCTGGATCACATCAGCTAAGGTTTATGTACTTCACTTTTACATGGTTGGTCAGTTTATGTTAACTGTCAGCCGCAGACATATGTTCATGTATGAATCTGCTGGATTTCCCAGAAAAATTGATTTTTCTAAAAAAGATTTCTGATATCACATTTGGTATCACAGACTGACAATGAAGGTGAACATTGAATATGTGCCTCTTAGTTTCCTCAGTCAAACAATCATTTCATTCAGTCTGTGTTCGGCAGAGTTCAGCTGCCCAACATTGCCAAACTCAAGATCCTAGATGCTTTAACTCTGAGTTTGTTAAGCCTGACATGAGGGAAACCCTGGGTTTTCTGTTCCGGAGAGAGAGAACTTCAATTCTGGCTCAGTTCCTGCAGTGAGTGACTCTGTGGAGCTACCGTGCTCACAGACAGGTTTTCTTGTGCAAGCTGAGAGTTTCTCTCAGACTCCGCACTGCGCACTACAAGATCACCGCAACAAGTGAAAAGTAGTTTTTTATTTGATTATTAACGTAAAGGTTACAAAAATGCAAACAGCAGTTTCTATACATCTTTATATGATTAATTTTGCACAGTCAGTGAAAATCTTTTCAATCTGCACAAGTCAGGGCTGACATGCAGGGAAAAACAACCATTCACGCTCACATTCACACTTAATCACAATTTTTAGTAACAAATTAACCTCACTTGCATGTCTTTGGACTGTGGGAGGAAGTACTTGGATAGAACTCATGCAGTCAATAGCACTTTCTTAAACAGGCCCCACTCCTATAAACAAAGATGCAGGTGTAATGATGTTAACAGCAGCAGTTTCAGTTACAGATTTTTCTGGGAATGAATATTTCCTTATTATCCCTGTCGATGGTACCTAAAGTGTCTTAGATGTATTTTAACCACTGAGTGTCCGATACAGCCGACACAACCAGCATTACATCTTTCCCATGTTGTCTGTGCAGGAGAAATGTTGGTTAACTGATGTTACTGCAGAGGATTTCTGACCATCTGCATCTTCTGCACCTTAATTCTCAAATATGTTTACTTTTGATTATTAATACTGATGGTTATCCTGACAGTGACAGTTAGTATGTTTCTAAGTTGATATGAAACATTTGGAGTTTGTCAGTTTGTCCAGAGAGCAGCTGCAGGTAAAAGATGACGCATCATGCAGCGAGCAGAACATCACCTCAAAGGAAGCAACAACGAAGGACACTGTGGACCAAAAGAGGAGGAACACAAAGAGGAAAGACGCTCAGTAAGCTACAGTAACTACAGGGTGAAAGCCTTCTGATAAGCGGCACACTTTCACACTTGATTTATTTTGTAAAAGGGATGTGAAAACAGTGAGGGGTACAGATACAGAGGGACAGAGGACATCAAGGACGAGGAAGGAAGGAAGTCGGCAGAGACATAAGACGGAAAGTGGTGCTGCTCAATCGACCAGGAGCCAGAAACAGGAGGAGAAGACCAACAGAGAAGCTGCAGGGACTAAGAAGCTGTCTGCCGTCCTGCCTGAGGTGAGTCATCTGTACTGTGTAATGCAGAGAGGTGGCTGTGGCTGCTGCTTCCAATCAGACTGAGGCAAACATATCAGGCTGAGCATGATGGGATTATTAATACATACAAGCCTACTAAACATTAAAACACACTATTTCTAAAGAAATATTGAATATAATTGAATGAAAATGTCTTCAGTTGAAACTGAATCACCCAAAAGTAGGGGGAAAAATGTACCAATGTAAAGTAATTCATAAAATTAGAGGCTATTCAGGTTTACAATTACTCTTGTGTCTTTCAGAAGAAGAAGATGACACACAGGCAGGAAGAGATGGAAGCGATGGTGAACGGGGAGAAAGAAGAGCAAGGAGAGGTGACGAGGCAGAAAGAAGACTCTGATGGGAAAAGGAGGAGAGGAAGGCTGAAACACAAAGAGTTAGTTACTGGTGAGACTGCAGATATTTATATATATATATATATATATATATATATATATATATATATATATATATATATATATATATATATATTGTAGACACTACTATAATTGAATCTCACCACTGTTCTGGATTTCACATTGGGATAATTGTCATTGTCTTCCGCTCAAATCAAGAAACTAAAAACAAGAGGAAGAAAAAAAAAATTTTCCCAACAAGTGACGTCTGACTAAAACAGACTACACCCACCTGCAACCATGCAAACACTTATTAGCTGCGCCTGACACCACCTGTTAGCTCCGAGATTTCAAACCGCACCAACTAAGGTGACCAGACGTCCTGAAAAATTTCAGAACAATCCTGAATCCTGTCCAGACTGACCCAACGATTAGACCAGAGTTTTGATTAATTATAGTCAAATAAACAGTACATACTGATCGCTATGAAACATTTCTCTGCTGTCACCCTGCAGGCAGCGCTACATCAGCTACAGAGGCTCATATCCTACATGAATTAAGGCTGGTGTGTCTTTAGCTGTGTAAAGTAGCACTGCGAATTAATAAACAGCTACTGTGAGGGTGTTATTAACTTAAAATTAACCGCTGAATCAAAAAACAAGGAGGGAAATCAAACCATCCATTATTGACATGAAGGACCGGGTGAACATCCTAACCCTTTAAGTTTCCACTCTCATGTGTCTTGCCGTTCACTGCCACCCTGACAACGTGCTCATGCTGTCAGCCAGCCCCAAATCCCCCACTCCAAATCTCATCCATTCTTATCTGGTCACCCTGAGACCAACATCGCAACTCTTTCGGAAACGTTCTATTATGTTAAAACAATTGCTCTGTGAAATGTGTTTCTAAATAAAATGAGCTATGCAACTGAAGAATCTGTCTTCTTTGTTATTTAGTACCCAGAGGCGGCACATCACGCCAGGCTGTCCTAACCTCTGCAGCCCAGGGTTCAAATCTGGCCCTTTGCTGCTTGTCATCCCCCCTCTATTTCCCCACCTTCCTGTCAACTCTCAGGCTGTCACTATCAGAATAAAGGCACAAAAGGCTGAGGGAAGAGTAGATTCCAAAAAAAACAGTGATCAGGGAAGAAAGTAAAACAAACTCCCAGGCTGGTTTCAAGTTGTTGTTTTTATTTATTCATTTTTTGGATGACGTGAATTCAGATAACAGGCATGAGACTACAGAGAAACTAAGATATAGACACTAAAGCTAGCCATCTGGCAGGAAACACAGGAAGTGAACAGGTGCAGAAAGTCACATGATGAGGAACGGTGGGGAAGTCTGATGGACAGCTGGAGGATGGCAGGTCTGGAGTGTTAGAGGGCACGTCCCAATTCCCTTGTTGGTAATTCCCTCGCGCCTTGATCCACACATGATTGCCATCTTGCAGGCTGTGGTGAAGTTCTTCTTTGTGCTCTGATAAGCGAGGATTGGGGATCGAGGATGGATCTCTTAGGAGTAACAGGATTTGTTCCTTTATCAATCATGTCCTGTTCTTTGTCTGTATCTTGGTTTTCATTGGTTTTCCTTTTCTCATAGATAATGATGGGAAAGAGGAGCTGGAGATTAACAAGGAAATGGAAGAGGGGTCTCGCCTGAAATATACCAAAAGGTCCTCTGCAACCCAGAGACACAACAACAAAACCAAAACTAAATCTAAATCTCTAAATCCAGAGGAGGACACAGACAGGGACCGTCTTTCCAGCAGTGCTGACAGACACAGCAGTGTCCAATCAGTGAGCTCACTCAGATCCACTGCTGCTGCATCTCAGTCCACCCACAGGAGCCAGAGGAGGTCTGCTTCCTCTCCCTGTGAGGGGGCAGTGCCCACCAGCGCTACGGGACTCGCTTTATCACGTGGACGCCTGTCGTCTTGTTCAACTGTCATGGTAACGGACGAACAGCTGATGCTGAACACAGTAAAGCCAGAGGTGGGTAGTGGGCACACAGACAGACTATAAAAAGTACTTTTTCATGAGTCTGATTGACATGTGTGAAGTGTGTGTGTGTGTGTGTGTGTGTGTGTGTGTGTGTGTGTGTGTGTGTGTGTGTGTGTGTGTGTGTGTGTTTGTGCGTGCATGTGTGCTCGTGTGTGTTTTAGTCATCCAAGCCCAGAAAGAATGAGGAGGAGGAGGAGGAAGAGGCTGCAGCTCTGCGTCTGGCCCAGCAAGCAGAGAGACGGAGGCTAGAGGTGGAGAGGAAGAGGAGGGAGCGGGAGGAAGAGGAGAGGAAGCAGCAGGAGAGGGAGCAGACTGAGGAGAGGATGAAGAGCGAGCTGGCGGAGGAGAGGAGAAAAAAAGCTGAGGAGCTCAGGTCCTACTTTTATATTTAAGTTAAAGTTTAGCTGTTAGAAACAGCTAAATTGCAATCTCTAATCAGACTACTACTGTTGCTCAACAAAGGTGTTAAACCTGCAATAACCTTTTTAGCCACTTGGGGTCAGTAGAATCACATCACTGGTGTCATCACCTGTAGAGTGGTGGAGGGATGATGGTTCGCTCCAGAAAAAGCCTATGGGAACAAATGGGAGCAAAATCTCTGTGTCAAACATAAGTTTATGGCACTTACATGTTTTGTTCATCACTATAATCTTCCCAGATGAACACAACTTTGTGATTTTTGAAAGACAACTTAAATCACTAGCAGTAAAAAGCTAATGTAACTAAAGTGGGCCTGTAAAGAAGGACTAGTGAGTAGATGAGTCTCTGTGTTCGCTGTGATGATGTTTAATCTCCCCGACAACCTCTGGAGTCTCATTTAGACACTTGTTAGCAACTCCAATTTTTAAGACATGGGAGAGGTTCATCATTAATTTGTGGGACAGCTGATTATATATGTTGGAGAACAAAACGTGTAAATATCTTCAGCCTGTGGTTACCACACACCTTATTTCAGGCATTTAACCGAAAAACCCATTTAAATATACTTATCAACTTTGAGTCGGGGAACCAGAAATGTTAAAATGCTAGCTGAATTCTGGGTTTAACAGACTACACCACTCTATAATGTTGATATGGGGAACTTGTTAGCAAACAGCTTTTTTATAAATCAAGCATTTACATAGCAACATTATTCTTTTTGCTTGTTCTTTTTCTTTTTCTCCACTAACTCATGAGGGAAATACATCTGGCTACAGTGTTGGAGGCAGAGCCCCATTCATTCCTATGAGAGCTGCTCAGTGGCATTTTGATGCCAAAAAAGGTTGACTTTCTAGTTATGAAATGACCTGGATCTTCCGTGTTGTGGAGCCCATTGAGCCACTAAACAAAAATAAAATGATTTAATCGTGCAGCTCTTCTAGACTTTACCAATTCTATTGGACTGAAATGCTAAACGTATGAAGGTTAGTTTAGTCGTTGTAATGACACATCACAGATTTAAATGCACTCAAACAAAGTGCACAACAGCTGCTGCTCCGTTAACAACCATTCTCCACCTGCAGACTGAAGAGGCTGGCGGAGGAGGAGGAGAGGGGGAAACGTGAGGAAGAAGAGCAGGAGCGAGTGAGACGTGAACAGGCACAAAGAGAAAGAGAGAGGAGGAAGCAGGAGGAGAGGAGGCGGCAGATGGAGCGATTCCAGAGGATGAGAGAGGAGGAGGAACAGAAGAGGAAAGGTAAGTGTGAGAAGAGGGCAAAAAGAGAGAGGAGCTACAAAGAAAAGCAATGGCAGGTTCACACACACATCCCACATCCTGTTGTACAACAGTTACACCCCCTCATTGCAAAAGTGCTCCCCACTTTGTGCTGTGTCAGGACACATCGTCCTGCTGGGGGCACCAGTGCTATCGGGGCGTTTACATGGTTGGTGTTGTCTGGTCTTGGACAAAATGAAAACCCAGTCTGTTGGTTGGTTTTCAACCCAATGGTAAAATTAATTTAAACATGTTTATTGATTTACTTTGTGTGAACTTGCTTGTTGCCAACAGCATTTATGTGAGTTAATGTTAGCACTAACTCATACCTACTTTTATCTTGGGTTACACCTCACATTAGAAAAGGCCCTTTAAACATCCTTTTGAGGGATTGTGATCCAGCTAGAAACACTGAATATTCAGCCAGAGAGGGAGTTTGATTCTACCTTTTTGTTAATGTCATTTGCTAAAAACAATTCCTGGAAATCCCTTTTTTGTCCCCTCCAGCTGAACTAGAGTTTCTGCGCCTGGAAGAGCAGAGGAGGCAGGAGGAGGAGAGCAAGAAGCTCCAGGAGATGGATGAGAGTGAGAGGACAGAGTACCTCTGCAGGAAGGAGCAGGAGGAGGAGGACAGAAGGAACAAGGAAGAGGAGCGTAGAAGGACAGAAGAAGAGGCCGCCTTTCAGGCAGCAGAGGAGGACAGGCTGCGGGCCGAGCTGCTGGCCAGGTATGTGCAGTAAGTGTGTCGGCCCACGTGAACTCGAGATTTTGTGAATTAAGTACTTTCAATGTCAGAAAAGGCCGTCTACACAGAGAATGATAACTAATTAATTTGTTTTAAATTGTACTGTGGTCCACACCAGGAGGAGGGGGTCTTTTGGATCACTCTCAGAGTGATTTAACGAACAGAAGAAACCCTGAATCAGAATCCTTCTGAATTGTAGGAGTGCTTATAATATTGTTTTGTTTTGTTTTTTTAACTACAGCTGACCTCTTTTATATTGCAGTGGTCATTCTTGATGTCAACAGCCCTTTATACCTTGTGCTCTCTCCTAGTCAGTCAATACTTGTAGTACATTTTTGCGTCCCCTCTGATTAACATGTTATATATTGCAAATGTATTGTTTGTTATACAGCTCTCTCCATCTGTTGCTCTCTAAATCTGCTCTCCCTGCAGACAGATGGCACTCCTGCAGCAGCAGTTAGCCTTTAAAAGGGGTCTCACGTTGGAGGCCGAAGGTCTGGAAAAAAGCCAGGGTATCTCCAGACCGTGGATCTACTCTTACTTCTCTCTGTTAGAGCTACTGAGTCTGAGCTCAGCTACAGCTGGGACCACAACCCCCTGACCTGAGTGTGAAAACAACTGTGTTTGATGAAATTAAATCATTATTAACCCAAATGGAACACACTGGTGATGATGACGAAGAAGATGATGACGATTATGATGATGATGGTGGGATAGAGAGAGCTGTCTCCCACCATCAGTTTTCAATGATAAATGTGGATATGTTTAGTATTTGTTTAGTTTCATAAGTTTCAGTTTTAGTATTAATACAGGGGTATTTGACAAGATTTGACAAGATGAGAATAGTATTACAATACAAACACAATTTGTTAAGGCAGTTGACTCACAATCATGTACACGCCTCTATAAACACATGCAACTATGTCTAATATACTATCAAAATTAAACACCTTCACTTGTGATAGTGTTGCAGTCTTTTTATTGTCACCAACTTTTGAAAAGCGCGTCCAGTTTTTGACAGCAAAAGACCATATATGATCTGAGTCAGAAGAGCTGAATGATCAGTCCACACACTGATAAAATAACATGCAGCTCAAATGGAACAAACAACATGACAAATGACTGACCAGGCTGTAGGAATAGGCACAGACAAAGCTGAGGAGTTCACAGCCTTCTTTTAAGCCTCTCTGGAAGCTTTTACACACACTACCAATATCCTTATATAGGTGAATACAGTGAAACTGAGGAGGAGCAACTACAGTGAAAAAGAACAACATCATGAAGATATGACACAGTTCTGTTTGGTGAACAAGAAAGTGCAACCACAAGATGGTTCTCACAGTGCAGTTTGATGATAATAAAGCTAGATAATAAGATAATAAAGAGTGACAGTAAAAGTCCAACTCTGCAACAAAAACTGTCCAAATAACAAGAATGACTATTTGTACTTTTCTTGTAGTGACTGTGAGATTATAATGTAAGGTTTACAAATAGGTCATATGCCACTACTGTTAGGGTTCTGAATTCAATTGCCACATATCAGTGAATGGTGAATATTTGAGTGAAGCGGTAAGAGGTTGAAATTTCAGTCTCTGGCAATATTTGCTCCAACAAACAGGGCAACTAAGACATGCTGCCATATCAGTCAGACACAAGCTGTACAGGAACACATACATGGGCTTAACATAACTGATACGTAACAAAGCATCAGGATGAAATACAGGTACATAAAGGTCCCTATGGTACGATACATAACACAAATGAGACATCCTGTGTTGAGTTTTCCATGATCCGGAAAGAAGACAACAAGTCTATGTAGTTGTTTTAAGCCTTTTGAGGGTATGTGACTGTCGACACAGGAAACCTGAGAGGAAAACTTTAAGTTTCAACATTATGCGTGTTCACTCTCCATAGTTTTGTAGCCTCTAACTGAATCTCTGTGGTTTAAAGTTTAGTTTGGACCCTGTTTGTACTTTCAGACATCTGCTTTATTTGACTGTTTTCAGCATTATAAAAGCTTTAAAATAACAATGGGCTTTTACTGTGAAGAATCTATAGACATTTCGGTGGCTGAAGTCTTTCAGTATTAGACTTAAACGGAAATTCATTTTGAACCCACAAATTGAACTTAGAACTAAAGCCTGAGCATGACAATGTTCATGAAATTGACATGATTTTTCCCACACAACTCTAAACCATTGCTGCACAACGTGGGGACAATGGGCTAAAGTTTGCCCGCCATACAGTTTGATTTGCTGACCACCTGTTTTCAGTGAAAAAAAAAGAAAACATTAATTATAAATAATTGGAATAAGTTAATGCCATATTTTACATTTTATTTTGGAGGTAACAATGCTTTTCGAAGAAAAAGTTCAGTTTTGAATTCCACAAAACATTTTTGGAGCTTCACAGCAAAACAGTCCCACAACATTCTAGCTGGGGACCTGATTTAAAATGAAGTTAACAACCAAACATCAAGTGGCTCCATACAGCTCCTATGCAGGATTGGATGCCTAATGGTGATTTCTTTTTCCATAATCTAGGCCTATGCAGCAGAGTGACACTTTGCATAAAAAGTCAGTCAACTAGGAGAACTTGGGAAGCAAGTAGGTTACCATATTCAATCTTAACAATACAATACGACACAGTAGGTTTAGGTCTGTGGCTCACCATTTACTTTCAGTTTTTGCCTTTGAAGGAAAAAAGGTTTGGGCACTACTTTACTCAGACATACAACCCGTGACTGTGGCTGTAGAAGATGAAAAGGAAGAGGAAGCTGCAATTTCATTGCAGAGTGATCATCTGTCCAATAGACGACCTTTGCGCTACGCTGTGCTCCACGGTTTACTGACTGTTTGACCCGGAAATACGTCACTGCGCTGTGCTGTGATGGCAACACAAGGCTACGACACTGTTTATTCCTACATTTCTGTTGAAAGATCGTTGTCAGCCGCTTGTTTAGAGATGTACGATGCATTCATGAGTAGCGTTGGCCTGTGTCGAATGTTGTGCCTACAGAGAGAATGTTAGAAGCTGCTCGTTAGCAAAGTTAGCAGTCAGCTAACGATAACTGGCTGAACGGTTGATCACAAACAAGGTGAGTGACACGTCTTCCCTGTCCTCCCAGTCTACACTGTAACTGGCGCCAGTCGGCAGAGTCTGACTCATAGAGACCAGGCAGACAGCTCATGAACTGTCTGCACCACTGGTTTTGAGTCAGCATGGACGCGCCTGGTGGTCTCTGCTCCGGACATTCTGAAAAAAGTGTTTCGCTGCATTTTCTTAACAGGGAGGCGAGCTAGCTAAGGAACGCTAACGCTAATGTGGGTATTTTTTCTTTGCTAGTGACGTCATCTTAAACACCTGCATGAGACTCCTCTGTAATGCACACATTTTGTCTAGCGTTAAATCTTCGTCGTTGTTTATCTGATTTGACAGCGTGGCTCATGATCCTGTCTCTGACGTGTCGGTCTCACGGTATTGATGAACAGCTGTAACGCTACAGTCCGTTTAGAACAATGGCCTCACTGAGCTCCTGTTACAGGAGGGAGAGGAACATTCACAACACCATCAGTGTGCTCAGCTCTAACAACACGTCATAGAGCTGATCCAAATACTAGATACTGAAAAAAAGTTAATTAACTAATGCAGGGGACTCTTGTTATTCATGCTGTTGTCAGTTAGTGTACCAGGAAATGAGAACAGTATGTGTTCATTAATCATTGTCACACTTAATGTAGTTGTAACCATCATAGGTTTTTTCATAAGAGCCCTCTACCTGTCCCAGCTGTCTGTTTTCTGTCCATTATTTTTAAAAGCAGAGGCCTAAATGTTAAGTGTGATTAACAGCATTTCCCTGAATTATAACATTTTTAAATTCTGTCGCTGTTTAGACAGTTGTAAAAAGTGACTGAGTTGCAGACTAAGAGCTGAATGGTGAAACGTCTCACCTGAACTGTGATGTGATTGTGCACACAGGTAAAACTTTGAAGAACATTCTCCAGCTGTTTTGGGTCCGGTTGTCTTCTCTAAATGGATGTCAGCATCGCCGTGTCGCTTATCCGGGGCCAGATGGGTGCCGTGGTCGAGCGAGCGGTGAACGGAGCGGTGGAGACGGTGCTGGCAGAGATGCTCAAAGTGGTAGGGATCAAGTTTGAGGAGCTGAAAGCCCAGGTGGCGCTGATGAAGAGGGACCTCACGGCGCTGCAGAGGGAAAAGGCCCTGAAAGAGAAGGAGAACGACAACATTCGAGCCAAGCTGCGCTACACCGAGCTGAAGCTGAAGTACTACCGGCAGGGAGTGGAGGAGGAGCTGCAACAGAGGTCATCCGCCTCCAATGTGGTCCGCATCCACCCGTCAACCTTCCACCAAGCTCAGAGAGGTGGTGCAGGAGTTTCCTCCACGGAGACCTCTTCACCATGCTCGACTCAGACCAGTACCTCTGAGGGACCACTAACGAGAAGCAATCAAGGTACTGATCACGAAGGGGACTGACATCTACCTGACTGTCCACTTCAATGACTCACGCTTTTTTCCTGTGTTTGTACTCCCAGAATGCACCTCTCCACAAGGCATGAGCAGGCATACAGTCAGAGTAAACTGTCATTCAGATGTGGGAGTTGCCAGCTCAGACACATCTGACTTACTGCTGCCTGTATCACTCTCTGTGGACAGTAGTACAGGTATGGAACTGAATGTGTGTGTGCTTTATTTGAGTTATTCCTTTGCTTCTTTATACATGTGATTTGGAAGGTTTGGTAGTAGCCTAAAGTAAGACTATGAAAGAAATGCACCACCTTCGGCCCCCACCATGTAGCTTTACCCCTCCATTTCCCGTCTAGGGGTCCTGATTCTTGTTCGGATAGAAGGGTGAAGTGTCCAACCTACACAGCCTCCAAACTGAGGTGTTTCAGAGGCACTGTACAAACTGAAATATAGGAAACCCTAGAGAGTCTGCAGCTCACACATTGACAAATGGGATTGTTGTCATGTTGTATCCCTGACTGGAGACTGAACATGTCTATGTTTGTGCAGTTTTGTTCTGTCCCAGTGAGCGAGACAAAGCTCAGTGCAAGGACGACGATCTAGAGGATGACGACTGTGAGTGGACCATCTCTCTACAACCACAAATAGAAGGCGTGGACACCGTTGAGGCCCCTCCTCCAGTCCAGGCCCAGACTCTGGATCCAGGACAGCAGCCAGGTGCCGTCTCATTGTTCCTGGAAGGTTCCCCCCAGGCTGATAGCTCCACTCTGCCCTCCTCTACTCCACAGGTGACATTTATTTTAGTACAAAAATACCAGTTATTTGGTTACATTTAATTTAATTTTCCTATTTGTCAGTGTGCGTCAAGAATCAGACATTAGAGGGCAAAAATATTGCTATGATTGATACTTAATAATTGGGAATTAATACAATCCTTGATGTAGTTCTTATAATAATACATTCTTGTAGTACTCATCATTACATGTGTGCTTCAGACAATGAAATGCAAAACATAATCGAGTAGGCAAAATTAAGATGTTAAGACAGAGAGTGAACATAAGTGCTGCAATAATGGGCAGAATGAGAAAAATAATGTTGGTTTTGAACATCTGTTAAGCTTAAAAGTAACGTGTCGTGAGCTTTAATTTGTCACCAGAGTCCAGAAATTATACACAGAAATCAGTGTTTCTGTCACAGTCGCAGCTGATCTAGACAGAAAATTATTAAGCCGAATAAAGATACAAATCCATTAACAGGCAGTCTGTTCGCATCTGGCTGTCACGTCCCAGGTAAACTTGTGGAGGTATTAAACTCGTCCTAGTCCTAAAATCCTGCTTGTCTCCTGTTGTAATGCAGGTGAAGCAGGAGGTGGAGGAGGTCATCTGTATCAAGGAGGAACCAGAGGATGAGCAGGAGGAGGCCAACCTGTTGCTGGACTATCAGGTGGAGCAGGATCATCTTCCAGAGTCCGAGGTTAGGTTGGAGCTGAAGATCAAGTCTGAGAATGATCAGCAGTTACTGTGAGCGTGTTCTCTAAAAGAGAAAAACATTTCTAAGAAGTTAGTCCCTGCACAGTTTCTGAAAGACAGTGTACTGATAGTTTTATTATTATGATGATGTTATTACCTCTGAGACAAACAGTTTGCTCCTGCGGCAAATATTAGCACCAGCATTCAGTGATCAAACGGACAAATCTGCCAGTGATGAGGAAAACACAGTGGATTTACTCCAGACTGAGATTTGATTGAATGTTTTGCTGTCACAGAATAGAATGAGTTCTAAAAAAAAAAAAAAAAAAAAAGAATCTGGAAACTGAATCACAATGACCAAAAAATACAAACGGATCATAAAGTAACACGTCACAAGATAATTCCTACAACGCACTGCCTGTCAAAGTCTGTTTAATGTTCCCGTCTGTTCCTCCAGGCTCAGAGTTCAGTGACAGAGTGGTCCAGCCAGAGAAATCACACCACAGCCGGACCGAGCACCTGTGAGTAAATCCGTATGTGTGAGTGTTGGCAGGTGTCAGACAGGTTACTGAGTATATTTTTATATATTTTCTTTTAAATCTGAGCAAAAAATCTAGCATGGCAGTGTTGATCGTAAGCTGTTACAAAGCAGTATTGCCTACTGTTTCCTGCTTGTTCCCACAGTTGACTGTTTGAGCTTCACTGTGTAGAATGATGATGTGTGCAGAGTTTGACACTTGAAGGATGTTTCCACATTCACAGCTCAAAGTTTAAATCTTCTCTGTGTTCATTGAAAATCTGATTTTAAGAGGTGGGCCTATGAGCATTATTTATGACATCACAACTAGTTTGGAAGCTAGTCCAATCTTCAGCACACAATATTGTGAAGAGAAACTTAAAGCCTGTAGTATACAGACACACTGAGAATTGACTTTACTGTGAAGCAGGAGACATCTTGTGTCCAACAGTTAAACTTGTGCAGTAGAAATGGTTTGTGTATTCATTAGGGCTGTAATGGTACACAGGAATCACAGTTGTGTATGCACCTTGGTACAGGCGTCACAGTTTCTTTCCATTTATTTTTAACCAACAGTAGTGTCATTATAGTTTGTTCCACCTGGCTAAGACATTATAAATTAAAATTGCATTAAAATAGACAATAAAACAAAGGAAAAGTTATTAAAAAAAGTTCAGTAAATAGTTAAAGAGAAATAAAAAGAAAAAAAAAAGAAATTGCTTTTACAACAATAATAAAAGCGAGCAAATAAATAATTACAGATTATGAAGAGGTTATGTATCTAACTCAGTGTAAAGCCACAGTAAACTGTGATGTTTTAAGAGTCAACCTCAGGTATTCAGGAAGCTTGTTCCACAGGAGGAGAGCAGAGAAACTAAAAGCTGCTTCACTTTTGCTTGTTAGTGTATTAAGCAGTAAAGGGTGAACGTAAACTCTCACATATGTCATATTTTTCTAAATGGCTGATAAAAACAAATTTAAAAGTGATGTAAATACTAATTACTTTGGTAATGTCTTTGGCCCTGTCTGCTTTCACATCTAGAAGCTCCTCTCTGGTTGGGAAACAGCTTTTAGGCAAATTAGTGCCAAGTCGCCATTTACCAAGTCGGTATGGGACCCTACGCGTACCATTACACCCCTAATATTCATAGATTCTGGAATCTTGAATGATGGAGAAGGATTAGGTGGAGTTGTAAGGCTGTTAATTTAAGGTTAAGGTAATTATACTTTTTTATCTGCAAAAATCACATTTTAGAGAATTGTATGCCTTAATAAATCCATGGAGGGGATCTTTAATCATGTCAATCAGTAATCTGCCATAACAATCCACCTCTAGCCTGTGCTTAATTTAATTATCTTAAAAAAGTCCCTGTGTGTGCTCTCAGATGCAATGCCTCAGCCAGCAGCCTCCCTGCTGTCCATGGTGTCCTTGCCACCTGGTATCCCACCTCGCCAGGGGGTGCGGCCCTGGACTAAAGACCTCAGCCTTTATGAAGAATATAAACTGCGCAGGAACGAGCTCCGCCGGCGAAGCCTCAACAGACGCAGAGAGCTGGAGAAGACGCTTCCTCAGCCTCTGCTAGCAGATATGGTGAGTCAGCCTTAGTGTTCAGAACGGATTCTGTCCTTACAGAAACTTTCTGAGTAGTCAAATAATCTATGTGCTGAATTGCAATACTCATGTTGTAAAGTTGTAGATTTTAAAGGGTCATCTCCTCGAGAAGTTTCCTGCTTAACCTAAAAAGTGATTTTGTGTTGAAGGTGCGAGAGCGTCGAGAGAAGACCAGGCTGAGGGTGGCGAGATGGAGGGCAAAAAGGAAACTCCAGGCCTGTATTAACCAGGCTCAGGTCAGTAATGACTTCAGCTTCTCCATTACACAAAGGAGTACATGATGAGTCAGATGATGGCCATGTCCCTGACACAAGAAGTGTCATATGTGGGAGATTCCTTTCTTTTTAGGTCTGTGTTTTGGCTGATTTTGTATCAAGTATTCAGTAATTTCTTTAGAGCTGTTAATGTCACAACTTTGAGTGCTGTAAGTGACTGCATTCATTAAGTGATACCTTCGCTCACATTACAGCAGCAGATCCTACTTTAGATTTCATGGTCAGTACTTTGCCTAATTGCACAGGATCTGCTACATGCTTTTGAATAATTAACACGTAAGCTGCAACCTGCAAACCTCACTGTTACTTACTGACTAGGAGTCACTGGGACTTGACACGTAAATAAATGCCTTCCCCTTTGTTGTCTCGCCGCTCTCAGGCTCTAGGTGGTGCTGCAGGTCTTTCTCAAACTGGCTTTCCCATCAGCAGCCAGCATCAGCAGCACAGAGTGCAACATGGTAAGATGACTCTCCTTTTGAAGCTGCTGTCGACTGTCCCAGTGATCACTGGCTTGTGTCGTTCCTCTGTCACAGTTTTCTTCACTTGCGCAACATACAGAGCTGTCATTTTCACAATGAGACGAGTGCAGAGGGAGCCACTGAGGATCTTCTCTCACAAATTAAAAACAAGGCACTAATTGAAATGATTAATTAGACCTGTTTTAAGATGAGATGATATAAATGCTGTCTCAGGAAAGTGAAGGCGACTGTTTTGTCATGTTATGTTTCAGCTGCCACCTCCAGCGCTCAGCAGAGACAGAGCTCAGCGCTGCCTCACTCCAACAGCTTCTTCAACATGTCGGCAGCAAACAGCATCTCTGCCAGTCTTCCCTTCATACCTACGACCTCCTCCTCCTCTCTGCTCCTCAGAGGCCCCAACATGGCCACAAATCAGCACACTGTGACATCATCCTCATCCTCGTCCTACCCCCAGGTCAGCCTATCGCGGCAGAGTATCTCCCCGACAGACGCAGATATCTTGCAGTGAGATGTTTGTTGGTGTTGAGGAAAAGGCGCCTGCAGAATGCGCTCAATCCAGGAGTGGTGATGCAGCCATCTTTGTGTTGTCAGCCACTGGAGCTTACCCAGTCACACACTTCATTTTGTCACACATGATTTTGTCAACAACTTGCTCACATAACACTGAATTTCCATTCACAACATATTAAAAGTAGAGACTGGTACTACAAGTGAATTCACTTCTTTACTGAGCATAGATGACAGTGTTCCATCCCATCTGGACTGAACCATATGTACAGACAAAACAAAGAGAGCCCCTGATATGGATCACCTTACCATTGCTATTATGCATCATAGGAACTCTCATACCCTCCTTTTCCATCAGCTACAAATAACATCCAGTAGATCAAGACAGGCACTTTAAACTCATTAAATGTGATACAATTCTCTATCTGTCCTGTACTATGAAAAAGTTGTTTGATTTGATTGAAATATTGTACCACAGGGACAATATTGTTGTCTCATTGTTATTTAAGTGTGTATGTGACTGTCTTTTAAATGTTGGGCGGAAATTGTTTTACAGTGCGTGGGTCATTGTAATTAGTGCACTTTGTTGTGGAGCTAAAATATGAAAGACACACTTCGACTTGGCGGAGTACACAAAGAACTAATCAGTGAAGTATTATAGTCTTTGACAGATGCTGACTGAGAGTTGTTCACTAGACACATGTCACATCTGCAAACAACACAAATACTGTCGGTGCTCTTTTTATTTTTATTTGTCAGTCGGCCGAAGTACAAAGTCATTCTCCTGGTAAAAATGAGAGGCCTGATGCCTCGTTCAGTTCTAATAAATGCAGTTAAAATAAACACTGTGTTGAACTTTTGTTTTCTCCTTGAATAGATAATATATATATTAAAACAAGCTTAAGACATTAGTACAGATTTTTAAAGAGTAACAAAAAGGGCACTGTGGAGCTTCTGTGATGTGCTGGTAATTGGACGTCAGTTTATGTTAGTGGAGTCCATTTCTAAACTTTAGCTACTGCTGCTCTCGGTTAGCAGAGAGGAGAGAGGCACCGAGACTGTGCATGAAGTCACATCCATTGAACTGTTGTGAAAAATCTGACCAGGGTCCTTCTCAAAGAAATCCACAGTCCAGCAACATTAAACTACTTCAATAACTCGTTCACATGCTTGTATAGACAACCGAGAGAGACAGGAAGCTCATCTGCTCACATATGTAATTTAAAGTTTCGTAGTCCACAAAACACAGTAAAACAGTGCCGCGGCTTTCTCCTAAACAACTAAAGCAGATGGGGACTTGTTTTAAAAGGTAAACAAAATGACTGGATAACAAAGGGATCCATACAACATCTCTGGTGTAATCAAAGTCTCTGGAAGCCCTGAGATCCCACACTGATTTACTCTGTAAGTGCGGTCCAGCTTGCACACCCACCAGATGGGGTGCGCACTAATCTCAGATTTCTGCTCCGAATTATAAAAGGTGTAGACAATGTTTTCACCCACCTTTGCATCGACATCGGGGTTTGTAGATCGACTGAATTTTCATTTTTGGGTTAACTGTTCCGTAAAGACTCAAAAAACACTGCAGTACTTTAAAATGATTGTTGTTTTCTTATATCTATTATTACTGGTTGCTGTAATAAAATCCACAGTCCTCGTTCTGTAGAAGATACAGATTATAGTTCAGCTGAAGCAGCTGGTGTGGGCTGAATGAAGCCAGTATCTTCATGCTGGTTGCAGGTGCAGGTTTATCGCCACTTCTTTGGTCCCGGCTATGTATCCCTCCGCAGCAGCTCAGCAAACAGATGCAGCCAAAGAGCAAATTTCATAATCAAGAGACGAACATTTGGAAAATACCTACTCAGTTGTCTGAATCCGAATTGGATTAGATTCAGAATAGCTTTAGCTGAACAGGATGCAGTTTTGTACAGAACGAGGTCTCCAGAAACACAGGTTTTATAAAGTATTGACTGAAGACTCGTCATATTCTATGTGTTTGATATTGTCAACAAGACCATGAGCTGATGCACTAGTGGGTGTGTCAGTTCATCTCTGTGGCTCTCAGGACCCTATTGACACAGATGCATACATCCTTAAAGAACATGTACTTCTATTGTTTTAAAACCTGGGCAGTTTATTTTTTTTAGTAAATGCTATTCAAACTGGAGTAAAAAGCCAAAAAGGACACACATCCTTCGAACTGAGAGTACATCCTTGTTTTTGAGTGTTTCTTGTGTGTGTGTGTGTCATCCGTTGATGATCTTTTGTGAGATAGCTCCTGGCAGTGTGTAGAAGAGCAGGGCGAGGAACAGCACCGTGATGAGCAGGACCAGGGCGATGATGATGTACTTCTTGTAGCTTCGCCACACCAAGTGGAAGAAACACTTGAAAGGATTGACGAACCACGAGAAGGAGGTGTCCGGACGACTGGGGAGGAGGGGAAAATAGGATACAGTAGTTTTATTCCTAAATAGTAAACTGAGCAGCATTGGTATGTTTTTAACAGCTCAATCAAAGCAGAGCAGTGCTTTGGGTAATTCTGACAGAAATGACTTAAGACTTTCCAAAAAAAAGCTTCAACTTTTGTATGAATTCCAACAAATGAGATATAATGTGTTAGCTAGTGAGCAGTGAGTAACTTAACGAGAAGTTAGAGTCCCCTCACCAAAATGTCAGACTAAAGCCTAACCTGCAGACATGCTCTTCTTAACTAAGGAAAACACTCGTTGACTTAAAAACATACAGTGTGGGCGTCTCATTGCCCTGAGTAAAGTTGTATCAATTCACCTACAACAGGCATTTACTTCTTGTTTGAACAATTTTAAAGTCCAATTGTCCTCCACTGTGTCAAAACATACGCGGTCACATTAAGAACCCACAGCAGAGTCAGTTTACAGAAAACACTGCCTGACTCTTACTTCGGTTTTGGCAGCGGCTCAGGCTCTTTGCGGGCGCGGCCAACCGGATTTTTCTCTGCCTCCTCAGCTGTCACAAGATGGAACTCTGCCTCCACTTTCCCCTGATGGATCCAGAACACATGTTACGCTTGACAGTAAAAGTGTTGGTCTATCTGTATGACTTTGTCTTGTGCAGCATGTGTGTGTCTGTGAACCCACCGTCAGCTCTCCAGACTTGCTGAAGGGCCACCAGCCTCTCGCTCTCTTCTGCTGGAAGATGGAGATTCTATCTAGCCCTTCCGTCAACATGTCCGCCTTACATGACTTTGCTGTCTTTGCCCCCCGAGGGAAACCGTGGAGGTCTAACTCCACTGTGCCTACACACACACACGACACACACGCACAGTCAAATATACAGTACAGATAGAGAGACATACACATGGAGAGGCCTTCACACACACACACACACACACCTAGGAAGTCGTCAGAGGACAGCGTCTCGAAGTCCCAGACCTGCAGAATGAGGATGGCAGGAAGCTTCTGCTCGGTTTTATCCAGAGAGAAAATGCTCTCTCTCTTCCTCACCACTACCACCTGAGAGAGAGAAGAAAACATGAACGTGTTGATAATGTCATATTGGTCATTTTTCTACATCAGCAAAACAGCTGAAGCTGCTGCGGATTCAAGGTCATGCTTGTTTCAGCAGGTGTGACACGGCTGTCTGTCTGCCTGTCTACACGTCAGCACCTTCTCAGCAGGCAAGTAGTTGAAGGGGAACACAAAGCGCCAGTTGAAGTTTCCTTCTCCTGTCAGAGAGTTGTAGTGGACGTCCGTCTCCTGACGGTCGTCTTCTAAACCTTTCAGCCAGCTACAGACAAAGATGGACATTTATTATTCATAGATAGAGACCATACAGTATTATGCTCCTTTCAATTAGGAATAAGCTAACTAAAAGACATTTCTGAGTGTGATTAACATCATGAACAGAGTTTGGTGTTACCCCTTGATGTAGATGTCACTGGACTGTTGGCCGGTCAGGAAGTTGCTGTCCTCCAGAATCACATCTTCTGTGTTCCAGATGATGATACGCAGCTCGTACCTGAACACACACACACACACACAAAATAAGTAGAATAAGTAGAATAACTAATGTTTAATTCAAGACTTTAAAGGTCCCATAATGTATGGAGTGAGACTTCCATATCTGTTTGATAATAAATCTGGTCTGGGTGCTGTATAAAAAATGAGAAAATATGAAAATGCTCAATCCACTGAGAGATGCACACAGATACATTCAGTAACTGTGTCTTTAATGAGCTATCAGGACCTCTGCAAGGTTGTGATGTCACAACTATAGAACCACCGCCCACAGCCACGCCCCACAGCACATGCAGAAATATGACAGGCAGTGCCTGCTCAGGCCTTTGAGAGCCGACCAATCAGAGCAGGCTTGTAATATCGGCCTTAAAGAGACAAGAGCTAAAACAGAGCATTCAGACAGAGGGTGAATAGAGGCGCTGCAGTATGGCAGTATGAGAAAATATGTTTTTTGAACAGAAAAGAATGTGAACATTTTTGAATAGACACCTGACTTAAAAACATCTAAAACATTAGAATGAGAAAAATATGGGACCTTTACAGACCCTTTTGGTTTTCGAGGTGAAATGTCCACCGAAGGTCCCGGATGAGGCAAGTCCATGGGAAACATGTCTACCCACATCTGGACCTGGCCCTACACACACACACACACACACACACATACGTATTTGTGCTGAAAAGATTCCTCAAAGATACACGTCTTTCTCACATGATAGCACTCTGGTATAGCTGCTATGAATGGGGAAAGCTGTGATGCAGAGAAGAAAGCTCTTGATGAAAAGACGGAGCCAGAGCTTCTGTATAGAAGCAAAATAAAGCTGCAAGCCAAAGAAATGACAGTGAATTTAGTACAGCGTATGCTCTCCATTTTCTCCAACACTGTAGATTATTAACCAATGTGAGTATTCAGTACCAGCACCAGGCAGAAGTATTCAGAAATTTGATTCATATCAGATTACATTTGTAAATTATGCTTTTATTCTAAAAAAAAAGGAGGCTGCTGGATGACAGAATGTCTGCTCTTATTTGGAAGCAGGATTCATGAGCCTGGTAAAACTTATGCTTAATTTCTGTTGTGTCAAGTTAAGTTGCATTCAGAAAATGTACTTTGTTGGTTAATATTCAAAGTACCTGGTCCATGCCAGGCCGAGCCTTGTTAAACAGCGTTCTGGTCTCGATGTGTTCTGGCACCAGCTTGCATCCCACAGCTGGGATCTCCGCCCAGCGATGCAGGATCTTCAGAGACAGGTGCTCATAGGACTCCACTGGCTCATCTGAGACATGTGCACACATCATATTCATTAATGTCACACACAGACACACACACACACACACACACACACACACACACACACACACACACACCCTCAGTGTGTGTTGTTGCTTGCTAGCTTACAGCTAATGCCCAAAAACTTTCAGAACACACATTAAAATGACCACCACTGTTGATGAAAAGTAGTAAGTAGTAGTTAGTTAATTTTATTCACGTTGAGTTTTATAGTGTGTTATGAAAGATTTATTAACTGTGTACTCAGTGCTTATTATAAATGCTTAAGGTTGGGGCTAAACTGAAGGTTCAAGGAGGACCAAAAGCACATCTTTACCTTCATGCATGAAGAGTGTCTTGCCAGTGAAAACCTTTTCAGCCACAGTGATGCGTCCTGGTCGGAACTGAGGATCTTCAAAACCGTTCTCTCTGCACAGCTTGGACAGCAGCTCAGAAGGCTTCAGACAGTCTCTCCAGGCATTATAACCGTCACTAAGAGAGGGAGAGAGGCACTTCTGTCTTGTTTTCATATGATTATCAAACAGAATACGAGTTAACAATGAAAGCTTCGGAAAGGTTTCTCCAAACATGTCAGTCTTTCTTCCTTTAATAGATTTGTTTCATCAGATGAAAGTTCTGTTTTCTACAATTCCTCACCGAATAAGAGCAAGGAGATGAAGTAAGAGTTACTCCAACCAGCAGAATGAATCCAAGAAAACAGATAACTCAAACTAAGTTTCTCCGGTTGAGTGAAGGCTGGCACCCAGACTTACAGGCTGTACTCAGTCGGGAGTCCACAGGTGGCTCTGTGTCGACTGTAGAACCGGTTCTCCAGGTCAATGCGAGTCTCTCCTATCAGGTCGTCCCCTCCCACCAAGTCATAATCATAGATCAGTACCGACAGCAGAGACTCTTGAGGAAACTTTGCATGCATCTCGAAAGACCTTGAAGAAGAGATGAAAGAGAAAGAGCTTGAGAAGTTCTGGCTTCAAAAATGAAATGCGTTCAACTTTAAAACAAGCTGGAGTCGGTCAGTCAGTAACCTTCCAAACACAGGATTCAGCTGTTTGGGGATGTAGTTGTCTCTGTCTTTGATTTCGTTTTTGCCGAGCCGAAGAACAATGTAAGGATCCGCCTTCCCGTCTGGATCAGCTGGATGCAGATTGGATGCCTGAAGAGAGAAGAGTAGACAGTACATTATATAACACAATGCTTTAGTCTGAGTTCACTATGGGTCATTACGTGAATCTTGCTTTGGTGCCAGACTGTGGTGACAGCTGTATTGAAGTCAATGGGAATTAATCGAGAATCGCACTAGAACCAACATATCAATTGTATGTGAGTTCTGATGAAGAAACACCTCCAGGAAATGAAAGAACATTGACACGTTGTTTGTTCCTCGACTTTGTGTAGGAAAGGCTCCTGTTCCCAGTGTGACAGCAGTCAGGAAATCAGTCGGATCTGGCCCATTTGATCACAACATTATCAGCCCTGTCAATCATTTTGGGAAAACAACTGTGGTAAACCTACTCTCTGAAGGGTGTTTCTGTCATATTCTAGTTCTTTGCACTGTGCTGTGCACTCAGTATGACCAAAGTCTTTCACAGGGGTAGGTGAATATGATTTGAGCCAGCTCTTAGCAAGCTAATTGAACAAGAATGGCCGGGAAAGCACAGTTTCCCAAAACGAACAAACTAAGATATCTTAACAGCGGTGAGTACTAACAATAGCCATGTTTTTTTGTTTGCATTAATTGTGATAATATGAGGTGTTTCCTTATATGTGAATGAGACACAAGTAGTAGTTGGTATGGTTAATGATGACAATAACGTGCTGCGCTCACAGTGGATACTTGGTCTCTAACAGCTTACCAACTCCAGGTTCAACTGACCTGCATGATAGTTGTTACACTGTCAGTGGCCTTTATTAAGGCAATGACCTCCATGTGGTACTAAGGGCCATTTGACTCAACAAAAATACCAAATCAAAAGAGAGGACGTCAACCCTGCATGCACAATGACATCATATAATGAAAATATGAGATGTTGAAGTCAGTCATACTACACAGGAGAGACTACATTTTGACTGTGTTACATCTGGTTTAAATGCAGTTAATGTTGAGAGTTCTTAAAATGGTGCCCTTTAAACTGGCAGTGATGTAAAAAGAGCTATAGAAAGTTTTAGAAAAGCCCACAAACACACAGGAGCAATCACACACTACCAGTTTGTTTGTGGTTTTTACGCTTGTCTTACATTTAGTCAACACTTTTATCATAGCCTCTAAGTAAATGTGGTGTTGCTGACCAAACAAACTGGACTGAATATTCTGAAAAGGCTAAACAAGAAAGCAGGAGGAAAAAGGCATTATAATTTAAATAATCACACACTTCTCAGTGTGTTTCCAGTGTGTATCCTGTATAGCTGTCAGTAATGTATGCTGGAAAGATTTTAAAGCCCTCTAATGCAGATGTGTTATTCTGAGCTGTAGAAATAAAGTTGGCTTTTGATTTGTATTTGGAGAACAGTTCTTGAATCATGTTCTCAGGGCAACTTCTGCCAGTCACTCCACTCAAAGTACTTGAAATGAATTTACTTAAATATAAACCTAGCAAAATATTGCAAACCTTGAGTTCTGACTGATCCACTCACTGTTTTCATTATTCAGTTATACTTGTAGGCATATGAAATGCTTATTTTTGTCATTTGCTTGATTCATTTTAATAAAGCTTTTTTCAAGACATCAGCTGTGTGTGTGTGTGTGTGTGTGTGTGTGTGTGTGTGTTCATTTTAAATGCAGTGTGGAGACTGTGTGAATTAAAGAATATAAACCCCTCAGGATCAGTTTTATCTTTACATATGAGAACGCACAGAGACGATGTAAACCCGTATGAGGACTTGGACCGGGCCATTGGGAGGGATTCCTCTGTTGACTCTGAAGTGCCCAGTGTCACCAGCTTCCTCCCAGTCCTCTTCATCATCCTCAGACAGTTTATACAGGCAGAATCGTCCCTGCATATGCACATAGTGGATTAGGTCAGTGTGAGGACATGTCGTCAGCATGTTTGTAGGGTAAAGACATTCGAGCTAATCGTCTCACCTTGAATTTGCCAACAAATCTCTCCTCGGTCGCCCCTTCCTCCTCGCTGGCTTTCCCTCGGAACAGCTCGTATGTTTTCACCCAGTCATCAAAAGGCCCGAACTCTGCCTCCAGCTCCCTGTTGTACAGCTGTAGAGACATTGTGGGCATCATTTTAAGTCAGTCTTTACACTGTAAATGCTTCCTAGAGCAATAATGAACTGTATGTATATTGTATTTTCAGTAGTCCATCACAACTTGTCGCTCCTTCGTTCTGAACATCCAACATCACTGAATGAAGCTGTTTGTCATCAGACTTGTGTGTAGTGTGTGTGAACTGAGTACCTTGAGTGTGGCTAATTTAGTAGGTTGACCAACGTTTGGCTCCAGGGTTCCTTTTCCTTTCTGTTTTTTCTTTTTATCTCCATCCGAGCTGGTGACTGATGAAACAAACCAGACATGTATTCAGTGCTTCTCGACACAAAGCAGCATAGCATTGTGTTGACACAGCAGGTAACATCAGGAAACAAACTAGAGTCGGTCAGTTTCGTGGTAAATTCAGGAACTCCATACAAAGTGTCACTCAGAATCCTCACAGTGAGGTCTGTGATTGAACCTGTCCATCCTCTCCACGAGAATTAACTCTTCAGACACCGTCCACCATGAAGAATTGCACACTAATCCTCCGACTCGGGCCAACAAATAGTATGCAAAAAAGCAAGGAGCTGGAGGTGAACAGTGGTAGCTGCAGGGCAGGTCATGCAGTGACAGGACTGACAGTGTCACACCCTGAACGAGCTGAACAACACAGCTGCCAATACACGGGGTTTTTTCCACAGAAACCAGTGAGATACAGTCAGTTCCCAGAGCCTCAGTCAGTAAACAAGTTAGCAAGCAGAACATTTTGCCCCAGGAAGTCAGAATGAACAGGGGCCATGCTGCCCCTGAATGACACAACTCCTTCAGTCCTTACCCAAGGAGTCTATTCCAGCGCTGAGCAAGCTCTGGTACGGCAAAGCTGCAATACACAACCACATGTGTGTGGGTCAGGGGAAAATTATGGGATTATCTGATTTAAGACCAGTGTACCCATCGTATCTATAAGAGACCTAAATCAAAACTGTCAGCGGTGAAAGTAACATGCGCTTTACAAATGCGTTACAAAGATGGAGTGGAGCCTATTGTAATTTCTATGGGTGTTTAAATCTGCAAAAACTTTATCAGCCACTTGGTGGCAGCAGAAACATGATGGGAACACAGCATTGACTGGTGAAACATTCTGATATATATCACAGTATTAAAAGAAAAATAAATGTAACAATGTCCTTTAAGGAGATAAAATATGATGTGTACAGCGTTTATTATTTTTTTTTACAATTTGTATTTGCTGTGCTTCCACAGTAAAATAAAAGTAGCCATTGATGACCTACGCGTGTTTTTATTTGAGAGGATGTTGTTTATACTTTCATTTTAATCTGAAACCCTCCCTGTAGCTGCTAGGCAAATACATCTGCTGTGGGTGCACAAGCTGAAACGCATGGCGAGGGTGTAAACATCGTCTTTTCAGTTTGGGATCTCTGGGCTTCTGGAGGCTTGGATTACGCCAGACGACCTGTACAGAGCAATTTCATGTTTGTTTATTTGTTGTGCCCTGCTACTTCAGCTGTTTATATGACTGTTGCATCACTGTTTTGCTTTACAGCTCCAGAAATGTTTTGTGGACTACGAAACTTCACCTGACTTTCCATCAGCACGAGAGGAGGAGATAATGACTGGGTGTCTTTTTTGGACAATTCATGTTTTTCAGAAAACCTCCCCGGGATCTGCACCCATGGGTTAATCAGATAAATTAAAAGTTATATTCTGATGGAAACATATAGGGGTTCCCACAACCCACCTCATCCCCCCTCACCCCCCACCACCTGATCCAGTCTGAATCAATGGTCTGAATACACACTTCTGCCCCCTCCACCCGAGACCAACTTATCACGTTGTAACGTGATACTGATTTTAATTTTTTTGTTTTCTGGTATATGGTACTTCCGTATATAAGTCTACTACAGTAAACAATTTCAAATGTATTGAGTGAGTTTAGAGAAAAGGTTGTCAGCTCTTGTCTGTAGACTACTTTTCACTCGTATATGTTGTGAGGGTTTGTTTTACATATCCTATAACTACAGATAAAGGGCAAAATTTGTTACATTTTCTGTTCCATATTTGTTTTCATGTTTTGTCTGCTTTCTATCATATAATATAATATAATCCAGATTGCATGTGTGTATGTCTTCCAACATTTCAGTGCACCGATAATGTTCGTGCCAGTTACACTCATTAGTGCAGTTTTTCTCCCTATGAGCTTTCAAACACATTCTCTATGAATTCAGTTATATTTGATTTAGATTTGACCAATGAAACATCCTACTAGTTTTTAAAATTAATTCATATTTATGATTCATGCTGGTATGCTTAAAGTCAATGTCGTTCTATAATGTTTTTTTTCTTATTAAAACATTCATTTTGGTGGTTTGTTACATAATGCACCAAATTATTACATTTTGTTGATAGAAAAAAGTGCAACACCTGCATTTTGTAATTACTGATGCAATATATAAGAACTTATTACAAAATGCGGCAAAGTTTATTACATATTGCGTTCAAGAATTGTATTACATTATCCCATAATGGGGCGTTATTATATAATGTTGCGCTACAGGGTTCATTCACATCCCATTGTTAGAGAGGTGACTAGTTCACCGATATGGACCTTTGACATCGGATTAAACAAACAACAGCACCTTCAACCAGACTGGCGGAGGCATGATGTAAGGACCCCCTTGAACCCCCCCCCCCCCCCCCTGAAAACAAGATGGTTCATCTCAAGGGGTTTATCCTTCTAATAAACTTACATCATGTAACAAGAGAGTGTCCCTACCTTTTTCAAAGACCTGAGGGAATGGAGAGCCATCCTTCTGTTTGGCCTGGAACACAAACACATGTTCATGTTTCTATTTATGAAATAAAGTTCACCACCTTTGGCAATACATTTCAAAAATCACCTCTACCTCTTTCTCTACAGATGCGTAGTATTTGGACCACCAGTCGATGACACACTCTGCTGATTCGTCAGCGATGGTCCTCCTCCTCCGCTTGGTAGAACGACCACGTGCGGTCTTTGTTCTGCTGTCCTGGATTTAAAATACACACACATGCATGTGATCCATAAGAACATCTATAGGTATTTATGTAGTTGCATATGCAGTAATGCTCACCTTTTTCTTCCTGGGTCCTTCCTGCTTTGGTGTGGGCGGGGCTGGAGGTGGGGCTTCATCCTCCACAGTGATGAGGAAGTCCTGATTTGTTAGTGATACAGTCGCACTGGTCTCTCCAGCATGCTGGGACAGCCCTAATGTACGAGAGACAAAGGAAAATGTTCCCTCGGGACAAGAGCAAGCATCAGCATCATCATGTTAATGAAATGGACACATTAATTACCCTCAGTGCTCTGTGGCTCTGGTGTCAGCGTTGGTTCAAGGGTGTATTCCACCTTGGGAGGTTGGTGTGTCTGTACGGGAGCAGGCAGGGCTGGAGGTGGAGTGTATTTGAAGGCCTTGAGGTTGTTGATGATGTGGTTTCCAACCAACGTGCTGCGACCGAAGGCCCGCCAGTCAACAACAGTGACACTGAGAGGAGGATGGAGGTGTTCGTTCTCTGGTAACTCCTGAAGGTCAGCAGAGTACAGCTTTTATGTTAGAAGAATGGTAATAATCCTATAAATGTCCTCATTCCATTGTGTACTACATGGCCAAAAGCAGGTGGAGATGTGAACACCACACCCTTATGTGATTGGTGAACATCTCTTTCAAAACCATGAGCTAAAGTTTTCATCTGTATCAAATATCCATCAGATTTTGGAGCCTGGCTGCAGGGATCTGATCCCATCCAGCCAACAGAGCACCTCTGAGGTCCAATGCAAGGTCACAGTGTTCCAGTTTATCCGAGCAGTGTTGGATAGACTTGAGGTCAGAGGAACATCCACACAAAACTGGAGAACAATTTTTATTTGTGGAGATGGCTTTGTGCAGAAATAGGCCTCCCCTAAACTGCTGCCACACTTTTGGAAGCACAGTATCATCAACATGCCATACCATGTGGACAGGACTGTCCAGGTACATTTGGCCCCATAGTGAATCAGACCAGCCACCCTCTAGGAATCCTCCCTATTAAAATCTGCTGTATTTGGAATGCTTCACACTTTTTATTATGACTCAATATAAATCCTGTATCAGTCTTACCAGCTCTATGACATCCACCAGTGTGCTGAAGTTTGGGTTGGACTTGTACTTCTGTATGACGGAGGAACGCAGTGTTTTACCTGCACACTCTATAAACACCTAGAGAAAAATAGAAGGGGCTCATTATTAATTCCAAGAGGGTCTTAATAAATATTTCTGTTTTCCACACTCCCCAGAGCCTCATTTTCTCCTAATGTGTAAATTAACTGGACATCAGCATCCTGTTTCCTAATTATGGTTCTCTGTTGCTCTTTCACAGGTTCTGTTCAAGGATGTTTTGAGGAATGAGTTGTTTTTTTTTTGTTTTTTTTCATGTAACAGACGTGTAAATACAACCCGTACTCATTCTGTGTTGTTACGCATATAAATATGCATCTCCTAGTTACACTTTTAAAATAGAGGACTATTTGGTTAGGTTTAGGAAAAGATGATAGCATGAGAGCTTGAGTTAAACTAAACAAGCTCTTAAAAAGTATGAAGTCTTGAGTGTGACCAAAATACAAATTGACCTCCATCAACAACTGCGTTCTTCAACCAATCAGAAGAAGGTATTCTATTTATGTATTTTTGTTTGTTTGTTTGCACAGTAAAACACAGAACCATATCAATAACGAGGTGAGATTCAGGAAACCCCTGGAGGTTTACAACAGGAAGCTCAGGTCAAAACGCACAACAAGCAGTTACAAAAGTCTTGTTATATACAAAAAAGGGAGAAATAAAAACAATTTGTAAAGTCTACACATAATTTCTTCATCTGCAGTTAAGCCCAGTGTGTGTGTGTGTGTTAGCACTCGTGTGTGCATGTACCTGTGGGCGATCGACGGACAGGAGCTGAACCTTCTTCAGCTCCCTCAGACCCCAGAATAACACCTGATGAAGACACACACACACACACACACACACACACACACACACACACACACACACACACACACACACACACACAGAGGTTTGTTATGGCTAAGTGGTTGGAGCGGCCTTTCAATCGACCTTTCAGCTTCTCAGGAGAAAAAAACGTTTTCTCCTGAAATGTCAGTAGAAAATGAGTTCAGTGTCCAGCTAAGAGTGGTCCAACAGAAACACTCAGCTTTCTTTCATTGATGTTGCTGTATATATGACATTAAAGACAACTTATCCTGGCAAAGGTCTTTAACAACAGGGTCACACACACACACACACACACCTCCAGTCTATAGGTGCTGAGGACAGGTCTGATGTTGGCAGGAACTGTGTAGATTCCTCCTTCTTGCTCCTCTAGCGGTGGCAGACTCTGCTCTCCGGACTCTGTGATCTAAGCACAGTCATCACAACGACACTTCCTAATTATCAGTATTTATTTTACATCCTGTGTCATCATGATGGAAACTGAACCATACATAAAGTCACTGTGACTGACCTGCAGCAGTTCAAATGCACCCAGCAGGTCTCCTCCTGACTGGCTGCCGCAGTGTAGAGGGCTGTACTGCAGAAGTGGAGGCGTGTAGGGGTCAGAGGACAGGCGGACCTCAGGCACCGCCACTGTGGCTCCCAGATACTCCGCCTTACTCTGACAAGGTGACATCAGAAGGAGGAGGTCAGAAGCTAGCAGTGAACAACCTACTACTTCATAAATCCATCTGTGTGTTTATCTACATCGTATTACCAGCGCGTCGTCGTCGTACACCTCGATGAGAATGCTTGGCGGCTCCTGCTCGATGTGTTGCAGATCTCCACTCAGCAGCAGACTGCTCATCAGCAAACACTGGTTCCATGTTGGACTGAGAGTCTGACTGATCACCTGACAGCCACACACACACACACACACACACACACACACACACACACACACACACACACACACACACACACACACAGGCAAACAATAAAAATATCTGAACGTGAACGTATTTATCCAAAGTCACTGTTAAGTGGTACAAGGTCTTATGAAGCTTTCAGGAATGAGAATGGGCAGCAGTTTTTTTTTACCTGAGTGTAAAAATAAGACAATGAGCTTACTACTTGATGACTATGAGCAGGGATTTGGGAAGTAAAATGTACGTACTATAGAAGTTAATATAGACTTCATGCGACTGCAGTACACAGTATTGGGCTGTTGTTACTCAACAGGTACAATGCTGTCCTTTGTATTTGAATCCCTCTATGCTGTATTTGTTATTGACATTACAGTACCTGCTTTTGAGATACAGTTCATCCTCATGTGTAAATAGTGGCCAACTAAAGTCCTCAATTGAAAGCCAGTATTTCAGATTCTGGTAATTAGGGTCTAAATGTGCACCTTTAATCAATAAATTCAAATAGTCTGATCAGTTTTAAACATTTTCTCACAGGTGACCATAAACGTTTTCAAAATGCCTTTTTCAAGGACAAATGCTCACTATGAATGTTGTGAAAAGATCCAACTCTGCTCATCTCTCTGTGACGAAGCTGTTTTAGGACGGAGACTTCCTGACAAATGCTCCTCTGCTCTGAACATATACTTTCAACTTTGTGAGGTTTTAGGAGCCTCCAGTACTCTTATATAAGCTGCATATGTTCTGCATGAGCTCTGTACAACAACGTGATTGAAGAGGAGAAGAAAAACTTTCTTCATGTTTGTTTTATTCATGATTTAAACCTCAACGTTTGCTGCCTGAATACGCTCAATCATTTACAGAACAAAAACACGTCAAAGTACCGCCCATCACGTTTGATTGACGGGTGATCACTGTGCAGTGAAAAAATGCCACAAGAATCAGCTCTAAGCAAGAATGATGGAAAAAAAACACCATAATAGAATTGAACCCACTGTCCCTTAAAAGACTTCCGTCTATTTGGGGGTACGGAACTCAGCAGAGTCTCCAGAGCAGAAAAAACAGAGTCCAGCATAGAGAGGCTGAGTAAATGTGGTGTGGACTCTGTGGAGGAGAGTCATGGACAGAATGGACAGAATGCCTGCACTGTGATGCAGGTACACTCCAACTCTACGGGACTGAGGTCCAGAGAAAGGTTTGAGGTCACTGTTAATAAAATAATAAAAGTGATAACTTTACCATTATATCCAAATCTACATTCACCTGACCCCCCTGCTCGCCTGATATCCTTGTATGTGACTACTACGTCAACTCCTATCCCTCTCTGCTCCACCTCCCAGTAACAACATCCAGTCAGACTCTCTCTGCTCAGGACCTGAGGCCTGTCAGTGAATCTGTCAGGGTGACTGGGATAACACTGTTGTTGAATCCTAAATGATGCTCTTCTGTTGCCCTTTGATAATAACAGCTTTGTGTATGCTGTGTTTGGGTCCAGTGTGATTTCACGTGAATATTTTAATAGGTCATCTCTGGTCTCGGGCTCTGGTTCTGGCCACTTCAGTCACTGTCAGTGAGATGTTTGTCTGTTTCTGTCCAAGAATGTCCTGTAGTTTATGTCTGACCTCTGACACAGCTGCTGTCACATCCTCAAAGTAGCTCACAGGACGGATATTGATGCTGGATGAGTGTGTAGACTCACTGAGTGCTGACAGTGAGGGGCAGTTGTGTGGAAACTGGGTGTGATCCTCTGTGTGGTGAGAGCTTCTTCAGCTCAGCGTCTTTCCTCTTCAGCTCAGTGATCTCCTGCTCCAGCTTCTCCTGATGCTCCTTGACTCGACTCACTTCAGTTTCCTGCTGGGATCTGACCTGCTGTTTCACATCAGAGCGTCTTTTCTCCATGAGACGGATCAGCTGGGTGAAGATCTTCTCACTGTGCTCCACTGCTTTATCAGCAGAGCCATTGATGGCCTCCACCTCCTGTTGAAGCGCCTTCACATATTTCTCTCTCTCCTGGATTCTCTGCTGGATGTTGTGTCGACTCCCCTCCAGCTCTCTCTGCCTCTCAGTCCTCTCTGCTGCAGCTAACACTGTGTTGTGGTCTTTATGTTGATCCACAGAGCAGAGATAACAGATACACCGCTGATCAGTGCGGCAGAACATCTTCATCACCTCATCATGACGAGAGCAGATGTTCTCCTGGAGCATCTCGGAGGGCTCCACCAGCTTGACCAGACAGCACTTTAATGCTTTCAGTCTTCTCCCAGTGCAGACATCACAGGCCACATCTTCAGGTCCAGCATAGCAGGGATCAGCAGGAGCAGCTTGGAGTCCAGCCTTCTTCAGTTCCTCCACTAAAACTGCTAAGATGGTGCTTTTCAGCAGCTCGGGCCTCGGTGTGAAGCTCTTCCTGCACTGCAGGCAGCTGTGGGTCCCCTTCTCATCCTCCGTGTCCCAGTGATCTTTGATACAGTTCATGCAGTAGCTGTGTCCACAGTGAGTAGTCACCGGATCCCTCAGTAGATCCGAACAGATTGAACAAACAAAGGTGTCCCAGTGCAGCTGAACTCCTTTCTGCGCCATTTCACTTTCACTGCCACATAACTGAAACTAGTTTGAGCTCTGTTCCAAACAACATGTGCTTGTGCAGTGAATGAGGCCTGTCAGCTTAGTTACACTCATCATCTAACTGTAGATCTGAAGGGGAGGGAACATGGAAATACACTACAATACAATACAATACAGAGAGAGTAGCTGGCTGTGTGTGAGAAGAAGAGGGGTGGGGGCTTACAAAGCTCGGATTCATTGCAGGACGAGGAGCAGCTCTGTGAGTCTAGACTCAGACTCAGTTAAAACCTGCTCCATATTTGAAAACAATTCAGTTAGTGGTAAAATCCTTACTTTTCACCTGAGGCTATGTTAATGGAATGGTAGCAGTAAGATCAGTTGACCTGAGACAAGAGTGTGATTCAGTATCTGTGAAGTCAAACCCATGCAAGCACACATACTCACATTGGTGGTTTGGCTGTGGGACAGATAGGTGACTCGAGCAAAAGGGTCAGACAGGCCTGAGTTGTCTGCAGCAATCAGACCACGAGCCTGATACATGTGGCACCTCAGCTGGAACTTATGCTGCTCTGGAGACACAAACACACACACACACACACACACTACTACTTTAAACCTAATATAACAGTGATGCAATGGATTTGAAGATAAACCAGTTCCTTTTTTTATAAACTGTATTCATGCAGACATCTACATGACAGATTGTACTAAAAACAGTTTAAGAGTCTTAGCCGTGGAATTAGTTTGACAGCAGGGGTGGATTGGCCATCGGGAGTACCGGGATTTTACCGATGGGCCGATCACTAATGGGCCAATGGACGGCCGTTTTTTATTTTATTTTTATTTATTTATTTATTTATGTATTTATTTATTGATTGAACTTTTTTATTATTATTATTATTATTATTATTATTTAGTTATTTATTTATTTTGCCATACCTCGCCTTGCCTTGTTAACTATTGTAACTCTCCCGGCCCGGGGAGAGAGACATGCATCGGCTCGGCTCACAGTGCTCAGCTGCAGACACAGCAGAGAGGTGACGATTGGCCCAGTGGCTTGTCTGTCTAAAGAATACCTGGCCCAATGGCCCTATGAGAGGCTACAGAGGCCCAGGAGTCCCACCCACGCATGTTCTATACCCCCCCTCGTCCAATCACTTTTAATGATGAGGAGTCGATGATGATAGAGAGAGCGACAGAAAAAAAACAACAACAACACACCAGCATGGGAAAGGAAAAGAAAAGCTCCAGCAGCACAGGCTGCTAAAAGTAAAACAGTTCCGCAGATGTTTGCTGTAGGGGCCGGCCTGGCCGGGGCGAGCAGCACCGATGCTGCAGCTTCAGCAGCGGGTCCTTCACGTGAGTCTGACAGTGAGTCTGAAGAGAGTGAAGCTCCCATTACCACTGACTGCCCTTATGGTGCAGGAGGAGGCTGAAAACATAAGTGTTGAGGAAGACTCTCCACGATGTGAAGGAGGTAGTGATACCGTGGTAAGTAGGTATGTGGTTCTAGAATGGTGTGGATAAACATTCAGTAAAATAAATGGTTCAGAACGGTTGCTTAACTGTCTATGAACTTTACTTGACATAATAAATAGCAAACTCTGGATGGTGTGGTGTGTTACAACTAAATCTAGTTATCTAAAGTATTGGAAAACAATAACCATATCCATATACTATCCTGATTAATTGATTAGTTGCTTTTATTTACCACTTAAGCCCTATTTCATACTTTCATCAATGGATGCCACACAAAATTGCAGATCTACAAGCTTACAACTCACATGTTGCAATGTGATGTGTGCATGTAGCTCTGCTATTTTCACAGTTTATGATCCTTTCTACCTATAATGTACTTTAGCCAGCATCCTCCTTCTAAGAACAATACATTTACTTTCCTCTTTTATTGGCTGTCTATTATACATTTATTTTAGTGAAGACTTGAGAACTTGCATGGATATCGTTCAGTAATCACTTAAATAATGTATACATCTTTTGTTGTCTGTCTTTCACAGGGCTCTCTGTTTGTATGTTTTTGAGTGACCTACAGTACCTGGCTGCCAGCCTGCCAATGCCATGATTCCCTGCTTGTACCTGTATGAGTGAGTGACAAATAAACACTCTCGAATCTTAAATCCTTTCTCCAGTATCCTTCTTAAGAGCAAGTGAGCAACACTGTGTCGTTATCATTTATTTTATTCAAGGCTTCAGAATATAAAGGGATATTGTTTAGTATAGTGGTGTTATTAAGAGCATGTGTGTTTGTATGTACATCAATGGGGCGAGTTGGCACAATATTTGCGCGCGGATTGTGGTGGGCCGGTCTGGACCAAAAAGTCCAGGGCCAGATTTTTGTCCCAGTCCACCCCTGTTTGACAGTGTTTGGTTGTGGTCCAAAAAAAGCCAGAAACAGAAGGCAAATGCATTGTGTGGATTTGAAGGGAAGAAAAATAACCACAGAAATGGAAGGATATAAAAATGTCTCTCTCACCTGCACTGAGCAGGTACTTTGGAGGGCTGCTGGCATCGGCGCCCCCTGTGGCCGGACTGAATCCTGCAGGAATGTCGTCCAGCATGTGGCTGGAGTCTGAGCAGGTTCCATACCACAGATACACATCCACCTTCGCTTGGACTGACAAGCCTGCAACACGCTTACCTGGATGCTGCACACACACACACACACACACACACACACACACACACACACACACACACACACACGCGCACACACACACACACACACACACACACACACACACCTGCATTAGTTTGTCTCTGCCAGCCTTCCTACAATAATAATAATAATAATAATAATAATAATAATAATAATAATAATAATAATAATAACAATAATAGGATAGTCATACGTATGTATGTGTGTTTACCTTCAGAAACAGAGTTATTATCTTGCCACAGTGGATTCCTCGGGCCTCTCGGCTGCTAGAGTACAGCAGGTCTCTGGTTCGGACCCGAGCGTATGCAACACGCTTGTTGTTGCTCAGCAACCACACAAAGAGGTCGGGCACAGTGTGCTGGGGCTGCAGCGTGTGAAGTGAATAAGAAAAGTTATGACATAAAAGGTACACACGACAATGACAAGACACACACACACACACACACGCACACACACACACACACACACACACACACACACACACACACACACACACACACAGTTTGAGTCCCATACCTCCTCCACAAGAAAGTGTAGTTTGTGTGCGAGTTTTGTTGCATCATGCAGCATTTCTTTCACACCACCGGCTTTTCTCTTCCTGTCTCCCAAGGACTGGGCCTCTCCTATCATACTTTCCTGCAAGACACACAAACACACACACATTAGTTGTGCTGAATCTGATGCATGATTAACACTGTTAAGGCTCGATGAAACACCTGACCTGGAGAAACACCTGCACCTGCGGACTACCCAGTTTTCCAAAGGCCCATTATTCTGAACCCCTAATAGTCCAGGGGATTCTTTTGATTATTGGGCTTTGGAATAGGGATCATGAGAATAAGCTGTTCTCAGAGTAAAATAAGGTCCCCAGAAGCTATAAAAGTAGCAGGGTTCTTCGCATATAAACAAATTCAAACAGTATCAATTGTTTTGTCCTTTAAGGTAATTTTTCTTTATTCAGTCATGAAAACAGAGAGATTTTGATTATTTAGTTTGTTTGTTTGAAGATCTTTCCCTTTTCTCCACCAAATCTGAGTCTGTTTCATGTAAAAATTAAACCAATTAGTGAGAGCCTTTTTCCACTGGAGAAACATGACTCTGTTTCAGTCCCTGACTTGTTGACTTCCTCACAAACGATGTGGACTGAAAATTTTATCAAAACAGACCGATGTTGAGATTAACGTGCACTACTTAATTTCTTCCCACTGCTGTTGGGGTGTGCTGACAAAACAGCCGCACCTGAGGATCTCTTGTAGGAGCAAAATGTTTCACTCTCAGTCTGATGGCCTTAAAGATCGTGTGCACTGTAGATTTAGTGTGTGTGTGTGTGTACGTGCGTGTATGTTTTCCCACCAGTTCCTGTTTACACATGGTGAGGCGCTTCTTGTCCAGCTGTGTCAGGTAGCTCGACTTTAGCTCCGCTTTCAACTTGGCCTCTGCTGTTGCTATGAAACTCCTGCAGAAAAAACACAACAAGCTCGTGGTGAAAAGAAGCAGCTGGTGTCAGCATGTCTGTCTACACTCTCCCCTGAAAAACACCAGTTTAATGGTGCACTTGTGCATCATAATGTACAGCGCTACTGTTAAACAATGATTCAGCATCAGATTTCACCCATCAGCAACACTGGAACAGTAAAAAGGGTTATCCTCCATTACCCAGCTGTATCATGATGTAATTAAACACTCCTCTGTGACTGCGTTTGCACTCCTTAATTCACTATATGATATAGAGCGACCATATGAAGGTTTGCCCTGTCTCTCTAATGAGTATGAGAGGCCGTCCAATTATTAATGCGGCAGTGATCTTTCCGTCACTTTATGATAGAGAGTGATGATCCTAGCAAATGAAATGTCGTAGAGGAAAGAAGGTTAGATGTGTGGAACACTGAGGATTCTTCATGTTTAATGGTTAAGTGTGTTTACAGGTCTCAGGGAGTACTATGAAACCTACTGTGTTCACAGAGGAAGCTGCACATAATCTGATCAACTGCCTCTGTGGAGTGGCTCAGTGGCTGAGTTGCATTGAGGCTAATGTAGGCTTCAGGTTCTGTCGTGAGATTCGAAACAGTCAAGAGCTGTTGAATATTTTCATAAATAAAACGTCTTTGTTGGACCCACTTTTAGCTTTTTTAAAGCTGCTGTAAGCATTGTTTAAGATAACTTCCTGTCCGTTTAGCTGTTAGCAATCCCATCCCTCCTCTCTACGTCACCACATGAACGCGGTAATCTCCAGTCAGCAGCAAACAGGAAGAGGATCCTGCTATGCAGACAAGACCCCCTTTCTAGGCAGTTCTCTGTCCTGATTGGATAAAGTGGGCAGGGATACCAGAAAATGTCTCTTCTCTTTTACTACATGAGCCATGAGCAGGGGGAGGAGAGACATGGGACTGGAAAAACACTCTATACCAGTGATTACTGTTGGAATACAGAGCTAATTAACTCTAATTCTAATAAGAATATAACACTGACAGCAGCTTTAATGAAGGTGAGATGTTTTTTCAGTTGTGACAAAATGACTACATTTTTTACATCGGAGCAATAAGAAGCGTGCTTATTTTTTTTTATAAACAAACAGGATAAAGCTTTCTCATCTTTGTTGCTGTGAGACATTAACTAGATTTGACTGTCTGAATACCTGGCATCCATACAGAATTCTCTGAGGACAGTTTTGAGCGCATGCTCAGCTCCTGGATCTGACTTCTTGTGTAGCGCAGCTGCGCTGGCTACACCCTCCTCCTAAAAGACAAGAAGTATACAGTGCATATAAATTCCCTCCAAGGATGTCGGTGGAAACTATTCATACAGAAATGACTTCAAATCAGGTCTATAACTATAGAATAACTATAGTCAAACAAAATAAGAACAGAGTGTGTGTGTGTGTGTGTGTGTGTGTGTGTGTGTGTGTGTGTGTACATACAAAGAGAACAGCTATATTTTCCAGCATATTGGAGTTGAACAGTCGGTACGTTCTGTCCTCCCATTGACTCAGCACATTAACACATGGCTTCTGCTTCTCCAGGGGCAGATACATGTAGTACCTGAATGTGCACACATTAACACACAGTTATGCACACAATGAACTAAGAGACTGTCGAAAACAGTGAAGAGCAATGTACTGTAAACTAGAAAACACTGTACACAGGAACTGAAAAACGCAAAAGGTCAAGACTTTACTTTTATACCCAATAACATAGTCAAGCAACTGAGTCCAACATTTTGTTTCAGTGTGTCCGCAATTGTAACTTGACAAGCATCACCATTTTGATTCCAAATCAAAAATCAATCCAAATGAGCATTCAACTTCGATTGTCAAATTCCAAAGCAGGATCAGTGTTTTTTTTGTTTTTTTCTGGAGGTAACATCAACAGCAATGGAGATGATGGTTTATTGTCTATCTCAGATATCCTCTATTACATTTTTTGTAAAGAGTTTTACAGAGATTTGAGAAACTGAACTGAAATTTTTGTTGAATATTAATTGAACTTGCAAAAAGCCACCAGGATAAAACTGTTTTTAAGGAAGAATTTGAAAATGTAAATGACAGTATTCAGGACATAAAAAAACGAATGATCTGTTGATCTTTGCACATCCAGATGTGATCTGATAATGATATGATAGTCAGAGTTGACGAACAATGTTTAAAGTGAAAATTGAATCGAATTGTGGCACGACAACAACAGATTTCAACCTGTTTCCTTCAACCATGAGTGGTTTCTCTGGAGTCGTGGTGGACTTGGAGACCAAGGTGGTTTCCTGAGGTTCTCTGGGCAGGAGGGGGGATGCCAGGGAGGTAGGGGAATAGCCCAGAGTGGAGGAGCCCGAAATGTCACTGCTGTCTTGGATGTCCAGACCTCTTCTCCTCCGACTGACAGCAGGACTGGGGGCAGGGATACCTACAGACTCTAGGACATTACCAAAGTTACCTGAGGGAGGAAACACAAGTAGAAGAGGTTTCTGTATGTGTCACCAGCCACATAAAGACCAAACAGTACAACAAGACAAGGACATGACTGGAGGATGGGTGGAACTACACTGGAAAAGAAACCAGTGCCTTCAATTGTGATTGTTCTGGGGATTAAACTACACTGTGAGAAAAAAAAAGTGAAAAGAGTGGGTTTAGCAGCTCACCTAAGGAGAACTCAAAGCTGATTGGCTTGTCTCCGATCTTCCTGTCGATCATGGTGGCATCAAACAATGCCCCAAACAGCAGGAAGCTCTCCATGTTGTCTGCATCCAGCTGGACACAGGAGCACTGACATTAATTCGTCATTCTGTTTGGCAGAACTTTCCATGTCATCATTTCAGGCACTTCCAATAATATATTTTCCTCCACTTCAGAAAGCTGAAACCATTTATTTTCACTGCGTGTATTATAGCTCATGGGTAGCCAGCATGAAAAAGTCTGGGCAATGTTATTGTCAGCATATCTGGCATATTCACAACAATTTGTTTTTGTAGTCAGGAACTAAAAAAAACCCTCAGCTTGTATGTTGCAGACTCTTTCTCCGCAGGAAAGGCTAATAGGTATTGTAGAGTTTATTGTCATTTGCCGGACCAATCTTCCCAAAAACCTTATCTTTCTATGTAAGAAAGCTCTGTCTCCCTACCCCAGGAGGAGATTCCACTGGCAGGACCTCCGGTGCCACAGCCTTTCCTTTGTCATCATCAGCAGCTCCACCTGCAGCGCCACCCACTCCTCCTGCAGGAGTCTTGCCGTCCTTCCCTCCGGCTTTTCCTGCTTTAGAGTCCTTCACGGGCTTGACTATTCTGATGAATTTGGACTCTGTCCCCGTCCCTCCTGATAGGATCTCCACTGCCAGCTCCATGTACACCCGACCCCTGACACCAGAAAGAAATTGACAGCTTGTTGTTGGTAACTTGTCACTTTATTATTAATGTAGTGATTTTTCTCATTCTAAAAATATTTGAACAATCATTATCTTCGAACACTGACCTGTAGGACACTCCCTCTCCGATGCCCTCATTTAGCTCCCCTGTGTCATCTCCTAATGAAAAGTTTCGGGCAGAGCCGTAGAGGTTAATCCAAGCAGGACCGAAGGTTGGTAGAAACCCTGAAAACAGAAAAGAAGAAGAGAATAAGATGGACAGAGAATATGTAAACAACATTTACCATGAGCCGATCAGAAATGCACTCTTTCCACCTGGATTATGAATCCTGTGTGTCCTTACCTCTGTCACCATCCTGTTCATTAGAAATGCGTCTCAAGTCAAAATAATGGGTTCCAATGGCAACATCATTCATGCTTCCCTCATCCCAGACCTATGGCGAGAGAGAGGGCAGACACTGGAGACCTGTGACATTATGTGTCATGTAATTGTGTATTTGAATTGTGTAAATCATGGTGAAATTCGGAGAAATTCACTTCCTCCTCCCACATTCATACCTGGATCTTCAATCTCTGACACAGAGGAGGAAACATCTCTGTGAAGACAATCTGCTCGTTCCACACAGGGTCAGCTGTGGACTTCTGAGTGGATGTGCGACCCTGAGAACCAAGGTAAGGTTATTAAATGAAGACAAGCACAGAATTGACAGACAGGTCAGACCAGCATGTTTAACTATATATCTTTACGCAAAAGCCATGGCTGAAAATGTCAACGGAAATAAAATAGATCTCCACAATACAAATCAAGTGCCAGTTTTGTACCTGGGCGTGGGTGTTGTTGCTAAAGCAACGTCACAGTGATTCAGTCTATTGTCTTGTATGTCGAACCAAAAGCCATGTTAACCCCAACCAGGCCGTGGGGGCACCACTCATTGTTGCTTCCAAACTGGCATGGTGGCCACTCACAGTATTGCAGTGAAAAATTCCCCCTGCGGCTCAAAAAGCATTTTCCCCATAAACCGCCACAATAAAAGTGATGTCTGAACTCTTGACAGGACACCAAGAACTGGAAACAAGATCAATTATGACTCTATTAGGATTTTTTTTTATCCATTTGATTTACAAAACCATTTGTAAAATCTGTGACATCATCACAATGTAGTGGGAACTGGTGGCCAGCAGGGGAAACTCTACTGGGCATATTTGATGGGTTGCATAATCAGGAAGCAAACCCTGAAGCTAGAAAACTTTTTTGGTATTTTCAGGACATGTTACAAAACCTATAAATCAAAAGTGATAGCAACTTCATAACTCTCTTGTTACATTCTTCTTTTAAACTTTATAATAAAATGTGATGTATCGAAAAGGAGAGACAGTGTTAGACACTGACTGTAGCCTGCAACACTTCTGCTAGGGTATGGCAACCCCCCTGGAAAAAAAACCACATGTAGAACTGCAGTACATCGTAATACTAGAACAGGTCATGATATTAATGTTGATTTTTTTCAGTGTTATAACTAAAATGTCATCTTATGATAATCATTTTGGATGTTTTAGCATAAAAATGGTATTTTATTTTTTTACATCAGTATATTGCAGGGGGCATTTGAGCATATTTCAATATTGGGGAAATGTGTCCCCAACAGTATACGTTATGATTAGAGCCCTGGTGGAACAGTGCAATCCTCTATAGAGACAGCAAACGTGGACCTAGCAATTAGACAGCTTTATAGCTTTAATTATACTAAAAGCACAGCTGCTGTCTTCCTCATAGGAATTGAACAACTGGTCATAAACCAATACAATAGCTGCTGTGAGCTTTCCAATCAGTTTTTAAATGAGCATGTATTAAAATGTCAGCTGCTAGTTGTAGAGATTCAACCCACCACTTGTTTGAAGAAGCTGACAACGACATATGGGTCTATGAGTGCTGTGTTGTCTCCTATGAAGGCCTTGGTGACATTGGCCATGATGCTGGAGTTGTTCCTTGGAAGGCCTTCGGCTCGATACACCTTCACACAGAAACGAGCCCAGGGCCGCTCAGAGGGAAAACCCTCTGGTATCAGCAGGTTCCTGAGGAGAAGGACATCACAGCAAATTTCAGCCCAAGGCTGCTTCATAAAATCTTCAACAACCAGGTTTATTGGCATTTACCCCAAGAGACTACAGTGTTCATCCAGTTCGACATCCAATTATCAGACATCTCATGTGCAGACTTGTTATGCTAGGGTTTCAGTATAACTAGGATCCATCCTCTGGGGATAATATGTATTCACCTTTGAAATTAGCCTTTAAAAGAGCATTTAGAAAAGACAGGCAGGTATCATACTTGTCTATCTGCTCATCAGCATCACTGGCTTTTGGTCCTGGCTGCATGGCATCACCCTTTGCTGAGACACTGATGTCACACTTGACATAACCTTTGACCCCAGTGCTAATGTCACCGGGATTGGTCAGCATTGCCCACTTATTGATGAACTGGTGACCTAAGGGAGCGAGAAAGAGACAGAAGAGTGTATATAGCGTGTATATCCCCATTATGCCTTTATGTTAGGCATTCAGACACCCTGCTCTAGTAGATAAGTAGTAGATTACACTGTCCTAGTAGCTTCTGCACCACAGTTAGTGTTTATGTAGCCTAGCCTTATGATGATTTATCTATACACAGTGATGAAACTTGGTTGAAACTTCTGATCACAACACTGCGCAGCTACCTCCTCTGGGTAAATCAAGAGACATGTCAGAAAGACAGAAGTTACCTGGCTGTTTGTAGACTGTCCATACATCCAGCTTAAAGGACCCGATACAGAAACTCCTCAGCATTTTGGAGTGCATCACCTGAATATTCACAAAGAGACAAACGCAAAGCTTGAGTCAGTCAACCTAAAGCTACAAGACCATGGAAGCAAACAGTAAACAATTACTGCAAAAAGAAATGTTTAACTATATACAAAGAGAACTTTGTTTTTTGCTGTTATATACAACTCATCCCCCCTCCCTCCCCAGGGAAGATCTGACCACAACCTGGTGCATCTCCTGCCTGTCTCCAAGCCCCTTGTTAACAGGCAACCAGTGGAAACCCGCACAGTTAAAGCATGGACTGAGGAGTCTGAGGAGGCTCTGAGGGACTGCTTTGACTCAACTGTGTGGGAAGAATCATGTGTTTCTCATGGGGAGGACATCGGCAGTTTTAACAGGCTGCATAACGGCTGCAGACCAGCTATGCAGGATTGTGGAATACATCTTCAACCTGAGCCTGAAGCTGGGAAAAGTGCCACTGCTATGGAAAACCTCCTGTGTGGTACCAGTACCAAAGATCCCTCACCCAAAAGACTTTAACAGCTACAGACCAGCTGTCCTTTTATAGACCCACTCCAGTTTGCATATCAACCTGGCATCGGAAGTGGACGACGCCATCATCTTCCTCTTGGACAGATCACTGTCTCACCTGGAGAAGCCCAGAAGCACTGTGAGGATCACGTTCTTTGATTTCTCCAGTGCTTTTAACACTATACAGCCTGCACTTTTGGAGGACAACCTGGAGCTCGCAGGGGTGAACCAATACCTCACATCCTGGATCCTGGATTACCTCACTATCCAGCCACACTATGTGAGGACTCAGGACTACGTGTCGGACACAATAATCTGCAGTACAGGGGCCCCACAGGGAACGGTCCTGGCCCCTTCGCTGTTCACCCTGTACACCGCAGACTTCTACCACAAATCCCCTCACTACCATCTACAGAAGTTCTCTGACGACTCTGCTATCGTTGGCCTCATCAGGGACGGGGACGACAGAGCCTACAGAGAACTTATTCAGGACTTTGTGAACCGGTGCCAGCAGAACCAACTCCAGCTCAATGCCAGGAAAACCAAAGAGCTGGTGGTGGATTTCCGCAGGCACAGACAACCCTGCACACAGGTGAACATCCATTGAGATGGGGACATCTTACAAGTACCTGGGAGTTCACCTGAACAATAAACTGGACTGGACTGACCACACTGCAGCGGCATACAAGAAAGGTCAGAGCAGACTGTATCTGCTGAGGAAGCTCAGGTCCTTTGGAGTGCAGGGGGCACTCCTGACCTCTTTCTATGACTCTGTGGTGGCATCAGCCATTTTCTATGGAGTAGTCTGCTGGAGCAGCAGCATCTCAGCAGCAGACAGGAGGAGACTTGATAAACTTATCAAGAAGGCCAGCTCCATCCTGGGATGCCCTCTTGACTCAGTGCAGGTGGTGGGAGAGAGCAGGATGATGGACAAGCTGTCATCGCTGCTGATTCAGAGGTCCCACCCCCTGCAGGACACTCTCACAGCACTGGGCAGCTCCTTCAGCAACAGACTGATACACCCTAAGTGTGTGAAGGAGAGGTATCGCAAGTCCTTCCTTCCTGCTGCTGTCAGACTGTACAACCAGCACTGCTCCATATAGACCTCATCCTGTACTCTGCACTGTGCAATAAGTCTGTACAAAACTCACTTCTGTTTTTGCATCTGGTCAATTTCCCTAATTTATTATTTGTATTTAAAGTCTATGTATAAAAAAATGCTGTTAATGTTGCACTATACCATGTAAATATGTATTTATGTCTATTCTATTTCTTCCCTTTTTAATTTTATTGTATATTTTTGCTATTGATTTTTGTCCTTATAATATTCTGTTGCTGCTAAGACAGACAAATTTCCCCATCTGCGGGACATTAGAGGATCAAGGAAATATCATTTCATGATTTCTGAGTATAATCGTGCAAGCTGTCTGAGCTGATAATTCGCAAAGCTAGACATAACACCTATAGCTCATCTTTGAAATGCTCATTCACAGTTGTTTTGCTCACCGTCAGCTTGATGACTTTGTCGAAGAAGACCTCTTTGTGGGCGAAGAAGTCAAACACAAAATACTGACGGAAAGAAAAGAGTAAGAGAAAAATTAAGCGTAAGTTCTTCAAAGAATAACCGCTGACAGCGATAATGAGACGCAGATGATTCAAACAAATGTATTCTGACCTCATTGTAAAAAGGAGCATTGGTTCCCTCTTTAACTGATGTCTGTTTCTTCTCATCTCCAATCTCGATCACCACGCTGGGGTCGATGTTTTCTCCCACCAGCTGCCTGGCCTCTGTGATGTTAATGGCAATCTGTGAGACAGACAAAACATCATTGGACAATACCACTGCACACTTGAGAAGGATGTTGTCTGGATTGATTCCCAGTAAAGACGTTATATATCCATGCATGGGTCTCGTATTGCAAAGCATCTCTTTCTTTAGTATTATAATGCAGTGCATATATATCAAAAATATGTTAATTTCATTTTCATTTCTTCATCTTTTTTCTCCCTTTTTTTGTGCTCATGTATTAAAATAACCATTTGCATTATGTTTAATTAGCTCCATCAAGGAGGTTATGTTTTACCCATTTGTAGGTTGGATGGTTTGTCAGCAGGATAACACAAAAACTTCCAAACAGATTTCCACGCAACATGGATGAAGGATGGGTCTCAAATACTGTAGACCCCATTAAATTTTGGCGTGGGTACAGGAATTTTTCCTCTCTTTCTTCAACATTGTGATATAGGTTGTTTCTCAATGTATTGTTAATTTCTCAGGAACACTCAGGGGCCATATTCATAAAGCTTCCTTGTACTCGAAGTTGCTCGTGGTGACAAAATTCTACGACACTTCATTGAATTGTTGAGTTTTCTCAGAATTTTCCTTAAACTGTAGACTAGATCCTTGTAAACAAAAATATGCGCAAGGAGGACTTTTGAGAGCCTGAGGAGTTTCTTGAAAAAGAAGAGAAAATGGTAGAAAGACACGGACAATGGAGAAATGTTCTTTAAATGCTAAATGACAGCTGAGTTCATAAAACACTACATTTAGGTCATGCAGTCAGAATGTTCAGATCTCATTAGGTAGAGCGCATCATCTAGTAACTGGAAGGTTGCTGGTTCAAATCCCTGTCTCCCCCAGCTGCATGTCGGAAATATCGTTGAGCAAGATACTGAACCCCAAATTGCCTGTGGAGAGCAGTTGGCACCTTGCATGGCAGCCTCTGCCATCACTGTGCGAATGGGTGAATGTGACAAATGAATCTAAAGTGTTTTGAGCCGTCAGTAGACTGGAAATTTGGAGTTCAGTATCTTGCTCAGCGATACTTCAACATGCAGCTAAGGGAGCTGGGTTTTCGAAGCAGAAACCTTCCAATTACTAGCTGACTTCCATTTCCTGCCAACTATCCCCTAAAAGTGCATTTATATTTCCAGATTTTAAAAGAATGTGTCATACCTAGCAAAACTTTCTGTCTCTTCCGGCTAGGAGTTGCTCTAAAAGGTTTTTAGGTTAAGTAAGGAGCTCTCTGAATGGATTCTCAGAATGTTTGTTACTACAACCCCAGGTGTATTAAGCTGGTATCTACGGGTGAGTGCAATTTGATAATCTAAATAAAAATCAGGATCCAGTGCAGGGGTCTCAAGCTGCCCCGGTCCCCCTCTCCCCTCCTCCCCCGCCACCTGATGCCAAAAATATAATCTAATCCAGCCCCCAATTTTTTTCTTCTTTTAATCATCGCTCTTTATTTGTTTCACGCCAATTCAAATTACATCTTCATATTCAAATGGAATAGAAACTTTAAAAAGTTTTAAATGTATAATTCATTTTTAAGTAAACTCATTGCAGGAAATTCAAAGTCAGTTTGCACTGCTGTCATTTATCAAAATGGGTCTACAGAGCAAAAATCATTTTTGGCATTTGTAGACAGCGGATCAATTTTAAATATGTCAGAGAGACAAGAAGGTGCTGTTAGATGAAGAGCTGCAGGCGACAGGCTGCACACCTCCAACCTCTCGGTCAGGTAATCCTTTTCCCTCATTAACGTTATCAGGTTACCTGTTGTCACTGTGTTGAAATCCGACATATTGTCAGATAGGTGTTTCTGCTTTTTGATTTGATAACAAATCCTCCACCATCTCCTTGTCAGTCAGCTCTCCTAACTCTCTCCACGCTAAAAGTGCCATGTGACTCCTGTTACTCTGTGCTGTGACTCTCATGCTGGCCCACTATAAGGTTAAAAAAAAGAAAAAAACTTTTGTACTGTTAAAACCTTATGTACATACAGATGTTTCCTTCTGTTTGCCTTTTTTTGTTAAATATGAAGAAAATACGAGCAGAAGAGCTGCCAAGTGACTGGCAAGAAATAAAGTACAAACGTATTTCATGTGTTAGCTCAGTGTGAGCATTTAAGTTATCTAAGAGTAAAAACTATTATATATATATTAGGGCTGTCAAATGATTAATTTTTTTAATCGCGATTAATCGCATTTTGTCCATAGTTAACTCGCGTTTAATCGCAAATTAATCGCAATTTTTTGGCACATTTTTTTTCTGTTCTAAATATATCTTAATGTATTTTTTTCATGTTCTTAATACTTTTAAGAAACTTCTCTTCTCCCAGAAGTTCACTTATGTACCTGTAATACAAGTGAAAAAGTACTTCAGTTAGGAACCTGATTCTGTCTGTCTGTCTGTCTCTCTCTCTCTCTCTCTCTCACACACACACATACACACACACACACACACACTCTCTCTCTCTCTCTCTCTGTGTCACACACACACACACACAATCACCCTCTCTCTCTCCAGGACTGTCGCCAACCTCTTCAGCTTATCTGTTGTTGGCATGGTGACTTTGGTCTCATGTAGGGATGAGCTTGCGGTGGCTTGACTTCAACGGTAACTCATTTCATGTCGACAGTACGTGCAGATAAGTTTTGTCCTATTGACCATCTGGCAGTGTTTTGACAGTGAATTTGCCGTTCATAAATCCTTTCTCCATTTCCTTTCGCTTTCGCTTTTCAGTCCACCGTGTTTTTCCCAAACTGCCAACCCTGCTTCTTCTTCTTCTGATTCCTTTTCTTATTCTTCTGCCAACGTCTGGATCAAGACTACAGGTGCCACCAACGGCCGTAAATCATACAATGCGCGTTTCTTTTTTTTTTTTAATATCGAGCGTTAATCGCGCGTTAAAAAAATTAACGGCGTTAAGAGGAAGTTGCGTTAACGCGTTATTAACTACTGAGTGCCCTTTTATTTGTTCCTGTTTTCTTCTATTGTTCCTGTTTTCTTTTATTATTTCTCTTATATTACTCCTCAGATGCCTGCTCTAACTCCATGTTCCCTTGAGAATTGCTTAAGTTTAATTTTACATTTGAACATATACATATCCCATACAGTGAATAAGTGTGTGCTGTGTGTGTTGTCACCTGGAAGCTCTGTGGTTTCCCTTCACTGTCCTGGATGCGAGTTTTCAGCTTGGCCCTGTGAAAATGTAAATACGTACAGGTCAGAGTCTCATTCTGATTGTTCACAGAGTCACAGAAACATGCAACAGTTACTCGTCATCTATGAACAGTAAAGTGTCAGTCAGAGTGGTCATCATGGCACATCAACCACAAACACTTATTTATTGCTTTATATGTTAAGGCCCAGTGCTTTCCCTTCTTTTACCTCCATTTCCCTGTTTCTCCCAAGGAACTAAAAAGAAGGAAGGGTCATTACATGAATCTTGCTTTGGTGCCAGACTGTGGTGTTAGCTGTTTTGAGGTCAATCGGAGATGATAGAGAAAACACACTTAGACAAACACACCTACACTGTGACTTCTGATGAAGAATTGCATCAACAAAATGAAAGAGTAATCAGAGAGGAGGTTAACACCCGATTTAGTTTCCCCCAAAATGATTGACAAGGGCTGATAATATTGCAATCAAACGGGTCAGTCCGATCGAATATCGCTGATCAAACTGCAATCACACTGTCACTTTCTTTTTTTAGTTCCTCAGTTTCTCCTGTGCTCCTGCTTGTATCCGTGCTGTGGCTGTAGCCTCCCTTCCCTCATCACGTTTTCCACTACAACATCCCCAGCTTTACTTCCACACTTCTAGCTGCCTTGCTGGCTAGTCTGTGTATTTAGTGAGATTCCTCGTGTTTGGTTGCATCTTTGTTTAATGTATTCTTCCACATGCTTCAGGATCCGCCTGTTTTTGTCTGCCAGCTGTCTCTGCCCACTTCCATCCCTGGTACGTGATTAAGCTGTTAAACTGAGTCATTCTCTGTATCTGCATGAGGGTCCTGTCTGCTACATGTTGAAGTTCTAACGTACAGCTGACAGGTAGTGTGTGCATGTCAGACCTCTTATTGTTTGGTATTATCCTGGTTCTGACTGCGGAGCTTCCAGGTTGATCGTCAAGGTTTTCTCCTTCCAGCAGGATAGTCACATCAGAGGGCACCTCCACCTCACTGTCTGCACACACACACACACACACACACACACACACACACACACACACACACACACACACACACACACACACACACACACAGGGCACACACAGGCCACAGTTTACAGTGTTATGCACAACTTGATGTAGCTAAAATAAAGTCAATAAAATCAGATGTAAATGATGTCTAACTACACTTACAGTATGCTTGCTCTTAGTGGAAACCTCTCCTGTACACGTCTTGGTTGCCAGCCATCTTTTAATCTTTTAAGCAAACTGGCACTAACAGCAGTAACATAACACACAGGGGTGGATTTAAATGTCTGTAAAAGTTGCTCTGAAATGACTTCAGACTATTCAATAAATGCAGTCAGTTGTGTCAGGCTGAGTCCATGCTGATTACTGACTCCTTACAGATGAAAAGGAACATTTTATTATGAATTTTAAAAAGTTTCAAAGGACCTTCATAAACAGGGACGGTTACATCATGTGATGGTGCTTTGTGTTGTCCTTGAAAATCTAAACAACCCATAACTACTGTCACTGTGTACACCAGTATTCAACATGTGACTGTTTAACAAGGGCTCGTCTCACCAACAGTGATATGGCAGGAAAAATACTCCAATGTGCACTGTAAATACAACCAAGATGATGTGTGTATGTATGTCTGTGTGTGTGTGTGTGTGTGTGTGCGTGTGTGTGTGTGTGTGTGTGTGTGTGTGTGTGTGTATGTGTCTCTCACCCACAGCTCCCTTGTTTTCCAGGACCAGGTCAGTGTTGACTTTCTTCTTCTTCTTCACTTTCAGGCCGAACATGATCTTGGCCTTCCTGCTCACAGAGGAGAGAGACTTTCAACATCTCAGATCTTTGTTTCGTCCTTTCATCATTCGTTTTACAAATGACTTTTGCACATAGCTTATCACGGCAGGATTACTGCAGGCTGAAGTCCCCACAACAAGAGGTGAAGATGGCTGCAGAAAGGGGTTGGTGGTTTGTAACCAGGAAGGATAACAAGCTGCATCTGATGTCAGTCATTGACACATGCTATACTGTGACTATCAGAGCTAATTTAGTCCACTAGTGCTGAGGTTTCTCTACTAACTTCCAAATTCATGTGACAGAGTTGCTCCATTTATGCAATTTTACAGGAGAAATTAGTGCTGTATAATGTCTGCTCTATGGATTTTCTTGAATTTCCTCAAGCCTGAAATGTGTAAATCTCTGTAATTAGCAGAAGAAAAAAGAGAAAACATCAAACATGAAAAAAAACACACTCGAAAAGAAGAGAAGACAGTGTTTCCTCGAGGATTGCTGTACATGACGACACTAGAGATGTTCTGTACAGTCAATTTAGCACAGTTGAAAGCTGAACAGAAATAGCAACAAATTGAAATCTTAATTTAAAGACAAGCTTGTCTCTTCCAGGAAGTGCATATAAATACTATCAACTTGGAGCAGGACATAAATAATATGCATGTATACATTGAAAGTAAAATGCAACTGGTATTATTATTCTATTATGATATTTGTATTCATGCATAAATATAAAAGAAGAATTTGACATTGTATTTTGTTAAGATGAAAGTAATTTTGTACAGAACTTCAACAAATGATTTTCATTATGAATTCATCTACAGATTTTCGCCACTAATCAGCTGATTGGTTTATAGAAATTCTGAAAATAATGTGAAACATCCTCACAATAATACAGAGCCCCAAACGTTACAATGCTCATTTTGTTCAACTACTAATATAATACAAACATGAAAATAAAAAAAATGTATATTTTAAATTATGAAAGTACTATAGTGAAAAGCAGAAATCTTGATTGTTTCACTGTTGCGGTTATCATCTTGACTTCAGATATTTCCTCAAAATGCATCAACATTTTTTTCATAAAGTACCTGAAGTACAGCTATAATCCATCAGTTACGATACATTAAGATACTCAGGTTGCAAACCATGGAGCTCTTTAAAGTCAGTTAAGGAATAAAGAAACACCCATGGAAATTCGATAATATTGGTTCCATTTACAAATTAAGTGTTAATCTCTCTCCACTATTGTTTTCTAAAACACAAAATTATGTGTAAAAATATAATAAAAATAATATATTTAATTGAAAGGAGACCCTAAAGGTATTACCAAAGTAAAATCCAGAACAGTTAAAATGGTCAAAAACAAAAATTCTTTGAACAGCTCACCGGTGGGTTGCAGGACTGTCTGAATGATCCATTCTGCTGAAGTTTAGACAAGTTTTGTTTGTCTCCAGCAGGCACCAGGAGGGTTCAGCTCCTTCATCAACAGCTTAAAACTAACGACCAATGCAACTCACATCTGGTTACCTCTCTGCCCTTTGAGTGTTTGGGGATGTCAGAGGATTTGTTACCTTCTCATCTCTCTCTGCTCAGACTAAGACATTGTTTTCCCTCGAACAAGCAAATTAACACAGCATGCTTTCACTCGCTTGTTTCTTGGATTAGTGACCCTGGCTGATTTCCAGAGAATAACTATCCTGTCAGCTCTCTGCTCAGCACTCACTCTGGTCATACCATCTGACATGCCTCCTGTAAATAAAGACTTATCAAACATCCTTCAGCCTGCTCAGGCTCCACACCTGTCTTTATGCCTAAATAAATAAACTTGATCCAGTCTTAGTCTTAAGTATCTCTCTCTCTCTCAGTGTTGAACTTGCTGTGGTTCCAGTGTTACTGGAACACTGTTTGTGGTTTCAGTAAAGGGACCTGCCCTCCTCACTCCATTTAACAGCTATTCACAGGTCTATGTAATAGTTTACATTATTATTTTCTAATGCTGCTCTCACAGCCAGAACGTTCTCATAAGATGATTTTGACTGTAGCAGTGTTTCCTTGTTTAGTTCAGAGCGATGATTGTCATCCAATAACAAGGAACAGATTTGAAAATATCTTGTTCCTTTAACAAGAAAACTTACCATGAAGCATAATGTGTTACAGGTAGAAGAATATGGTGAAGTTGTCAGTGAAGATGTATGGCAGGATTACAGAACTAAACAGGGCGGACTGATGCTAATTTATTCTTTTTTTCTCATGTATTTGTTATATGTGTGACTACACTAGTTAAATGATAATCCAGGCATCATTCGACATGTTAGTCACAGTCATAAAATCCCATGACAACGCTTGTCATCAGTCTGTCTCTCAAAACGTTCCTGACTTCCTCTAAAGCACTCAGCTCTGTGCACATATGTTCTCACTGAAGTTATCAATCTTTAAAAACAGGCTACAAAAAGTGTAGTTTCAATTTCTCAAAACAAAAGGCTGACACCTCAAACATCACTCAAACAGCACAAAATGCAGCAAAAGTGCATTTTATTTGGGGTCTATATTCAGTCATGGATTAACATAGTTTGACGCAGTGTGACATAAAACAAACTATTGTGATCTCTGCAATCAGGGAACAGATTTTGGACAACAATAGCTCAGTGGATTAACTGAATCACGCTTTGGCTAGTCGGAGAATACTTATTAATGGGATTAATTCATCATTGCTTTTGGCCTTTTTTATGGAGAGAAAAATAAAGTATATCAGCAGACTCACCAAACTAGGAAGAGTACCCAACGTCAGTTGAAATTTAAAAGCATTTGTTCCAAAATGTTGACTTGTTGTCATAAACATGAGAAGATGTTTGGATATCAAGATAAACCTGTCGCTTGGTGTGGATAAGACGTGTTTCAACTTTACTTATTCCATTAGCATCAAGGGTTATTAACATGACTTTGACTTGACTGACAGTTTAGTTATTCATCAGGTTTTAGGTTTTATCTGTTATCCACTGTCATCCTCGAAGAAAATAAAATCAAACACAGAGCACATCGTAGAACTATACTGACAGCCAAGTCTAATTTAATTATTGTCCTGTGGGGTAAAAAAACAAAACAAAAAAAACATACAATTATCATGACATGCTGTACATGAGACAACAAAAGGACTCCATGCATCATAAATAAAGATGGGCAGCTGGAGACCAGAAGAATGCATCCTCATGATGGAAACATCTGCTGCCAAGATCAGAAGACTTTCTTTCACAAGGTAAAAGCAAATCTTCATCACTTCGTCACATTGTAGTTTTCAGTGGTTAGTGGAGCCTCAAACAACACTCATGTTCAACTGTTTCTCATGGAGCTTGTGGAGCTATTTGTGATCACTAAACAGAACGAGTCCTCTAACCTATGACAAAATGACAAAACAGGCTGTTTGTCAATCATGACTCATTTGAACATTTCTAGCTAGCAGCAACCTAGCTCCCCATCAGTGTCACAGTCTTTATTTACTACGAAAAATGTAAGAAAAACCCTCGAAGCCTAAAAATGCACTATCTAATAGAATAATAAAATGTGAGTCTTTAAGTGGCCTGTGTAGAGTATTGATGAAAATCTATTCTGTCAGATGTCTGTGAGGCGGATGAAGCGTGTAGCAGAAACACTTCATGAGTAGACAAGCCTTTACACCGAAGGGATGGATGTTCTGTCGACCCATCCATACAAAACAAGACCGGTTGTTGCTTACCAGAAAAAACAATAAAAGAATTTGCATTGAAGATCCCCTCCAGATATGGGAAATACTCTGATGTTAAATTAAAAAAAAAAATCTGATATGGATTGCAACAAAAATTACCACAAGCATTCAAAAAATTAAAGAAATCTACTCCCTACTATCAGTTTGACTGCACAACATATGACATCTATTTTACCAGTGTTGTACAATACACAAAAGTCATACTTGAGTTAAAGTACATATATCATGCCATTATTACTTTGTATAGATTACATTGCCAATAAAATAAATCGATTTTAAATTGCACTACTTCGGTGATGCAGCATGTAGTCTTCACAGTTACTAGAAACTAGAAAATTATTACACAAATCTAGTGAATGAAAAAAAGGAAAAAATACCTCCAGTTGTGGAGTGGAAGTATAAAGTAGCAGATGACTGGAAATACTCAAGTAGAGTACAATTACCCTTAATTTGTATTTATGCACATTACTTCTCTAAAAAGTAAATTCTTGGAGAACTGCTTGTGACATGGAGGTTACAAGTTTCTACATCAGAGTAAGTTTCACATTGAACTATGACTAGTTGTGATGTCACAAAATTCTGTTTCTGTGTACTTAAAAATAAGATGAGATTCAAGGTGAGCACAGAGAAGCTCTCTTCATCCAAGTGATGGAAAAAAAATACATCCTCAATTTAAGATGGACTTGAGGTACTCATCCAGTCTATCAGTTTGGTGCAAGGTCAGTGCAGGAGTGTTGACTCAGGTCTATCTGAGTATAATCCATAAAGTCCAGTCCAAATAAATATGTCATATGTCATATGTTCTGAGGCTTATCACATGCTGAGACACTGTACTGCTGTTCACTGATGATTTTACAACTCTGGAATGTTTCCATGATGACATTGAATCTTCTTTTGGAGTGATCATAAGGTAAACATTGAATATGTATCAACCTCCCTTGTTTGCTTTAAAATGTAATCTACCACGAACATTTTCTCGCACATATTTGTTTTTTCATTGTAGAGCATTGCTGGACCACACTGAATTATTATTTTACGCAGAGCCCAGTCTCATCTAAATGAATAAAGAGACTGTGTTTTTTTTAACACTTTGCTGTCATCTGTCTGATCACAGCCCTCACAGGTCTGTATGCTGCTGATAAATGGCACAACCAAGAACTAAATGTGACTTTCTGTAGGTGATGTGAACCAAAAAGAAAAATAATAATAAAACAATCTCTGAACGATAGCCTTCTTCTTTGCTTTGGATCCAGAATTAATATACTACTGCATACTACTTCAGTTCAGATAAGAAGAGTTTAATAATTCAACCACAGTAAAAGACAAAGTTAGCCTGTCAACTCAAAAGACAGAGCTGGTCTCCTACCTCAGTTTGGGATCCATCGCTGCAGTCAGGAGTCAGTGTCACTCATCAGTTCCTTCAACTTGACATGCACCGTTGCATCCCGTCTGCTTGTGTTGGCTCAGGTAGTCAGACTAAGATGTTGAATAGCAGCCTCAACAGGAGATTGGTGCTTGAACTGTTTGTTCAGAGGATGGAGTTGTAAAGCAGAGGGAGCATGTGGCTGATGCATGGTTGGCAACTGATTGATTTTACCTGGATTATCTGCTGGAAAGTTCAAGAGCCTCCAAGAATAACACACTCTTTTAATTGTTTTGACTCATTTTGAATGGCTTCTATATTATATAACACTATTACTATTACATTAATATTAAGTAACACTTAAGAGGTGTAGCTGTAGTTGTATGGTGTGAGTAGTAGTTGCCATTATAAATTATCAGTAATCTGAATGCAGTGGGTACTTCTTTGAATCATCTGTTAAATTATCCAGAGATTACGTGACGCTGAACACATGCTGCTTCCTCCTTAAGTAGACATTATTAATAACAATAATATGAATCAGTTTTTGTCTATCTGCTCACCTTATATCACCTCTAGACCAACATCAACATGTGTGTGTTGTTGTGTATGACTCACATTGTGAGGACCTCACAATGTCATGGGGAACAAAACGTAAGTCCCGATAATGTAGATTGTTGTGTTAATAGTGAAAATTCGGTTTAAGTTAAGGTAAGGTACTTTGTATATGGTTAGGGTGAGTGGCCAGGGAATAAATGCAAGTCTATGTAATGTCCCTCACAAAGGTTGAAAACGGTGTGTGTATGTGTGTGTGTGTGTGTGTGTGTGTGTGTGTGTGTGTGTGTGTGTGTGTATGTGTGTTCGAGAGAGAGAGAGAGAGAGAGAGAGAGAGAGAGAGAGAGAGAGAGAGAGAGAGAGAGAGAGTTGTCTTGTTTGTCTGCATTTGTGGGGTCCACTCACAATGAGGGATCCAACAGCTTTGTGGGGACCAAAATGCTGGACCCCACAACACATATCTTTAAATTTTAGGCTGAAGAAGTTGGTGAGGGTTAGGTACAGGTTAGGTCAGGGTTAGGCTCCATGAGTGAATGTAAGTCTAAGCAATTTCCACAAAGGTGACTTAAGTTTGTGTGTTTGTATGCGTGCATGTACTGTACACTGGTAATCATGTAACCAGGATGTGTGAAACAGTCAGAGTAAACAAAACCACCTATGGTAAACAGAGCAGTCACACCCTGTCAGTCAGAGAGGATCAGCAGACAGCAGGCTCACAGACACACTCACCTTCTTATCACATAAGCTGTCTAAGCACCAGGCACAATGGACTTTTATATGTCAGCTGACTACATTCATATAACATACATCTGAACTTCTTTTCCAAAGAAAAAGGTAAAATATGTTGATCACATTCTGACTTGATGATATATTTGTTCTTAAGCTGACACTAAGATGACTTCATAAGAAATATAATAAATATAATATTTATATTGCTCAGTCCATGATTCATGTTTATTACAATGAAATCACCATTTTTGTTTCCAGGAAATGACCTCTAGCTTTGGTGTTTAGTAAAAAAAAAAAATAATAATTTAGAAGTACCTAATTTATTCACCAACTTTTTCTAGATGAAAAAAAAACTCACACAGTTTAAATTACACATTTAACAGTTGATTTCATTTTATTGTGTGTACTAATGTATATTTCTATGATAAGGGTAAAATTATCATTTTGACATTGATAGACTATTATCATGTTATTATCCCTCATTAATACCCATTTTCCTCTTTGTTAGTATAGTAGAATCCTACTTCATGATGTCATGTTTTGATTACCAATTACAACATTTTATTTGAATACATTTTTAGCAATAAGTAATACCAACTTTTACCAAGCCATTATATTTATAATTACATTTTGTAATTACCATGGCATTGTCATAGTATTACACTGTTCATTACACTATTTGTATAATGTTATATATTAAAAAAACATTTGCGAGCAGACACAGTTCAGAATTGCGGAGGTAGATTCTCTGCTTTTGATGCGAAAAATGAATCTCTCATCATTGATGTGTGGTGCTAAGTCACATTAAAGTTTATGGACAGTATTTAGAGCATGTCACACTTTTAATGTGAAGATGCTGACCAAGCTATGATCCCCATGCTGTTGCTGCTGTTAGTACATAATTAGTTCCTTGTAAACATGTGTTTATGTATAATTGTATATAAATTACTGCATTCTATACCTTAGTGTAGCATTAAGGAACCACTAACTTCCAATATGTTATGCAACCCTGTGTTGTACATTTAATCTTGATTCAACTATCCTTATAACTTATGATTGAGCTACAATGTAAAGTGATTATATTCATACAGCATCTGTCCTAGATTACTGCTGCATGATATCCTCTTCTGAATGGCTTACTGCAAAATAGAACTATAGTATCTCTATAATCAAGTATTGTAGTTATCAGTTTATTTCAAGGTAACACATTTATTCTGACTATGGCACAAGTGCATTTACAAAAATGTGACACAATTCTACAATACATTTTTTTGTATTCACGAATTGGTCATTCAATATGTGAATGGCCAATTTCTAATAATTCTAAGACCAGAAAGTTAAAGGTTCAGTGTATAGGATTTAGGAGGATCTATTGGCAGAAATGCAATACAGCACTTAGAATCATGTTTTCATTGGTGTAGTTACACCCACAATAAGAAAATAAAAATTTCTTTGTTATAGTTGCCTTTGAATGAGCCTTTGACATCGGGTGATTGATAGCTTAATGGCCTCACAGTAGAAGGAGTGGCATTTACTGTCCAAACTTGTCACTTTTATAGACTCTACATTTGTAGACTTAGTTCAATTGTCATTGAGCATAGAGATCCCTTCTTTGAAGAAGTTAGCATCTAGGACCTCTAGATAGTGGTCCACAGCAGCAATAACATCTGCAAAAAAGTGACCACTGAGCTTCTTCATCTTGGGACAAGGCAAAATCTGCATACCTGGATGGCATCCATGTCTACCATGGTCTTCTGGGGTAGAACATTGCCTCTGACATAGCTGATTTAGAATTTTGAATAATTGGATAAAATAATTACCAAAAAGTTATTGACTTCAAACTTTCTGCATAATCACTTAACGAGTGCAACGGCATGTACCTCTTCTATCTTAGGCAATTATCCTATCAATCACCCCTCATATATCTACTAAGGGAGCAGGTCCTCTTCCACGGAGTCAGCCATGTTGCACTGCCTTGTTTCTACAGTAGCCCAGAACACACAAACCAAACAGTGACTCTCCAGAGTGCCTTTTGCAGTGTTAGCAGCCACTGTAGGGCAGGGTGAGATGAGGGATGTTCAGTTGGTTGCAATCTGCAACTACATCACTAGATGCCACTAAAGCCTACACACTGGAGCTTTAAGTACAAACAATTAAATATCACATCACTTTTTGTCATATTGTTGTACAAACAACTTAAATCACAAATAACACAACTTGAAACATAAACATAGATTTCATGTTTCACAGGTCAAGATCAGTGTTAAAGTCTGTGGATGTGCATCATCAGTTTGACATTGTTCTCCAGCCACACCAATGATAAAGTTTCACACTGGTAGCTTTCCAGCACAGTCAGAGTTGTCTATTGGGGATCACTGAGCACATTATTCGTACTCATAGCGAAGGGTAATAGTGTGTGTACATTATCAATTTCTCTTTCCATATTTGTCTTCTGGGGCCAAAACCCTGCTCTGCAAACATCTTGACCACCCCTTCAAAGTCATGTTAAACATGATCAGTCTCCAACTCGTTTTCTCCAGTCTTGAAAGCATGATCTCTGATAAATATCTGGAAAAGAGGAAATGAGAAAATTGAGAAAACAGAGTAATATGTTTCCATTCATTAAATCTGGTTTAACTTTTGTGACTACAGTGTGCCAATGTTTAGTCAAGATGCCAGAGGGTTTTGAGCAAAATATAATTGTCAGCAAACTTTTTGTGACGGAGGTGTAAACTTGTGGTATTGCCATATAACTGAGCAACCCATTCTTTTACAATTCTATGCACATCCTCAACACAAATTTCTAATCTAATTAATATAGAAGACAAGCACTTAAGCACAAAGTCTTATGCTGTTGATTGTTTCATCAACACAAAGCCATTTTCACATCATATCAGAGAAACCAGAAATATTGGACTGTATTTAAACAGCCGGGTGGGAAAGGTGTTTACACTGTTGGACTGCTGTGAAAACAAGTTCAGACAGACAACTCAGTTGTGAAATGTTTATTAGAGCAGCAAAACATGGTTTGGCATCTAGGCTCAGACCTCATCACTCCCCAATATCTCCATGTAAACATATCAGTGGGGAATGATGAGCTAAACATCTTAAACCCCCCAGTCGGAGCATACAGGTGGATGCTGGGGTGGTGGTGGGGCTGACAGAACATGCAGCAATAAAGGGCAGTGGTGGCATTGGCAGGCAGAGGGAAAGATGGGAAAATTTTGAGTCTCAAGTAGACTGTCAAATTGAGAAGGTGCGTTTGGTAGATGAGTGTGGAGAGTGGGGCATGTCATGTGTATAGCAGTACAGCTCGAGTTGTCTGTCTGAACTAGCTAGCAGGCGTCACTCCATTTATGGCATCATCTTTTTGGTCATGACATATTCTTTAATTAACTAACTGATGACTTTAGGGGGCAGATTTAACCACCACTGGAGTGTGACAAGTACAACATCCAACTAGTATAAACAGGTTTTTTAGATGGCTGCCTTATTTGGGGTAAGTCTGGTATGATGCAAATGCAGCGTACTGTAAACACATGCTGACAGAGGTGAAAAAGGATAAGGCAGGCTTGGTTTGTGAGATCTTCAGCTTAACATGTTAACTTTTGTTCTTGAGAAGACATCTCACCACAAGATTTATTTAAAAGCTGTTTTTGAGCTTTCGATCATATCACATGATCTTCATCAGTAGATGGAATTGGCCAAGATCCCAAGTTTTAAAGGGGACATATTATTTTTCAAAACGTACACATGTGGGTCTCTGGAGCACCTACCAACTCAGTGAAACTTTGAACGTTAAGCCTCAGTTGAAGCCAACTAAATGACCAGTAGTGTGTTGGATGTTATCAACTGTTTTTTTTATGTTGCTTGTTTAAACTGTAGCACTAGCTCAGCTACATTAGCTTTGTTGTTAGAAAAAGCCTGTTTTGCTGCTGAGCGTAGATTTCCCTGATGATAATGATATCAGGATGTGTGAAAAAGAAATGGTCAACCTGCAAGAATTCATTTACTTGACAACCTGTGAAACTTTGATTAGCAACCAGCAGTTAGCTTGGGAACACAACAAAGATGTTAGAGGTATGGGCAGTGAGGCCGACGCTAATATGGACCACTATCCCTTTCTCACATGTGTAGTGGCGAAGTTTTTGGTTCAGAAGCGGTTCTGGTGGTAATTTCATGGTACAAGTGGTGCTACCTAAAAACACCAGCAGAGCTGACAGGAGACGGGCCTTCAGGAGGACTTGGCTAAACTGAAGCATTTCAGACATGGAGATTAAAGCTGTTGTACCACTGTACATGATGAGAAAAACCAAGGGGCCCAAAATAAACGTATGAACCTCAAAATAAACATAATATTTCTCAACATGGATGAGAAGTCCTCAAAGTTTCCAAAAAGTGAATTTGAACATTAGATTCAGTCCTCTTGTCTGCTGATGAAGATCACACGATTTGATTGAACACTTTTCAGAATGAGAGCTAGAATGCTGGAATTGTCTCTCACATGCTCACTACTGAACATTTTGTTTTACCATCACATCAATGATATGAGTGAAGACAATTTTTAATGTACTCATATCATTAATGTGATGATTTGCTTCCAAATAACATGTCAACAGATTCTTAAACCAGAATGGCACAACACTGGAATCAAAATCACAGCATGTGGGCACCTTGATGGTATATTATTTGAGATTCACTGCCTTATCAGGGAATTAATATAGCAAGAATTAGATTAATATTTGTTGAATGGTAAAAGAGAACTGTGAAATTGTGAACAAGGCACATAGGTTTGTTGACAAGTGTGTACCAATCCCCCCTCATATTATCCTTGTGCAGAATCTACAGAAGAACCACAACAGGCAGCGATGAAACCTTCTAGAAGAAGATGCAAGCTAGGACAGGCGGCCACTGGCAGATAATGCTGGGCTTCCTACCTGGTAAGTGTTGGCTAAGAAGTGCTGCTGGCATTGTGGTTTCATAGGAGGAACCGCAGCATGAAGACAGTGGCTGACTGATGAAAGAGGCATGTTTGGGAGTAGGTGTGGGTGACTAGTGTCAGAACTTGGATGATAAGGATGTTGGTTGGTATGTAGGATCAAAAGATTTTGATAAAGTTGTTTTGAACTTTGATTGGATGATTAAATATTCAATAGCGGCTAGTTTTTGGCTGGGTGGAGGGTTTTGAGAGGGCTTCTGTTTATTTTCCTGGAGCAGGGTGGAGCAGGCGTGAGCAGGTGCTGGGAACATTCTGTTCAATGCTTAAAATCGGAGTTTCAGAGGAAATGTAAGGATGTTGAAGGAGCATTGTGTTCCAGAGGAAGATTTTTGTTTGAGTAAAAGGAAATCATTCAGAGGCTGATCTTGGAAGTACAAGATGGATAGCCAAAATGCTCAGGAGATTTCAGACAGGATAAAAATCTGATTTTACACGAAGGAGGAGAAAGATCTTCATTGTCTTCAGGAGGATGAGGAAGAGTTTGTTCAGTAGGAACACGAGCCTTCACAGGAGAGGAGGGAGCACAGTTCGCCTGAAGCAGCAGGTAAGTTTTGAAGATTTGAAGGCAGATAGGTAGATCGATGGGCAACCAAGGGATGAAAAAAGAGCAAAGGATGAATTGAAGGGATGGCGTTAGGAGTACAGTGCATCAATACCTGCAGGACTGAGAACCAGGGCTTGTAGCAGGTCAGATAGAGAGACAATCCCTCTCACCACATCGTTACTGTCCACCAGAACCAAACGATGTACCTGAGAGAAAAACCCAACAGGATCTGATTACTACCGACAATATGTTACATAAATACATTCTGTAAGGTAAGATAGATGAATTTAAGCGGAATACATGGAAGATAAACTGGAAAGGTTACAGTTATGAACAGCAGTTGGAAATGCTTTCAAACTAACGTCATCATTGAGTCACAACAGTCTGACAGAGAGAGATTTGAAGACAAGTAAGATTTATCATGTGTCAAAACATTTTTGATGACTCATCTTGAACTCGGAGGTGGTTAGACAATTGTGTCCAATCAAATGTGTTTGTTCATATAAATCATATAGTCATTCAAAAAAGTCCACTTGACAATTAACTTCTTCCAAGTCTAACAATGCAGTGAAGGAGATGCCATCAGTCCTTTGCAGCTTGGTGTGTCTCTACCTAACCACACCTATTTATTGTAAATATCCCCTGCCCACTAATTCTGTTTGACTTGGAAGCACTTCAGTATATCGCTAAAGATGCTGAAACTGTTGCTTCACTGTCCCTTTCATGTGTCTTTTAATGTTAATGTGTAGGTATCCTAACCTAAAGCTAATGGCAGGGTGGGACATTCTTTGAAACTAAGTTTTTATTCAAATGTTTAAATATATTATTCAGTTTGGGTTTAAGTGGTTTTCATGTGTGTGTTGAGTGACTTGAATTGTTTTGAATTAACTAGTTTTGACAATATCAGGATGTGAACATTATTTATCCTACATTCAGTCAGTCAGACTGAAATGCATGCGTGTTACCTCAGCCTTTGCAATGCGATCAATGATGGTCTCCAGTGTTTCATGAGGGTAACATTTGAGGACACCCTCCACACAGCAGGCTCTGGAGGCAATGGCCTCCCGCATCGTCATGTTCAGGTTGTTGTAGTTTTTCTGGGCTGCGAGATTCTGAATGATGTGAAAAGAAAAGACAAAACAACATTGTTCGACCCAAAACTACAAAAACCCATACAACTATTTGAGGAGCACGAGTGTGTTGAGGTATCTCAAGATTTATACAGTATGTATATTGTTGTCCCCAGTAACAAAATTGCAGTGATGCAGAATGTGTGAAGTTAACTTACAATGACATCAAACCTGGAGTACAGTGCCATCACTTTGCCTTTAGAGGAGACAGAGATGTACAGACAGTAGATAAGACAGATAGTCAAAAATATATATTTTATATTGATATGTATATATTTTGGCTACAGTATATTTTGACAAATAGTCAAAAATATATACAGTACAGTATAGTATATGTAGACAGATGTCTGCTTGTGTTTTGTTAAGTATTCTGCATAAAAGGAATCTAATTACCAATAACAATAAATACCAAAAACACACAATCATAATACAAAAAAATCTTCTCTTAATTATTAATTTTTACTGCTGGTCTAGATGTGAAGTGAGGAGTCTTTTGCATTTAAAACAAGTTTTTAAAGATGAATGAAATGAGAGTTACAGATATGTAACGAATATTCTCTGAATTATGGATATTCACCAGAGTCGGTATGTTAAACCTGGATATGCAATGGACACATGCGCAGGAGGATGAAGGGAATTGGCACCACCATCAGTAATGTCCGTCAGAATCATTTTCATTGAGGCTCCGAATGACAGTGAACTTTGGCAGAACCTTGGTTACATTCCCAACCCTCGTTTTGTGCTACTCTTCCTGACCACCAGGGATGAATGACCCATACCAACAAGATCATGAGGAGTCTCAATTGCAAACTGAAGGAGCATACAAGACAGCTGTTGGCACGTTAACCCTGTAGAAACTGTCGAAAAGGCACAGAAAGAAGCCCAAGTATCTGCAGCACTGTTGTCAAAGCAGCCCAAGAAGTGGAGACAACAATGATTGGCTTTTCACAGAGGATACCTGGAGGCCCCTGAGGCAGTAAGCCTATGTTATGGTATCAGCAACAGCACACCACGGCACAAGTAAGCCATATTTCTCCAGAGTTCTTTAGACCAAAGGAATAAGCCTGAGATCATTCCCTTGAATGCCATTATTTCTGTCCATCTGCCCTGCAACCAGAAGAATAGGTCACACATTATCCTTTTGCCTCTCCAAAAACAAGAGACAAGGCTCAGAATGTCGTCTAATAAAGGACAACACAGATAAACATGACTTGCTGGCTGGGAACTAAATTGTTTGTTGCAATAGTGACAGCTGAGTGACGTGGGCTAAAAGTGTTGTTGTGTTGCAGACAGTCTGCTCCGAGGTTGGAGCACTTATCGACCAGTTGTCCAAATAAGAGCTGGCAGACAATTCAGCAGAAATAGAACAAGATGGGAAAGTTCCCAATGTGTCCCATCCAAGCTTGATGGGAGATCATCAGTGATTATACACCATGGGAGTGAAAAACGGCCATCTGGTCTGAGGGCTTCATCTGGAGATACTACCAGAGAGGCAATGAAGGCATCGATGGATGGACCATATTAGGTAGATTCTTCATAAAATTCAAAGTCCTGCAGTCACTCTGCAGATGAAGAATGCCTTGTGGTCTGCCCAGCAACTCTGAAGTTTGTCAATGTACACAGTGGTGTTGGCAGATGGTTTTGAAGTGCGCTTGAAAATTGAAATTGAAATGCAATAGAGGTAAAAGCCTCTACCAGGGAAGCATCCAGACCAACATCATCTAGATCATCTATAGGTCACAGCTGTGACTGTGTTAGTATTATGTCTTGACCTCCTGCACATGTGACAATGCATTATCCAGGTATGGCATACTATCTTTGGCCTTCAAAAAGAATAAAAAAACAATATACACTTGTCCAGGTGGATTAAACCATGCAATGTGAGCATGATGTTAGACTACCTTGCTCATTGACTACAGGCAGAGCGGACACTCTCCTCTCTACAAAAATGGTCAGAGCATCATAGACGGAGGCTGATTCCTGGACTGTCGCAATCTGTCTGAAGGTACCGATTGCCACTTCATTGATCCGCTTTTGAAGAAACCTGGGTTTAGGAGACATAGACCCCTGGAGGGGAAGGGAGGAAAAGGAGCTAGTATGCATCACAATTAAAAGTAGGCATATTACAGAGCAACAATTGAACACTCAGTTATTCATGTCTGTTTCTTTCTATCTAGTCAGAATAAAGGGATTTACAGTTTTCATTTTGAAGTTGAGATTATTTTCTAGGGCACAGATGCTCCATCTGTCTCAAATGTGTATTTCTATTTTTACAGATTCACACAATCCTGTGTCTTATATGGCACTGAGAAATTACTGATTGAATTTTTTTTTGTTTAGTAAGGATTTGAAACAATATTGAATGTGAAGAATTGTACAAAACCTAATTTTTATAAAGGTAAAAAAAAAAAAAAATCTTACAAAGATGTGGAGGAACTTGAGGATGCGTTTGTGAGTGAGAATGTGAAGGACATTTCCTGATACCGGGTCTATGACTGGCAGCCGGTGTATCTTATTCTTCAATAAGGAGTAGATGGCATCAAATAAACTGAGGAAACAAAACAATCATGATTCAAGGTTATAATAAGCACAAGTGAGGATGTAACAAGACACACCACACGACACTGACCAGCATCATGTTGATAGAAGAGGTAAGTAAAACTACAATTCTTATTATTGACAAACGTTCTATTTTTTAGAAATTGTATTTATAAACAGTAATATCGTTATTAGCTTGTTGGTCAGTGCATTATGATGTAGGGTTGTTTATTTTGAACTAATGACTTCTTGCATGATACTGTATATTCATGTGAGACGTTGGTGTTGGCTTGCTAACTTAGTAACTTAGTCAGCTTCATCAACAGCTGTTTCGTCTAGCTTTCAGCGTGAGCCTCAGCAGTGCCAGCACAGCTTTTTGCTGCATGCTAACACCAGCATTTACTGAACTAGTTAGACAGCATATGATAAGATAAGATAAGATAAGATAAGATAAGATAAGATAAGCCTAACCCTATGGGGAATATCTCTTTTTTTAACCTTATTTAAGAGCCTGTTCACTCATTGGCATTAAAAAGTGATTAAAAATGTTTTTAAAACACAGAAGTTTTAACTAATGCCCCTAAAAGATTATATACAGTATAAATATGCTAAAGAAATGTTTGTCATGAATATCAATATTATATTTAAATGAGCAAGAATAGACCTAATCAAAAATGGTGGGAGTAAAGGAAGATAAAAAAAAGAAAGCTTAAAATATCACATAAATCTCCAGAGAGATGGTATCCTTGATTGAAACCATGACTTCTGTAGTATTTAATATAATACATAGCATTCAAAATGATGATGCATTAAATGAATTATTTCAAAGGCTCACCTGCAGTCAGGAGTGATGCTAATCAGTCTGTTGATAGAGTACTGCAGATAGATCTCTGTCAACAGAGCACCACAGATTATTAACATGAACTACAAAATAAAATCCCAGTATTTTTTGCAAACACTTTCCAAACTATTTTCAAGACACTGTTGTAATGAGCAGACCTCTCCATGTCTCTATCTTGTGTTCTTCCAGCTCATAGATCTGAACCTGCAGATAAAACAAACATCTCAGACCACACAGTGATGGTCGTCAGCCTCAGCAGGCTTCCCTCTGTCTAAACCTGATGACAATTTGAATATGTGTTTTTTTAATCTTGATTTCTTATATAACCAGACAATTTTGACATCAGTGTATGTGAATACTGTAAGTTGCAATGGACAAAAGTGCCCTAAATGTAAATGTGACACCGCTGGGGTGCATTGCATGTGCACAAAATACCAAATGGCCACAGTCCAACAGACTTATAGAATGTAAGTGTTTATCTGCAAAACAACCATCCAGGCACAGAGCTCACCAGAGGAGACTTGTAATAGCGATGGAGAATGTTGATGAAGTCGGTGATGGTCAGCATACCTACACACGCACGCACACACATACATATCAGTATTGGTGACCAACAACAATAAATTATATCCCACAAAGTTTCTTCTTTATCACAAGTATAAAAGTTTTCAAGCTTGAAATGTTGTACACCTGATGAAGAACAAAGCTGCTCTCAAATTGTTGGACCTCTTTACACAAAGTGAAGAAAATGTAAACTAAGTTACAAATTTTTGGACAGTGGTAAACAACACAGTATACATTTGCGCATTTTCCAACTAGTTGTTTTACTAGTTATGATAAGTTACTGTTCTGTTTGTATCACAGCAATTTTGTAATTGGATCACTTTAAGACTGCTGAAACTTTTGACAGCTGTTCTTTCATCGGTCCGTGAACCATGGATAAGTCAACTTGTCCAATGACGATTTGAATCATTGACATTTTGGAGGCAGCCCCAGAGCTAACACTAACATTAGCTTGCTCACATATATGTATATTAGCATATCAACATGCTAATGCTACCGTGAAGCACTACAAACTGAATGGCTTTACCATCATGGCAAATTTTATGTCGTTGCCTACTAGTGATAAGGACTTTATTCATGCAATAATCTTATTTTCTGCATGTAAGAAGATTTTTAACATATGACTGAAAGTCTGGTTTAAATCTTTGGAATCTTACGTGGGTCCTGAGGCTCGAAACAAAAAACACAACATTTAGAAAATAAACTGATATGTCAGAATAGGCTACAACATTTTCTGAAATGTGTTTCGGGAAATGCTGTTGTGTTCTGACCCTCAGGGCCACCAAACAGCCCAGTTCATTAAGCCAGGCTGATTTACTTGACACGCATGTTTAAATTTCAATTACAAGCAGAAAATGAACACCCATGGATCAGGCAAATGTCATGTAATACAAATGTCTTATAGTTGACCTGCTTCTCTAAATGTGAGCACATAAAATGGGCCTGGAGCATTTGAAACCAGTGACCCACACAGTAGGGAAACCTGAAGCCACAGACCGGGGCTCCAAAACTGCGGGTAGGAACCCAATGTAGGTCAGACACCTATTATTGTAAATGCTAGCATGTTTGAGATGCTTAATAAACTTAGACTCAGATTGAATTTATACATATAGGTTTTCATGGTTTCTAACATTACAGAATGTAGTTAGATAACATTTGCATGATTACAGTAGCCAGCTTTCTTATAAACATGCATTTAAAACAGAAAGAAGCTCTGCAAGGAATGATGGATTGTAATCAGTTATCGTTGCTTCATTACATTTTCCAGGTTAGTTGTTTAGGTCACTGTGTTGGTTGGACTTGCAAAGACAAAAATGTCTGCAGTTGAATGTTGACATGTATTCTCAAGATGTTGAAATAGTATTCTATCTATCTATCTGATCAGGTGGATTTCCATGTTTTTCATTCAGCCAATGAGGAGACCTCAAATAGTGGTGACACGGACAGTTAAGTCAGTCAGATAATTAGAATACCAAACACCTCTAATGAGTGCCTGCGTTTGAGACACAGGTACTTTATGGTTAGACATGTATTATGGCTCACCCACAAAACACTTAAGCTTGTTGTCCCACAGCGGTGCTGCCCTCACACCATTAGCCACCAGAGCAAAGAAAGCCTTCTTCACCTGACAAAAACACACAAGTACTTCAGTTAATACAACCCTAAGGTGTCATGTAGTCAGTACAGTTGTGGGTCTTTATTTATTTTAGACACAAACAAAAAAAAAGTTTCCTACCTGTAGTGTGGTGTCAAAAATGACCAGTTTGGAGCTGGTGGGAATTGCATCGTAGCAGCAGTGATTCTTCATAAAGTTTGTGTATATGAAGGTGTCAGGGTCTGTGCCTGCATGGGGCGTGAGAGCATGCGTCGCAAATGTACAGCCTCCTACAAATACATAGTGGAAAAGACATAATGCACTGTTACCAAAACATATGATGTTCAGCCCAACCATACTGTTCACAATAATCATGATAAATGTTGGTGTGTGTGTTTGGATGGGACTGCTCATCATATGGGTTCATAATCAGGTTGGAGTTTGTTAAAATGTTGTCACTGCTGTCAGAATAGTGTGTCAGTAAGTGAGGAGCACATGGAAAATGAGCTGTCATCAAACAATACAAACACACAATCTTCTCTTCTTTACCTATGCTCTTCATCGAGAGAACATCTTCCTCATCCTCATCTTGGTCCATCTCAAATAATGGGACCTGGGACAGGAAGTATATCCACAGTTTACTAAAAAGTCCTGAGTTTCCATTTTGCAAACTGAACTCATGCCATGACCCCATGTTTGGCAGCCATGAAGGTCTTCTGCTCCACAGTAACATTATACAGCCATCTGAGATTGTAGCAGTCATGTTTCTGAGTGGTAACTCATTTCCTGACTGATCTGTCTGGTTAATGCCGTGGTAAGATAATGTCACATCATATCTTGTTACAAGCTCATCATGTCCAAGTATTGAGGGCAGTGAGAAGGCTGCATGCAGTCACTGGTTCAGCTGTTGTTGGTCAACTAAGTTCTCCTCTAACCACTGCTTGTGTTTTCTGTTTCTAGTGTTGAATACTCAACAAGATGAAACTGTGAGGTTTGTGTGGTTGAAATGCATCTTTGATGGAGGTTGTCATGCTCTACCAAGGCTAGGCTAAAGATGGAACTGATATAGATATTTTCCCCGTAAGTTAATCCTCAAACTGTTAGTACATGTGAACAATGTTGGAGTTTGCCTTTGGTCAAATGTTTATTACAGACTGTTTTAGCAATGGAGCCATTGGAGTTTATCTTAATCGATTATAAAATCACCTGGAGGTGACAGTTCATTGCAAAAGAAAAAATCGGAGCATTTGCACTAGACAGACCAGAAAGGCCCAGTGACCCCAATGTACTGCTGGGAACTGTTTCACTCACAGCTCATAAAGTCTCATCTGTTTGTTTGAAACACGTAGTTGAAAAAGACTGTGCATGTCTGATTGTCAGTTATGCATTTTCAATCACTTAAATCATTCACTGCGATTCATCGATTACTGATGAATGACTAACATCCCTGGTCAGGCTCTAAAAAAAACAAACTATGATATCCTGAAAGAACTACAAATTCCAGCATGCCTGGGAGCTAACCAGAGATTTCTTGAAACAGCTGGAAAAGGTGTCAGCAGCTCTGTTGCTTCGTTGCAACCATGGACTTGGAGAGTGACTGACTGAAGAAATGGGCTCAGATGGAGGGACCGTGTATGTGAAATGGAAAGTTTACTGTGTCTGACACCTGCACTGTCACATTGCAAATGTGTGCATACTTCTTATTTCTGTTTCATCCATGTGTTGACCTTAATAAACATCTCACTCACTATAGCTTCAATGTCAATAATACCATGTTGAATGGGATGAACGTTTCCAAAAGTAGCACCATCATCAGGTTAATTTAATGTTTCAGGATCATCAAGTACATTTACAATCAACTAACGAGGTGATTGTAAAGTCATGCGGTGCTGGTTATATATATATATATATATATATATATATATATATATATATATATATATATATATATATATATATACAATGCTTGAGGCACATGGTAAACATACAGTATGTAAAATGAGAAAATTAGATATAGAGTACAAAACATGGATGAATGCCTGAGGGGAATGATAAAATCAGTAGCTCTGCTGACATCTCACAGCTTATCAGTTGAGGTATCTGGAGGACAGCACATTTTGATTTACTTAGCTTAGACAGATCTACTCAGTTTGGATTCAATCATGACTCATTGATTTTCATTGTGTGAATGAAGGTCCAGGAGGAAGCTTCCAACTGTAAGGAGTCAAAGGTTAACAGACGATAAAGTGCTTAGCTAAGTTTGATCTGCATGCCAAACAGTGGAAGATGCCTAACACAGGTCAAACTCCTCTTTTAGTCCATTGGATGAATTTGGCAAAAGGACCAATCAGAAGAAGTGGGTGTACTGGAGAAGGGCCTCTAAAAAGGCCCTCACAGGAAGAACGGGGAGTGGCATTTTTTTAGGGCTCCTGAGAGCAGAGGCTGTCAGGAGTTTTGATAGAGGAGAGGGCAAAGCATTTTGGCATAGCTTTTCCCATAGATTGGATAATATCAGAAAGTGGCCGCTTCTGATCCGGACTCAAGGCTCTAGATTCTGTTTCAATAAAGATTTCTCTATCAGCCACACAGCCTTGCCTCCGCAGAATTCTTTTATCATCGAACCAAATGACGACACCTTAGAGGAGGAAAGCCCGGAAATTACACAGTGACAAACATAGTGTCAGTGCATGCACATACACAGCAGACCAGAAAAGAGTTCAGTATCACTTCATGCCAGTTTAGTTTAACCACAACATTATATTATGATCAGTTCAATTCTGAATCACATCGATAAGTCAGGTATAAATTCAAGTATGTTGTTCCATCTTTGGCTGAGAGTGCATCATAAAGGTATCAAAGAGAGCCGCTTCCAGGTAGCTGCTCATGCAGTTGACCTGTTAGCTCGTAGAGAAGTTGATTTGTATGGTTTTGTATATTTTGTGTAATATTTGTGAGTTTTTTTCTGTTGGATGTACAAGTTGTCTGCCACGCTACACCAACCGACTGGGTTAACGGCGTCTGGCTGCCTTCTATTTTCATTCTCTCACATTTTAGAACTCACGTGAGCATCTTCGCCATTGTTTGTTCTTTGTTTCTGTTTACACCAACAGCTCTCTGGTCACTGTTTCTACTGCTGGATTACTTCATGCTGCATGGAAATTTACATCAATCTCAGCATGTACACCTGAGGGCTTTTCTGGACTCTGTTTTTCTGCTTTTCTGGCTGTCTGTGGAGGTTAATCGCAGCTGACTACAGCGATCGCAATCTTCCCGAAGGGCCGTAAGTCAACTTCACAAGGGATGCTTCGAATCCACAGACTGGGATAACCTTCTTGCCCCTTCCAGCAACATCAGTGAGCAAGTGGACACGGTGTCTTCATACATCCCCTTTTGTGTGGATAACATCATTCCCACCAAATAAGTAACAATCTTCCCGAACAATAAACCATGGCTAACCAAAGAACTCAAAGAAAGAGTATTCCTCACCGGCACTGAATCTGAAGGTTTCAGGAGGAAAAATTCACACAAGGGAGCCTCCGCTCACCTTGGCAGGGGCTCAAAAACTTGGCTGCTGTGAACACTGCTCCACCCCCCCCCCACCCCACCCCACAGGACAAGCTAGGTGACCAGCAGCAGCCCAGCATCCCTCCCCAACAACCTCATTTCCTTTTTTTCGAGATTCGTGACCGACAGCACCACCCGGCTAGAAGCAATCATCTCATCCCTCAAGCCTGTAGCAGCTGAAATTTCCTTCAACATGGAGGAGGTGGTGAGAGCCTTCAGGAGGACCAAGGATACCACAGCATCTGGCCCAGACAACATCAATGGCCGTGGCGGTGCTGTGCAGAGCAGCTGTGGGGCGTGTTTCAGCTCCTGTTTCAAAGATCCATGGACAGCTGCACAGTTCCCTGGCCATGGAAGCACTCCAAAGTGGTCCCCATCGCCAAGAAGAGCTCAGTTAAAGCTATGAATGACCTCAGGCCTGTAGCTCTCACCTCTCTCGCGATGAAGGCTATGGAGAGGTTCATAGCACATCATCACAGTAACTGACCCATTGATGGACCCTCTCCAGTTTGTGCACCATGCAGACAGAGAGGTTGATGATGCCAAAACACTCATCATGGACACGGTACACAAACACCTGGAACACCCTAACACCACAGCCAGAGTCCTGTTTGCAGACTTCTCCTCTGCATTCAACACCCTACAGCCACACATCCTAGCAGAGAAACCATCCACTTGCTTCCACCTGGATGACCAGCTGATCCTGTGGATTACAGCATTTGAATGGCTCCCCTCAGTTTTCCCTGGACTTCAGGTGGACAACAGACTGGGGCTGAACACAGCCTCCAAGACTGAAGATGCAGAATTGAAGACAGAGGAGACAGTCCAGAGGTGATTTACAGGAATATGACTCCAAGCAAGAGATGGGCGGCAGAGATGGGAGAGACATTAGTTGGACATCAGCAGCGGTTGAAGACGGCCTGCAGAGCTGGAATATTGTTTACATCTCACTCTGTGAATTGAGGACTTATTTCAACCACACCAGAGGTGATTGTGAAAAAACAAACCACAACTGTTTAAGTACATTTTATTTAATTTATGTGAAGTTAGTTTGGAAACAGAGACAACTTGAATTCAGATGGTTGACAGTTGTATTTCTGTGTTTGGTGAGAAAATAGAAGTAAAGGTGTTTAATTAATACATCAGACATGAACTTGGACTGCTATTCAATTCATTTTATCCATTCACTCATGTTGTCAGTCTCCTCCTGTAGCATTAGAATATGCTATAAATGACACAGTATATGGAATTTAACTTCACATCACTTGTATTTTCCAAATTGGCTTAATTGTCCGTTTGCAGGAAAAAGGAAATGGGTAAAATGGGACTGAGGCTGCGAACAATATGAAATCAGAGACTGCTGTGCCCACAGAGACCTGTCTCCACACCATTGTGTTTACAACATTAATGCTTCGTGCTCACACAAAGTCACAGTTGATGGACAGTTTCCCAGATGTCAAACTTTTATATGAAAATGCCGACCACATTATCATCACCATCTCCTTGCTGCTGCTTCCAGACACCCCTGACTCAAACTATGAACTTTTGTTATGCAACCCTGTGTTGTATAAAGATGAATAAATTACCTTTTACCTTAATTACATTAAAGTGGGTTTGTCACCGAGGATCATGTTTTCTATCACAAGTACGCTCTGAAACTGACATGCTGATTTGGTAGAATCTGGTACTCTAGGAATTATCTAGCTTTACTTGTGACCTCATTTGTTTCTTAATAAATGCTCGGTTATAAATGTTTGAGTTTTTGTGATTGCACGTTTCTTCTTTTAATGCAAAGTGCTATTAGATCCTCCACTGCCCCAACCAGCCCAAAATTTAACCTCCTCACCAAGGTTTTCACCCCTCCTCACCACTCCAGCATTAGTATAAGTGTCACTATCCTGTCTGAAACCTTTGCAGATTGTAATTTCTACTTGGAGTTTGTACACATGCAAACAGGTGCTGACTATGTCTCATTTGTAAAGGTAAATATAAATAAATGATGCAATAAAAATATTGCCAAAGGTGAAAGAACAGAGCGTCCAGACCTGCTATGTAAAACTAGCCTGAGTGTTTTTCTTGGCAGTGTCTCAGTTACAAAGTCATGTCACAACAACACAACACCATCACAGACAGACAGAAGTGGACTGATCGGAGGGGGGTGGGGTGAGTCAGCAGAGTGTCTTACCTCTGCAAGAGGCTCCATGGCTTGCGAAGAGGACCAGCAGCTCTGCCTCTGTGGAACCAGGCCGACTGGCAAAATCCTGGACTTACAACCCTTGTACCCCTGTCCAGCTCAGACATCTGGCAGGCTCTGCTACCATGTCAGATAAAGAAGTGATGACAGAGTCCAGGCATGGCGAGGAAGGGCAGAGAAGAAGAGGACGGAAAGACGAAGGTACTAGCCAGAAAAGAGGAAGGAGAAGAGGGAGTCTGTGCACCTCCAGTCAGCTTCGGACAGCTGGGTCTAAATGTTTGGGAAAGACTGAGGTCTAAATCTGGACTGAAGGGTGAGAGGCCTGTGGCATTTACAGAGAGAGGGAGAGGGAGAGGAGGGAGAGTGGGAGGGGAAACATGTGCAGGGAGAGTTGAGGGCAGCTACAGACAGACACATACCCTGTATGTTGTTGTGGTGATAGACAAGACTTAAGTACAAGTACTTTTCAAGTGGCAACACCACCGATCCAGGAAGCATTCAAAGCACAGCCTCATTCCTGTCTCCAAAAACATCCTCTGATGGTGGAAATGACTCCACATCACCAATAAAGCTCAAATGGATGAGCTGAGTCCTTGCTGACAGGACTGAATGAAATTAACATATTATTAATCTTGCTAATGCTTTGTTACCACCAGCTCTCTGAGAGGCACAGACTGACGCTACAGTGTGTATTTAACATGTTAATGTTCCATATTTAACTTTCTTCTTTTCAGTGAAACTGCTGGACTGCAAATACACATTGTACATTATGGCACGGGACACTTTTGGAATAGGTGACAACAGACAGGCTGACTGCAACAAGTTATGCTGATAATTGTGAACTGTGAATAATTTGGCCAATGAAAATATCTGAGCCATAACTTTTAATTGACTCTGTCTGTAAAGCCCGGACATGTCAAAATTTAAATTAATATATTTGTTAATTTGTTGGTGCAGTTGGTGCTTCTCTGCCTGTGCTGTAACTCTTAGTTACTTGTTTTGAGTGTGTAGGTCGATGAAATGCAGCACATTGGCCCTCACATGCAGACTGAATGACAGGATGACACTGTACATGCCCAGCTCGTTGCATACAGAATACATAACAAGAAGTAATGAGCTGCGCATGCAGAGCTATTAAGCTTTGCTGATGAGAAGATGCCAGCCTTTGTTGAAAACATGGCATAAAACTAAGTAGTTTTCACAATTCATTACTTTGATAATTTAACATTCAACTGGTTTCAAACTTGGTTTCAAACTTCTCACAACACAAATTGTTTGGCTGGAAACAGAAGCCACTCGCTCCTCTTTGTTTTCTTCGTCTTCCGCATTTCTGGCAGCCATCCACCAAAATTTAAAAACGCAACTTGATCTGTAAACCTGTCACAATAGCAGATAATCTGTGCTGAACACTCGTAGCGGTATTACAGTTGGACAGCCAACAGGAACAGCACCAAGTTTGCCACACTATCTTGTAACACTACTAACATCATTAGCAAAATATCTCTGCAAATTAAATCCACTCTACTTAGTAACAGTGGTGTTTATGTCAGCGAAGGTGACTAATACATCTGTTATGAAATTAATAACTTCACCAACTGGATTCAGTTTATGTTAATAACGTTACAGACATTTCTCAATATGTAAATACACAACGTTCACTTCCACTAGCCTGAATAAAGCAGCATCTGAACACACACTGCTCACCACACTCAGATCACACAATAAGGCGATGCTGATCCTGCCTCAAGACAACCATCATCATTCCTGTAGCTGAAAAGCCTGCTGTGTCTAGTCTTAACAACTACCGCCATGTGGGTCTCACCCCCATCCTGATGAAGTTCTTTGAGAAACTGGTTCTCCAGCACATGAAAGACAACATCCCTGCCAGCCTGGACCCTCTACAGTATACTTTCAGAACCAACAGATCCACATAGGATGCTATATCCACTGCCCATCACTCAGTCTGCACACACCTGTAGAATAAAAACAGCTACATCAGGATGCTGTTTGTTGACTTCAGCTCAGTATTCAACACAATCTCACCCATGAAGCTGATTGGATAACTATACACACTGGGCAACAGTACAACACTCTGCAGCTACATATTGGACTTCCCTACAAGCAGACCCCAGAGAGTTTGGATTGGCAGTCACAATCTCTACATTAGTGCACAACACTGGAGCCCCCCAGAGCTGTGTGCTCAGCCCCCTCCTGTTCACACTGTAACCATGACTGCACTCCCAGAGATCATATCTGGAGGAAATCAACAGTCTTGCAGAGTGGTGCACAGAGAACAATCTACTGCTCTACATTGGCAAAACCAAGGAGCTGGTTGTTGAGCTTAGAAAGGAGGCAAAGACCCACACTGCTGTCTACATCAGTGGAGCTGATGTGGAGCAGGTGAATAGTTTGATGTTCCTGGGATTTACCATCACTGAGAATCATGGTCATCACACTTCACCACCCTGGTTAATAAAGCACAGAAACTTCAGAAACTTTTACAGATAAAAATAGAAAACTGACATGGTTCATCACGGCCCAGGACAGGAAGGCTCTACAGCGGCTGATTAAAACCACCAGAACATCAGCTGGTGCCATCTACAGAGCATCAGTGACATCAGTGAAGTGAGACGTCTGCACAGAGCCCAAAGATACTAAAAGACAACACCCACCCAGACACAGTCTGTTCACCCTGCTGCCATCTGACAACAGTAGAGAAGTGTCCGATGCTGCAGCACCAGACTACAGAGCAACTTCATTCTCCAGGCTGTGAGACTCATAAATTCAGCCTAAAATAGATGTAACCCAGATTTGAACCTGGGCCTCAACCAAGGACCCAGCCTTGCTCACACCCTCCACCAGGTGACCTTTCAGAGCACCGCAGCTTCCCCTTCTCTTTAAAACTACAGCAGGTTTTTTTTATATCCTCTATGGGGCAGCATAACCAGAGAGTTTGGATTGGCAGTCACAATCTCTACATTAGTGCACAACACTGGAGCCCCCCAGAGCTGTGTGCTCAGCCCCCTCCTGTTCACACGGTAACCATGACTGCACTCCCAGAGATCATATCTGGAGGAAATCAACAGTCTTGCAGAGTGGTGCACAGAGAACAATCTACTGCTCTACATTGGCAAAACCAAGGAGCTGGTTGTTGAGCTTAGAAAGAAGGAGGCAAAGACCCACACTGTTGTCTACATCAGTGGAGCTGATGTGGAGCAGGGAATAGTTTGATGTTCCTGGGATTTACCATCACTGAGAATCATGGTCATCACACTTCACCACCCTGGTTAATAAAGCACAGAAACTTCAGAAACTTTTACAGATAAATATAGAAAACTGACATGGTTCATCACGGCCCAGGACAGGAAGGCTCTACAGCGGCTGATTAAAACCACCAGAACATCAGCTGGTACCATCTACAGAGCATCAGTGACATCAGTGAAGTGAGACGTCTGCACAGAGCCCAAAGATACTAAAAGACAACACCCACCCAGACACAGTCTGTTCACCCTGCTGCCATCTGACAACAGATACAGAAGTGTCTGATGCTGCAGCACCAGACTACAGAGCAACTTCATTCTCCAGGCTGTGAGATTCATAAATTCAGCCTAAAATAGATGTAACCCAGATTTGAACCTGGGCCTCAACCGAGGACCCAGCCTTGCTCACACCCTCCACCAGGTGACCTTTCATAGCACCCCGGCTTCCCCTTCTCTTTAAAACTACAGCAGGTTTTTTTTATGCCTTCTGTGGGGCAACATAACAAGCTGTCGACACAACACTGACATCACTGAGTAGCATCACTATCATTTTAGCAAACAGTTGCCAAATTACATGTCCTGCAGACATACAGCAACAGAAGCATTCATTTGGTTTGTGTTGCAAATGCAATAAATCCACAAACCTTGGCCCCATCCTTAAAGAGATTTCTTTATCTTTAAGCTCTGCTTTGGTTTCAGCTAACTCCATTTAGCTCAACCTAAATGCTCCACTATGTTCTCCAGCTAGTTGCTAGCTTAGTTTGTCATTTGGTGTTGGGAGGTAATGTACAGTGGCTTACAGAAGTTTCCTGCAGAAATCGAGGTTGCTGGGAGCTATGAGAGTTCAACAAACAATCAAAGTGGAGGACTGCACAACCAAAAGTCAAGCGATGACTCTGTCACAGTAACAACTCACACAATCTACATTATGGTCATTTGATCAAAAAAAGGGGAAAATAAATAAATAAATAAATAAATAAATATATATATGTATATATATATATATATATATATATATATATATATATATATATATATATATATACACACATATATATATGTATATATATATATATATATATATATATATAATATATATATATATATATATATATATATATATATATATATATTTTAAAAGTAGACCAGTGCAGCTTTGAGGCTTCTTCAGTCTTTCTAACCACTGTACATTTTTAACTTTTGCCTTGTCATGTTACTATTTATAGACACACTGAACAACTTGAGTAGACATCCCCCTTTTTTTTGCAGATTTTTAAATTTACATGTAGCCTTAAAATTCACTGTAATTAACATTTGCCTCTTTAAAGCCAGCAGACATCGTCTATCAAGTCAAAGTGTGTAGAAAAAAAAAGTTAACTGTGCGAATGATCTAAATAATATGGAACACACAATTGCTGCAGTTCCCTTGTACTTGTTGGTGGTCAAACTCTGCATTAATGACTTTTTGATTGATACAACTCCACTAGAATTAAGAAACCAGTCTTAATCCAGATTGACTTATATTTCTGACATACAGCTCTTTTATGGTGTCCTTCTCATAGTAAATGCAGTTATCCAGATGGGCCTGCTGCTGCTGGTTAGAGAGGAGCTCAGATATTTTTAGTTTACAACTGCTTCAAGAGTCCTGACACACATTCAGAATACCACACACTGGAATCTGGGTTCATTTTTGGCCAGGTCTTTGAAGCCGCTTTATTATATATAAAAAAAACAACAAACAAACCGTTAAAGTTAAAAGTATTCCTAATCACCCAGATAAAGACACAATCAGGAGACTTGTACTGCAAATAACTTTTATTTTGAAATCACCATCCTGAGCAATTCATCTAGCCCTTTAACATTTTACAAGTTAGTAAACAATGTCACTGCACTTATAATGATTCTGTTATGTTAAAAAGAATTTCAAAAACAGTGTTATTATTTACTCTATAATATACACCATCTCTAAATACAGCCAATAAACATGACTGCAGTGTAGCTGTAGTGTATAGAGGATCTTAATACATGCGTTGGAGCAGAGTGTAACTATAATGTAAAATATTAATGACTCCTGAATGATTTTTCCCCATTAGAATTAAAATGAACATGGTTATTTAAAAGCAAAATATTTTCCCAACAGTCATTGTTACAAATGATGAGCTGTGCTGCATCACTCCACTGGAGGTTCTGTGTTTTAGCTTATTTAGCCTGTATGTTAGGTAAGTGTTGAACAGCTTTCAAGTTTTATATATACATTTGAAAAGCATAAACACACAAACCCACGGTGCGTCGATGCTGACTTTTTTGTTCCTAGTAGTGGGTGTGAGATGCTCAGCAGACACTATGTAGGCCCAGTTCAGACAGAGAGATGTTAGCTGAAGTGAAGATGCTGCTGTCAGTGTGTCAGCAGAGCCAGAGACAGGGATAAGAAACATGGTGACATGATTTAAAAAGAAAGTGTGAATGCAGATATGCTCATCACAAGCACCCTGGCTGCCCTTCCTGGCATGCAGGTGATTCACTTGTGAGCTTCTTATTCCAAGATATTTCCCCTTTTCAAACGTCCACTGAATATATTGAAATTAATTGGACATTAATCAACATTAAGTTTGACTATCAGCTTATTGTTTCAATCATTTATTCCAAATACAGGACATTCAAATACATTTCTACTCAGTGATGTCTCTCTGTGTAAATGGGCCCATAAAAGAAAGGTCCACCCAAAAATGTACATTTAGTCATTATCTACTCAGTCCCATGCTGATGGAGAGTGGGCTGAAGTTTTTTAGCCCACAAAACATTTCTAGGGTTCCACAGCAAAACAGAGTTGCAGCATTCTCTTCAACAACTGAAATAGTTGGGAACTTGTTTTAAAAGGGAAACAAACCTCTGAAAATAAACATAAAATGACTCCGTACAGCTCATCCAGCACAGTTCAAGTCCATCCATTTACACAACTTTATTGCCAAAATCTTATCTTAGTGTTAGAGCATATGCCATGTGGGTAAGTTTTGTTTTTTCAATTCAATTTAGGATCTCAGTGCTTCTGGAGACTTGGAGCCATTTTTCCTGTACCTCCGTTGATTACCTTCTGTGAAGCTCTAAAAATGTTTTAATGACTACATATTTCAACCGATTTTCCATCTGCATTGGGGTAAGAATGTAATAACTTACTTCATTTTTGGATGAACTGTTCCTTTAATGTTCTGAGTAGCCCCATGAAGAGCATCGAGTTGCACACCCGTGAAAAGCCTTCAGACACCACTGTGTGTTCCCACTCATCTTGTTTTGTTGAAACGCAATATTAGTATTGTATTTCTCCTCCTATTTCTCGTATGATAAGTGATGATAGCAGCTTGTACAAAGATAGAAATGTTTGATACATACTGACACTGCACAGCAGTTTGGCATCTGTTAGTAAATTGCATACTAAACACTCTTGTAAACAAGTTAGCTTCCACACTTCAGCTTTTAACTTCTCACAGCAGGAATGAAAGAAAAAAAGACGACTTTTCAAATAACAGTTGTGGCTCTCTGGTCTACAACCAGCACTAGCTTTCAGATGTTAAATTTAACATTGTCAACTTCAAGTAGTTTTATGTGACTTTTCTGAAAATGTCCTCACAGTAGATGAAGCTTTTTTGAAATAAAATACTTTTTATTTTCCTGAGGATACAGAAGAAATTTCAAACTGGTTCCCCTCAACAACACTGAACCTTGGGCCGCTCAACTCACAGTGTTCGGGAGTTTAAGTGGAACTTTAAAAGGACTGATGTCTGTATTAATGAACATACACTGTTGGGGTCTGCAGGGTTAAATTCTGGTGTCTGACTTACATTTGGCAGCTTTCAATAAATTCTATATACTATCATATATCTATCGTCACTCAAAAACTAAAGCCCTTCTTATACTCTTGTAACGTAATTTTTTGTCTACAAACATGCATGTTAAACTGGGTGATCACAGTTTCACCTTCAAGTATCTCTAACATACTGCGAGTCAACATCATTTATCAAAATGTTGTATTATTGTACATTGTACACTTTTAACATGTTTGAAGCTGCAGCTATCTCAACACATCACACAAAGTCTGGTGAAGTCAGGATTATATTTCTGCAGCTCCTCTTCCTCACCATCACTCCCTTCTTTTGTCCAATCAGAGCCCTTTGTTCTTCACCTCTCCATTTACACACAAACATGTACACCAAGTTTGACGCCATAGGGTGAGGAATGTAACACTTGTGCAATCAGTTGCTCAACCTCTGAACACCAAACCAACAGTCTCAGATTCAAGTCAACGGACAAATCACAGTATTGTGTCATTGTTCATCACCAACGTTGAGCCTCTTATTCTTTAAGGAAGTGTTGCCCATTTCTTTTTTCGCCAATTTGTGCTCATAAAATACAATGTGCAGTAGGTTGTGACGAAGCCAATCCTCTTCTTCACAGTTTAAGTACTAACGGCCTGGAGGACCAACAGTGGAGACAGATGGGATCTGAGGGTCACAGCACAGCGTTTCAAGAGCACAGAGTTGTGTGTTTGCTGTGGGTTGGTGATTACAGGTGCCAGTGAGCAGAAGATGTAACATTCAGTTTGAGTCATACATCCATGGGTTTTAAGACTTATCTGAAGGCAAACACTACACAGTGGATTATAACACTATGAGCACATGGACGATCATTGCATTCTCTGTCAGGACAATCACGAGGTGAACAGCAGAATAACACAGGTCTTGTTGTTGAGAGCCCAGCAGGCCTGGAGCGAGCTCAGACTTCACTGGCAGTCAATCACCTTTTAAACCTTTTTGCCAGCCGCCTGTGTCATTTTCTAATGTCCAATTAAAATCAATATGCTTCTACTGTTGTCAGAGCTTTTTCATGCAGTACTATCATCAGTTTTAAATACGGCATTAATGAGCACGTTCACATGCTAATAATGTTGATGAGATTAACGTAATACTCTCTTACTCATACATGCTGAAACAAATGTCACACCTGTCATGTCTTGAATGTCTTGAATACTAATCCCTGGCTGCTCAGAAGTGAAGAGTACCTTCTAACTAAAGATGGTCTATATCAAAACAAGGTAGAGTACTTGTATGGTTGTTTGAGTGTTAGATTTCCACTGGTGTCGCAGTAATGGAGGTTTGCCTCAAGACCAGTTGTTTTCTCTTCAGCACTGACATATTCATAATTCAAAGAGATCCTCCATATTTGCAAAGGTCCCATCAGTATATAGTCAATGCACTACTTCCTTCTAATAGGCTACTACAATTCTGTTAAAATCCAAAATCCACTCCCCTCTACAGTGAGTGTTAAGACTGTGCTCCAAGCTTTCAGTTGTCAGTACAGTACTCATTCATCTAGACATGAAAGATCAATACAGGGGTGTTGGGGGCAAGTTGAGGACCCTGAGCTGTGTGTCTCTTGCGGGTACTGAACATCATGTTAGCAAACTGGTGTCAGAGTGAGGCAAACTGTTGGGGCAGCAGGCTCTGAGAGAGGCTGGGCTGAGGGCTTGTACAGGCACTGCTGGTGACACTGGACCCAGGACTTGGTGAAACAGGCAGGCTGGAGACCGAGGCCACCTCCCTGTCTGAGCTGTCGTCGTTGTCATGATGGGAGCGGTGCTGAAGGCTGACCACCACCCTGGAGGATAAGATGGGAGAGGGCAGCCGGGAAAGGGTTAATCTGGTTTATTTACTGTGCAGTGTGGCATAATCCTCTGTGTGTGTGTGTGTGTGTGTGTGTGTGTGTGTGTGTGTGTGTACCTTGATCTGGATGGGCTGACCAGGTCTCGTCTGTGGGCTTCAAATGTAGAGATGTAGTTGCACTTGGACCACTACAGAGACACAAAGACACAATCAGTGACACAGCATCATGCTCCAACATTTCAAAACAAACAATGCATTCAGATAAATGCTTGTTCTTTTTCCACAGTTCCTCACCATGTGAGCGGGGTCACTGGTTCCCAGGTGAACTCCTTTCTGACAGAGAGACGTCAACAGACTGATACCTGCACATTGAGAGAGACATTTAACACCAGCAGTGTCAGTGTCCTCTGCCCTCTGTGTGTTGTTTGTTCATTATATTAAAATGAGACGAGGAGCTCCTGACATGGTTATCAACCTAATTCTCTGTTCAGATGATCAGCAGCTTGACTCTGTCATTTTCCAGAGGGTTACTGAGTGAAGCTGAAAGTCTTTAAAACAGGTTTTAAAAAGAAAATCTCCATCTCATCAGATCTTTCAACTATATCCCATGGTTTTCCTCAGATGAAGGTCTATGGAAGATTGAACTTATTCTGTTCTTTGTCAGGTCACATAGTGTCAAAGTTAGTATTAACTCTATGAGAGATCCTAATATGGAGAGAGCAAGAAAAGAGGTCGGCACTTAAAGCACTCGATGTGTGTTTTTCCCTGTATGAGACTCGTCATTATTTTAGTTGAGCTATTATGGAGGTTCTGCAGGAGCACTGTTTCAAATGGACTTTCTTTTTGTTGTAAACTGGATTGCAACTGAAACGTTTTGGGCTTATGGGGAAAACAAAACAGACTGTTTACCAAGTGGCTCGAAATCTGGAACAGGTCTTTTACATTCACACGACTCACACCGTTATTAAGTTAAGCTATTTGAGGCTGCAGTGCTGCTGTTTTCTGCAGCACATATTTCCTCGTTTTGCATGGCCTGACAGAATCATTTTATAATACTCTGTAATTTATGATTCCAGTATTTTTTATATATTTCGCAATACATAGCACAGAAAATAAATATATCACAACATTTATTTTTTCCAATATTGTGCAGCCCTATGACCTAAAAGCTTCTGTAATAAATCAAACAGCTGAGAGTCTTCAAACAATGTTCAATACTGACTTTTCAAATACGTTAAATCACACAAACTGCTGACTCAGCTCATTTGTCTGAATATGTTGCATCTATTCATCGCCTTACATTACGTATTACATTAACCCACACAAATAATTTTAGATGTACTTCTTCTCTGATAATTCTAGTTTGCAGTGCAAAGTAAATACAGATAGCACTGCAAATACTCACTCAAATCAAAAGCACTGACTGCAGGATCACCAGCGTGACATTGCGGTGCATTGAGGAACACAAATACCTTTCGTCCTGTTGTTCCAGTGCTTCTGCTCCCACTGGTCCAGCAGGATGTTGAGGTATCTCGAACACTCGAAGAAGCGAAGGTAGCGAGACGATGAAGGTGAGGGGAAAACTCGCTCAAACTGTCCGAGACGAGTCAGCTCGTCTTCGCTCTCTGCAAGCACGCGAACGTCCTCTGGAGTCAAGACGTCCAACACCGTGGAGAGGAAGTCCTGACAGAGACAGAAAGAAGAGGGAAAGTTGTAACTGATAGGTCACTAGTACTCATCATCACCACAAGAATCTACACGATCAGCGAGCAGTAGTGACACAAGAGAATAACAACATTTGCTGTGGATTTTTCTGAGAATGTTCATATTGTACAACTCTGCAATAAACTGAAGTAGTTTTATATCAGATGAGGGAACTTTTATGTGGAACTGCTCGTTGCAACCGTTTCAGCTTACTATTGAAACTTGGCTGAAGAAACATTCAAACTGTTTTAACAAAATTAAATGCATTTACTTTTAAAAATTATTTATATCTGATGTAGTATTTTTAGTGTGTTTGTGTTCATATACCTGGTCGGCGTAGCGTTGTGTGAGGTAAAAGGCCCGTTTCACTTTCTCATCAGCAGACAGATCTGGCTTAGTCCTCTCCCTGCTCCCCCCACACAGACTGTATATTCACACAGACACACATTGACAAACAGAGGTGTTGAATCAACTATAAGGTTTTTCTGAGGCTGTAGTTTTAGGTGGATTGCATCATATTCAAAGTTGTTCCTAAATTGTGAGCAGAGTTAACGTGGCCCCTGGTGTGATGCTAATGGCAGCCTGTAAGGTGGACTGACTCCAACCTACCTGCTGGTGGAGCTGGAGGCACTACTGCAGGGGGCGACCACATCTTCTTTTTGGGGAATACGGAAGCCAGCAAGGTTCAGGAGGTCTCTGATCATCTGACCTTTGATGGCAACATCCAGCGCTGTGTTGGAATGGAGGCTGGAGCAGAAAAACAACAGATACAAGTCTGAAAACAGCTGGATCCAATTATCATCTGTCAATATAAGTGGTAGTTGTTGACAAAAAGTATACATTAATAAACACTGAATCCCATACTATAGCCTGTTATAAACAGTTTATCAAATTGCTTCCAGCCACAACAGCATGGGTGCTATTGTTTCCACTTTGTCAGTCTGTATGTATGTGTGTAAGTGTGTATGTGTTACCTTGGTGATATGTTGACCTCCAGGATCCAGGGTTTGAGCTTCTCATCCAGCATGATGTCAAAGCCAAACAGCTCGTGGCAGCTGTAAGGCGTCTTAAGGTTCATCTTCAGCAGGCTGTTAACGTACGGTTCGGAGCTGATGACCAACACACGGGAGGGAAATCATTTCATAATCGTTATTATTTCACTATTTCAAAACAGATCCTTAGTCATCTTCCACTAAAGCTCAGCGACTTTCCCGTCTCTACCTTATTCTCTACACTCAGCGTGAAGTCTTGTTAATGTGACCACACAGACTGCACATTTATACAGACAGATTGTTAATCGATAGTGTGTCTGTTAAGGTGGGGGGGGGGGGGGGTTGCTCTGCTTCAAACACACACTACTTGATTAAGACTGAGGAACATCTGGCAAACAGAACATTGCATATATTGTGAAAATCAATAGCAATTGACCTGCAGTTCTGCAGCCAATGAATGACTGAATGGGCAAACTTACGCAATGATGGTTTTGATCACAATGTCTTTAATCTTCTCCCAGATCAGAGTGGTGTTGACCCCCCTAGCACCAAGATACTGCCACAAGGCCTTCAAAGCCCTGGAAACACACACAAACACACATTTTGTTGTAGTTCGGAGACACAGAATTATATATATACAAATTAACAATAGCAAAGATGACAGGAGCAACATGAACACAATTTCATAATTATTATAATTTCACTATTTCCTTCCACTTCCTGTTTTACCAACTGATTCTTTTTTTGGTCTTCCTCCATCATTCCATGCTTGCCTCTCTTTAAAATAGCCACCATCCACCTTCAAGCTTTTTTGACTCAAACATAAATATTTCCTTCATTTTCCTTTCGGTTACCATTTGTGTCCCTGGCAGGCTTTGTCATCGCTGTTGGTCTGGTACTCAGAGTTTTTCTTGTTGACGCTGTAGTTGGTCAGGTGCATAAACTTGTTACTCAGAGTCTTCATGGAAGACGAATACCTATAGAGGAGAAACACACATGAGATTAAATCGAATATGACCTCTTGCATCAGCTCTGAATTCTTATTCAAAATGTAAACAGTGAAACATAAAGATGTTTTTAGATCATGCACTTTTATATATCACTAGATCCCTCATCTTATCCCCGCTTAATTGACAGACTTCATACTATGGTTCTATTTTACGTGAACTAATCTACAGTAATTGGGTTTGTCACTGTGGGTGAAAACATACTTGCAGCTGGCAAATCGAACCAGTCCATCAGAGAAGATGTAAATTCGGAGCGGGTCGTAGGATGTCACGTAGACATAGATCCGCAGGTCAAACTTGTTACCACTGATGAGGTAGGGTTTGTGCAGGTACCTGCAAAACACAACCATAAAAAAGATGTCTTACCTTAATGACTAATCATTATCAATGTCAGGCACAGTAAATGATCTCTAGCCTACTTACTTTAATATGCTAACCATTCCTAATCTATTTCAGGCTACTTACTTCTGGACCAGTAGGGGTCTTTTGCGGGGCATCTGGCTCCACTTGTGTATGACCTGGATTCCTATTCCTCTTGCTGAAGCAGGCTATTACAGATGAGAGGAGGAAGAGAGCATGTAAAAACTGCTTTATATGAAACACACATTTATTTAGACTTTAACATATTCATCATTTAGCATCCCAATCTGAACGGCTCATTTGGAACATTAATTAATCACCAAACAGCCTTGTTTCAGCTTTTGGAGCAATTCATGCCAATCATCATCATCGTCATCATCACAACAAATTATCTAGCAATTGAAACTGTCACCTCATAATTTCACTCTTACTGCTGGTTGCTTGCAGACAAAAAAATCCAAAACACAATTTCGAGTTAAGTCTATTTTTTCCCTCACGTTTTGAGACTTGTTTTTTGGCACTTTCACAAGTAAGCTAACACAATTATTGTATAACATACAGGTTTGATGATCCATTTCTGCCTGGAGCCACTGTCCTCCCAGGCCTTGCGCAGCAGCTTGATGTCCTGAGGCAGGACGAAGGTCCGAGGGAAAAAGCTGAACTCTTGTTTGCCAAAGCGAGCCTGCATTTTTGACAGATTCCTCCACAACCGGTCCTTTCTGCCAATCTGAAAGGTTCCTGGGAAGTGGTTCAACTAGGAGAAAAGAAACACAAATGCAGCCAGGTTTAACTTGCAGAACAAAAGTTTTCTTGCTTATCACTCTGAAGTAAATACTGATTGCACAGTGTAGCGGCTGTAAAAAAAATCTGCGTGTAGATTGGTTCCCTGGACTGGATTTTCCACACAAAAATTACTCTGTCCGTCACTGTACAACCAAACAGGAAGAGGCACTGTTTGCCCCGGTCACTATCCTCAGCTAACAGTGGAACAACTGAAATAACTGCGGAAAATTCACACTGAAAAAGAAAAGAACCCTACTGATGGAGGAAGCAAAAAAGGGGAAGAGGGAGAGTGATAGAAACAAGAGGTGAAACAAGAGTGATGGACGAGCATTCACTAGATGGGGAGCGCTTTTGTGTTGAGTCAAAGTCTGCTCCCCAGTTGAGATGCGTTTCCTACTACCACCGGGACTTGAGCCAGTTCAAAACCAGCATCCTTTCTACCAGATCAGTGAGTAACAAAACCTGCCTACTCATTAATACAAGCAAGTGTTTTACTTTGCCTTTTCATCGCTCTGAGATCAGGGTTTCTAGATCTAATTGGGATACTTATGGTTGTTTTTTGCTTTGACAGCAGCTAGGCTCATAGTGGTAGCCGTTATGTTAATGCTTTATTTGCAACAGCGGCACCAACAGTAATACCTCAGGGAAGCACTGGGAGGAGGGAACATTAAAGTTTTGTCTATTTCTGCCTCCAACAGAAATCTGGAGAAAACGTCATTTCCCTGAAGTGAATGATTCTGGGAGACATGAGCTGGGATAAGTAGTGTGTCTAAAGTTTTTCACCTTCTGGTGTTCTCCGATGGCCTTGAAGCCAGGAGACTTCATGTGGTGTCCCCAGCAGCCCAACCAGTCGTGGCTCTCTACATGAAGAACACAACGAAAAACAGGTTTTGATCATCCAGGACAAATTTGACAGTGCATTTACATTTCAGCCTGTGCAAACTATCACCTCCATTTAAAGCGACTTTATTCATTACATCAGTCAGTAGTAAAGACTCGGTCTACCAGTTACCAGTTTAACACTTACTCTTGGTGACTTTGAAGTGTGACCTGGCGATGGTGTGTTTGACAACATTTGGCGTGACGGTGCTCATCTTCCACTTTAACAGTCGTCTTTGTTCTGCAGGCAGCAGTTCCACTGCAGAGCACACAACACAAAAGCCGTATGTACTTTACCGCCATACTTTTCAATAATACCCATTACATCCACACACATGGAAGGCATAATGCACATATTGAATAGCTCTGAAACTAATTTGCATGTTGGTATAAAATGTACACTGCTCATTAAAATGATTAGTTGAATAAAACAATCACAATTTTTTTTTTTACTTAATTACACCTGCTAAATGAATCACTGCACAGAAGAGAGTGCATCACTGTGCAGAGGAGGAGGCAAATTATGTTTACATCTGTCTCAAGCACGGGCGTCTTGTTCCTGAGTAAATGCTCTCCTCCTTCTGCTCAGCGTTTCAGTTGGAAGCCTTCTCACATCAAGTACATGTTATCATCTGAAAGATTTGCACAGAAATTCTGAAAAGATAAATGTAAAAAGAAAAAGATTTAATGGGTAGTTATTAACTTATGCACACCGCCGCAGAACATTCTTGCGGGGGAAAAAAGTATTGGGACAGATTTCCAACCTGTGGATATACAAGCTTAACCAATGAAATCCTTTGTTTCGGTTGATGTCCACACACAGTTAGGACACAATGAGGATGGTAATATAGCTGATATTCACGTGATTGCATTATACGTTGGTCACAGAAAGGGGTTGTGGGGTCCAGGGGTAACTTACTGGGCCTCATTCATAAAACAATTCTGATTGTGAAGTGTAGTTATCAACGTTTTTTCTAAAAGAGGGGCCCTACTCGGTAAATTTGTTTTTATATTTTTGATTTGAGGGAAAACTGTTCCTTTAAAAGAGGTAAAGCTAGCTCGGGGTCAGCTGTCACTGTGTTGAGCTGTGTGATGATTTTGATTTTTGAAGCTAAATGACAGCTTTGATAGCAGACATCTCTTCATTCTGTTCATCAGTCACACACTGACATCTACTGCATGCCTGTCTGTCCTGGGAGAAGGATCCTCTGTGGCTCTTCCTGAGGTATCTTCCTTCTTTGTTTTCCTGCTTAAAACTGGCAGGTCAGCTCTCTAAACCTTGGTTAACAACTGTTAGAGCTTCTATCCGTTTTACACAACAGAACAGCGAGATGAGCGTGTCCTGACCTTTCTCACTGGCGGTGCTGAAGTAGAGTGTTGGAGGGATGAGGGGGAACAGACTGGGAACCAAAGCTGGTCTCTCCTCTCGATCATCTTCAGCACCCAATAACATCGGCTCCTCAACACTGAAAGGGAGAGAAGACACATCAATGATTAGTGGACATCCAAACACATGCCGCCACATCGACATACTAGCAGTACTGTACAGATCGACTTTAGACAACACATATTTAGTATTTGTGTGTTGCAAACTAATTAATTCTACCTAGAATGACTGTTTAATGTTTGTTTCTGCTGAACACTGGTCTGGTTTCCGTCCTGTTAGCACCGTGGCTCTTCTTAGCTGTTGCTGTTAAATGAGCAAATTGCAGTCTCACAACAAAATGAAAAAGTAATGCAGCTAGAGTTACGGTCACCCACTTCTAACTAACGGAAATTGGCATCGAGTCACCACTGTGGTTTGTAACAAAAGTCAACGCTGGGCTGGATGGGTGAACAAGCACTCGTAACACGATGCTTCTGTGAATTTGTGGTCAGAGACCGCACACAGAGAGTACAAGCACACTTTGACCCTGAACGTACAGAAAAAAAAGTTGTAACTGAGGTCAACATAACAGATTCCTGAGCTTTTTTGAAAATAATACATCACATCAGAGGAAAAAAAGAGAGGAAAATGATGAGAATTCACACTCAAAATAAAACCCACTCACATGACAGTCATATAGAAAGGAAGGAGAGGTGGATAAACCGACGGATGAAGGAACAGGTGATGGTGCTATCCTCTTCCAAATATTTCTTCTTTGATAAAATCCCTCCACCACAGACAGGTATACAATGGCATTAGACTAGGCTAACTTAACACTATACTATACATACAGGAGCTATAGCATTTAGGAAAGGTGGGGGTGGGGTGGTGTAAATGAACACATAAACAAATCAGCTGGTTGTGGGAAAAAAGGTGACAATAGCGCTCCCTATCCAGGCTGTTTTAGCAAAGAATCAGCTGCCAGTCTTTGGTAGGGAGTTCTACTGTTGAGGCCATCACAGTGGAGAACAATATGAAGCACAATGCAGCGGACCTTTCCACCATGCTCTGCTGCTTTCAGCCTCTTTCCACAATGCAGTGAGAGAGAATGAAAGAGAGACAAAGAGTCCACAGGATCTGATGGATATATGTTTTAAGCCATTTTAGGAGACCAATCAGAAACCAGGATAAGATGTTGGGCGGCCCAAGGAAAACACGCCAGCATTTTGAACTGGACTGTAAATTGCTCAATTTAAAAAGTTGTCTAGGATGGAGGTTCGCGTCATCTTTTTAGGCTCACGAATGGACTTAACATCAAAAAGTATGTCTGTTAAATTGCCAAATAATTGTTTTTAAGTACATAGGATGAAGAGGATACACACCAAGTGTATTTTTGACAGGAGCGGGCAGAAGCCACGTGCACAGAGCAGATTGAGCTTCAGGTGGATTTTCAGAAGAAAACACCCTGAGCAGATTAGTGAGCTACAGCACAAAAACGTCGGATTATTAACAAGACACACTTAAAACAGACAAATGACTTTCTGATTTAACTATGAAGCCCACTCAACCACAGTGGCAGCACAAAAATAAAACACAGTCTGAGCAAGTCAACTACCGGCAGGCAGGCAAAAAGCTCTGCATCTGAACCGCTCCCTGTGGTTCTCTCCAAAAACCATGACAATCATCAGAGTCTTTTTATGAAATGCTTCAAGGCCCCTGTGTATTGTGCTATACAAATAAACTGCCCTTGCCGTGAGACATGTGTGAAGAGGATCTTTAAAAGTTGACATAAAAAGAGTTAACTGTCATGTGGTTACAGAGTCTTACCTAGAAAGCAGAGCAATGGATGCTGTGGATGAGGACGAACAGTCGGAATCATCTGAAAAAAACAGAGGGCAACTGAAATCAGCAGTGTACATCATTAAATAACAAAATGACCAGCTGACTAAAGGCAGCTGATGATGATACAGTACATTTGAAGTCTGTCTGTATCTGTGTGTGTGTGTGTGTATATATGTGTGTGTGTGTGTGTATTGTGTGTGTGTGTGTGTATATGTGTGTGTGTGTGTGTGTGTGTGTGTGTGTATTTTAACATCTTACTGTCGTCACTACAGGCATTTTCCAGCTCATCAGGTAGCTCCTCCTCAACTCCATCCACCTGCATAACACACTCCTGGCTGAAACCATGAAGGGTGAGATTTAATAGAGTATAAAGAAGACCAAATAGAAAAGAAAGAGAAACAGAAGGGCAGTTAACTATCACTCACCCAGACAGCTGATTCTCTCCAGCCGCACATTCTTCTATCGGAGAGGGTGAGAGAGGGAATGAAGATGAAGATCCCTGCCTGGTCAGGTGGATTGTGGAGATCTGAGTGGTCACGGAGCCCACCAAGGCTCCGGAAGGACAGGAGGCCACATCTACGAGGGAAAGAACCGTCATTTATTTACAGTTTGTAATGGTTTCATCTTAGCTACTACAAAACTTATTTTAGATTTTAACACTCAAACACCCACTGACCGACTGATCTGAACGACAGTGACCAAACAACCAAGCAGCTGTCATCAGAATCAGTTTGAAATTGAGCTAAATCCTGATTGGTGAACAGAAGACATCACCTCCCGACTGAGTCCCGCCCACTTCTAACCAGCAGGAAGCACACTAAGGAAAATAAAAATTAAAAAACTGAAATCTCTACCAAGTGAAATAACCAAAACCTCCTCACTAAACAATAATAACAATACAGAAGGCAAACTTATGTTTGAATGACAGCCGTCACTGTCCTGAGCCTCTTTGTTTCAGAGCCAGCTCATGTTAATCTACAGGCAGACAGACGTGCAGCCAGCAGCGTGTTATCTAGCAGATAAGGACACCACATTTCTGAAGTGAGATGTGGTGTTCTCAGGAGAAAGTTGTAATTTATGTTTCCTTCTCTGCAACACTAACACTTCTGCAGAGCTTTAAAACAATGTGTAACGATGCCTTTTCTTCTTTTTTTGTACAAGCTGAACAGACCATTAGGAGACCAAGAGGAGATATTTGCTGACTAGTACAAAAAGTGTTCATTTGAAAGCGCTGCTCCTTTGAGGTTTCATTGCTTTGGTGTCTGATCCTCAGCTCAGTATTACATTTTTGACATGCACGGTATGTGACTGATCCTTCAGATTACCTTTGATGTCATCCGGCAGTGTGGGCTGCGTCTCCTGCGTGGCACTGCCCCTGGCACTTAACACACTTGGCGTGCGGCTGTTTGGCGAAGGACTGGCTACTGGAGGACAGCTTCTTCTGCATGTGGAAAAGGTGTTTCCTGGTGGACACTGAATTGGCTTATTTACTGCTGGAGGACCACCTCTGACCAGCAGCTGATTGTCTAAAGCAGTGGTTGTAGCGCAGCTGTTGTGTGTCTGACTGCATTTTGTGGCCAGTTTAGCTGAATGGCTCCTCCTTGTAGTTGTTGTCGTTTCCTTTGTTGTGCTTCTTATCTCTACTTTTGTGCTGCCACAGCTGGAGGCATCCTTTCCCCCTGCTGCCCCCTGATGTTCACAAAGAGTAAGGCATATAGGAGGCACTGATGGCAGAGAGGAACAGTCTGCAGTTTCAAGCTGAGAAGACAAAAAAAAGCCAAAGTCAGACATGGAGGAGGCAGTAAGTGGACAACATTTGAAAGACTCTGGAACATCATCATCAGTAATGATAAAGGCCTAGACAGCTTCAGCTCAATGGTACTGATATACTATACTGCAATTTCTTGCTAACAGGTTGTCCATTTCCTCAGCCTCGCCCGCTGATGTATCAGTCTAGCTCTGTATGAAACCATCACTTTCCACTGTACTGTGTTCAAATCGTTTTGACTTTCAAAGGTAACAATTCGATTAAATTTAAACTTTTTTTTCAGCACCGACACCTACGCCATCATTAGCCACATCTGGATGGATTTGTAAAGATCAACAGGCCATTGATTTTACTGCCGACAACTGCTGCTTTTCATACTACATTTTCAGATTCGTTATTCACATGACTGGGGTATTTTACAACCTGGTTGATTTCAAGTTCAAATTATCTTCATCATAAGTAAAGATTCCAGAGTTAAACACAAAAACACCAGCGTTCAGTGACTGATCAATAAACAACAAATGATTGTGTAGTGAAGACTGAAAAAGTCATCTCTTTTTTATTATTATTTATAGCCGAAATTGTGACTCCTGGTTCTACATGAACAACAGGAGCCCTACACCCTTAAATGTCTGTCTTTTTTTTCTTTTTCTTTTCTACATTCTTAAAGTTGATCTATACCAAGACAAACACAGAATATTTAACATTAGCATTTTAAAATCTGTGTTGCAAGAAATGTCTTTTTTTCATTATTGGGGAAAATGCTCTGCTGAGGCTTTCACATAGTGGGACATCAACACTCACCATCGATTTGTCAGTTTGCTGCAGAGAGGGCCGTCCTCTGATTAACAGGTCTTGATAACACACTGACATGAGAGCCTTCAATCCCAATGGCGCGTCACCAGTGGCAGCCTGATGCTTGCTCATTTGTAGACCGTCTCCATGTTGAGAGGTTTGGAGCAACAAACATTTCTGCACAGGGCCAGTCAGCAGGCCATTAAGTCCAGTCTGGCAATCGTTCTTGGCAATGGAAGAAGGGGCACTGGTCTCAGTGAGGATGCTACCAGCCGGCTTCAGTCCTGCTGCCAGTACCTGGTTTGGGCTTTGAATCCCATTAACTGTTTGTGGCAGGTCTGGAGACCCATCTGGCACAGCAGTGAATTGGCTTTGGGTGTTGGTTTTATTTCTGTCCCCATTCTCCCATACAGAAGCCGCAGATGGGGCCACTGTTGTCTGCCTTAGGGGGGGTGAGGATGAGGCAACATTAGAGGAGGGAGGTTTGGCTTGGTCCTTTCTCCTGGATAGCTCTAGAGAAGTCTGACTAAAAGGCACTTTAGTGGCCACAATGCTGCTGGCATGTGTACTGACAGAGATTGTAGTGGGGGGACTGTCTGCGCTGGAGCCGGTCCGAAGCTTCCCCCCATCCCAGGGGGAGGACTGGTTGGTGGGCATGGCACCACCCAACGAACAAGTGGTTACTTCCAGAGGACAGAGGTCTTGGGTGGAGATTGACAGGCAAGCTAGGAGTGAACAGTTGAGACCAAACCAAAGCCTGAGGTGGAGGAGGGTTCTCCTGTTTGTCCTTGTAGTTCCCCTCTCGACAAGTAGCTTTCTCTAGGAATGTATTTCTGCGATGTCAGCTCCAGTTGAACGGAGCTGAAAATGCTATGTTGGTCAAAGTAGGTTTGACTACAAGTTCTTGATGGATCCTGAACAAAAGTAAACATAACTGCCATCAAAGCTGCAGTGACAGCAGTGCAACACTTGATCCTAGCATCTGTCAGAATGGACAGTGTTAGCTTTCAGGTAGCTATGCAGGCTTATAAGCCCTCAGGTGAGGCTCAGGCTGGCAGGCACAGGAGGCTTTCTTCCTGAGGGAAAGTGGATCACACGACAACAGTCACGCCTGGAGGTTGATACGACACGGAGGCTGAGTCGAGGTGTCTTGAGGATGATGGAGGCTGTTTCTCTTCCTTCTTCTCGACAACACAGGATGAAATCACACCAAGATGTCAGGTCTTGGGGGAGGAAGTGGTGTCCGTAGAGTTCTCATTCCTTCCTCAGTTGACTCACGGGAGGCTAAACCACTGAAACTACAGAAGAGGAGATGCAGAGTCAGTCTCATAGAAACCACATTCCCGTCAGTGACACATTCTTACATACAGTAACCACCTGGTGTCTGAAAACAATCGTCATCATTTGAGAGGCAGATGAAGGATGAAGTCTGATTCAGCAGCCGTCACTGCTGTGTTCCCACAGGGGAAACATGGACGCTAATGCTACAATCACATTTTGGCTGATTATTAACTGGTCTGAAGCCCCCTTGAAGCAATAACTACTAACTCCACTACAAAAGGTTTATGTTTAGTTTTGTGATACACAGTCGGTCAACAGGGAACAGATGTAAGTCACACAGTGTGTGTGTGTGTGTGTGTAAGTTAGTGTTGTTAGATACCCTGTCAGTGAAATCAGCACAACACTGTGTGAGTTAGCAAAGCGAGTAAGCTAACGTTAGCCTGAATCACTAAGGCAACATGACAAACATAGATCATATTGTCGTTACAGATGTGTCCAGTAGCTTGTCGTCATTTTTTCATCAGTTCTGAACTTTGTGTTGAGCAGACATGGTGCCGACGGCTGAAACCTGCCGACACCGCTGTCAGTAGTTTTCACGTGTGTGCGCTTAGAAAGCACGTTTCATGCTTAGCTCCGTGTTAGCTCTTAAATGTTAACTAAAGCTCTGTTGTAAGTTACCACACCAACTTTGACATTAATCTATTACTGGAAAGAGAAGCAACATTCGTCCTTACAGAACCCGACAACAAACCACTCCCCAGTAATATTACACGAAGGACGCTTAAATCCGTCTGTTTACCCTGGTCGGCGTTACCGTTAGCTTAGCAACAACCAACAAGGCGCTTTCTGAAAGACGCCACAGTATCAGCGATAAAAACCCGGCCCTGCTAAGTGTTCGCAGAAATATATTCATACCTGCATCGTCCCCTGCTGTGTCTTTAATATGTTCCATTGATTTGACGAGCGGCTACTCGTCAGTTTCTCACTTTGCAGTAGCTAGGTGGAAAAAAAAATCGAGTGGGGCATCATGGCCAAAGATCGTCTGTGGGACAGGAGCCACTCAGATGGCTCGCCTCAGCTCAGGTTAGTTTCTGACCAGAGCGCCCCCCACTGGCCACAGCGCCGACATTAAAGGTGTAGGTCTGGAGAAGGAAATCATACCCAAGAGTTTTAATACTTACAATATGTGTATAATGAGGTAATAATACATACACACTCAGAAATATATATATATATTTTTTCCATAAGTGAATAAACGAGCTGTTCTCTGAGGAAAATAAGATCCCAGAACACTGTTAGAAGCTAGAAATGTGGCAGGGTCCGCCACATATAAACAAAGTAAAACAGTATGAAATTATTTTGTCCTATAAGGTCAGTTTGTTGGTTAAGTTTAGTCAGTCATGAGAACAAAGTTTCCCTTTAATAAGTAAGCCTAGTAATTAGCATATATTTTAATGAATACCAGAGCTTATACTGTATAATATCATCAGAAGGAAAGATTATTCATAAAAGATTTTTAAATTAAACACTCTTTTTTTCTGTCTGTTTATTTAATTTGTTGGAAACAATGGAGCTGTGGTCAGCAGCACCGGAGCACCACAGGGGACCGTGCTCCCTCCCGTCCTCTTCACCATGTACACATCCGATTTCCAGTACAACTCCGGGCTCTGCCACATGCAGAAACACTCGGACGACACTGCGATAGTTGGTTGCGTCAAGGATGGACGGGAGGGGGAGTACAGGAGCCTGGTCGAGGACTCCGTGAGGTGGTGCAGGTCCAACCATCTGCAGCTGAACACCTCCAAGACCAAGGAGATGGTGGTGGACTTCAGAAGGGAGAAACCACATCTCCAATCGATGGGGTCGATGTGGAGGTAGTCAGGACCTACAAATATCTTGGGCTGCAGCTGGACGACAAGCTGGACTGGACGGCAAATATGGCCACTTTACACAGGAAAGGGCAGAGCCGTCTGCACTTCCTGAGAAGACTGGGGTCCTTTAACATCTGCAAAAAACTGCTGCAGATGTTTTACCAGTCTGTGGTGGCCAGCATCCTCTTTTATGCTGTGGTTTGCTGGGGAGGAAGCAGCAAGAAGAGAGACACCAGCCGACTGGACAGACTGGTGAGGAGAGCTGGCTCAGTTGTGGGCACGGAGCTGGACTCTCTGGAGACAGTGGCAGAAAGAAGGACCCTGGACAAACTGCTGTCCATACTGGACAACACCCACCACCCTCTGCACAACACCTTCACCAGGCACAGGAGTGTGTTCAGTGGCAGACTCCTGTCCCAATCCAGCTCCACCAACAGACTCAAAAACTCTTTCATCCCCCTGGCCATCAGACTGTACAACAGCGCTCAGTAACGGCAGGGAGGACAATAGATAACAGACAATGGACAATCTCTACATCTATTTGCGCTGTTTCACTTCCATTCACACTCCACTCCATTTGCACTGTTTACTGTTTATTTGTTTTTAATTTTAGTTTAAATGTGTGTTTAATTATGTTTTGTATTTTGTATACTACTGGATACTTGAATTTCCCTTGGGATAAATAAAGCTTCTATCTATCTACCTATTTATTAACAATTTGACACACACATACTGTATATATCATCACAATACAAATGTGCAGTGGTCTAAAGATATAATTCTTGTCATTTCTAACTTCTGTGCTGCAGACACTGAATTGGAGGGGGGGTCAGCTTCATGTTCCCCTGCCTTCATTCCCTCACTGAGGACCAGACGGGCTTGTACATCACAGATTCCACCACTAGAGGGCTCACAGGAGGCAAGAACTGTAAAAACAACCTCTGACCTCTGAGGCTCCTGTCCTTCCTCTCCACTTCTCTTACTCCTCTGGTTCCCTCTTTTTCTCCTCTTCTTTGGGTCCCATTTATGTATCTTATTCTCTCTGTTTTGCCTTTCCTCCCTGTTCACTCTCACTTTTCTTTCTCTTATTGCCTCCTTGCTTCCTCTATTCTTTCTATTCTATGTCCCTCTTTCCCTCTTCTTCCACATCTCACTTCCATCCATTTTCATTCCCTGTCTCTCCTCGCTCCTTCGCCTCTACATTCTTTTGCTCACTTCCTCACACCTTCTCATCCTTCCTTTTCTCCCTCCCTGTTTTTATTTTTTCCTCCCTCTTCCTTTCCTCCTCTCCTACTTTCCTTTTTCCTGCCTTAGTCTCTTCTCCACTCTCAACCTTTTCCCTCTCCTTGCTTTGTCTCTGTTTCCTTTTCCTCTCTCCTTCCCTCTTTTTTCCTTCCCTTCCTTCCACTCTCCTGCTTCCCTCCTCTCCTCTTTCCTCGCTCTTTCCTTCTGTTTTCCTCACTTTTTGTTCTATTCTCACTTCTTTGCAGTCTTCTATCATTTCCCCTCTTGTTCCGTTCCTTTTCCTGCCTGTCCATCTCTTCCCCCTCACGACTTCCTTTTCTTGTCCCTCTTCATTTGACTTAACCCTCTTCTGTCCCTCCTTTCCTCTCCTCCATCCTTTGCACCTTCATCTCCAACTTACTTTTATCTTTTATTCCCTCGTTCTTCTCATTTCTTCTACTCATCCTTTTCTCCTCTGTTTTCTCTTCTCTCTACATCTCTTACATCTTGCAGACAGAGGAAGAGAGGGAGAGAAAGGAGTGTGTGTGTGTGCATGTGTGTGTGAGTGAGTGAGCGAGAGAGAGAGAGAGAGAGAGAGAGAGAGAGAGAGAGAGATAAAGAGAGGGGAGAGCAAGCAGACTGAAGCTGAGCAGTGGGTGGGTTGAGCAGCAGGAGTGCGTCGGTCCTCAGAGCTGTGGAGGATCCAGTCTCAAGTGTCACTGAGCAAAGAGTCTTCAAGACAAACTAGTTGAAGTAGAGACAAGAAACAGGATCCGTCCTCCGGTCCCCTTCATCAGGACAGCATTTTCTCACTCCAGGATGATCTTTCAACTTCCAAACCAACACAGAGCCTGGACCTGCTCCAGCTAGGTCAAATAAATCATTTCCACAAAAGAGGACTACAGAAGAAGAAGAGGAAGGGGAGGAAAGTCAGTCCATCAAGAAAAGACAAGAACAACCAATCAAGGCTAAATTGGTGCCTTTGGGGACTACTGGATATCTTCTATATATTCTAAAACCAGAGGAAAGGAGGAGTTGAGAAGAAAAAGTGACACAAGAAAAGAAGGAAAAGGGTTTCACAACTACAGAGGAGCTTGGTGTCGGTTGCATCCAGTCAGAAGACATAAAAGGAGATACAAAGATGAAAATAAAGATTTAGCATCAAGAGAAAAAAAAACCACAACCACAATCGTCTGGTTTTGTAATTTCATTCCATATCCAGAGAAAAGGAGGAATAAAGCAGAAAACAAAGAGCCAGAAGAGGAGGACATTTTTCTGCCACCCCACTGCTGATCGAAGATGTTGTAGACCAGCATTCAGTGAGGAATATCAGCTTGTCAGTTAAAATAAATCAAGGGAAAGAGAATTTATTTTCACTTTTTGGTTTTTAAGGAGTTTAGTAAATTATTCTGAAAAGAAGGAAGAAAAAAACTTTAGAGGTTTTTTGAAAAAGGAGGAGCAGGAAAAGTTTGAGGACCGACCAAAAAATAGTCAACGGAAGCTAAAGATACGCAGGAGTGAAGAGTCAGAAGTGACAGAATAAATAAAATACAGAGGAATAAGGAGAAAAAAGAAAAAAGGGAGAAACAGAGGGGAAGGGTGTACTTGCTATCAAAAGCAGACACAGAAAAAAGGAATAATTAAGGGGGAAAGGATGAACCAAGAGGAAATGCAAGATTAAAGAGCAAACTAAAGAGTAATCCAAACAATACAAGGAGGATTAAGATCAAGAGTAGAAACACAAAAAGGAGAAATTAGGAAAAAGAATCCAGAAAAGGAGGAACTCAGTTTAAAAGGCTAAATCAAGAGTAAAGAAGCCGAGGGACCCAGGTGTGACGATGAGGCTCCTGGTGCTTCTTGCAGCTCCTCTCTCCATCCTCGTCCTTCACATCGCAGCGGCAGCCTCCCCGACAGGCAGCGTGGCCCCTGGACGGCTGGAGCGCTGGGTCCGCTCTGGCCTCCAGTCGCTGCAGTGGGACCAGCTGGACCGGTGCCTCCGCATGTCCTCGCTCTCTGAGGCTGAGTGCAGGCGGCTCGCACACCTGCCAATGTCCGCCGTGGCTGTTTACGTATCGGAGCCACGCACAGCTGCAGGTATGGAGGGCAAAGGTGACATCACCAGGCTTTCTCCTCTTGTTGCAGATTAAAGTTTGACTTATTGAGGTCTGTGGTTTATAATGTAGCATCAACTGAGAAACAGTGTACAAACAGCTGATGTACGTCTTCAGTGTGATATCAGCTCAAGATGTGTGTAAATGTTGAAGTGGTCAAACCGATTAATCCTCATTAATTCAAACGTACTGTTTTAAAATATCAGTCAAAATAATACAATTACAGATTTTAGTGATCATACTTTTTCATGGGTAAAAAGCCAAACATGTCAAAACGAAAAAAACTTCAATACATTGCTTGTTTTTGAAGTAAGTATTAAGAATGTGGGTAAAGACCAGCTTCAGGGTCCTGGTGCTGTGCATGCTGGCTCACTGTTACACTTTTTTGTCTAACTGGGACACTTGAATAGAACAGAGCCCTCATTAACGTTATTAATAACCCCTACGCTTTTCCTACTATAAAAATACTGAGTCAAAATGTCTGGTGTCAAAATGAACTGAGAAAAGAATTTCACCTACTCAGAATATACATAGAATTATTAGATAATATGAACATTATTTATTTATGTATTGTATTAATAAAAGTCATTTCAAATTCATAAAAAACCTACTTACTCGAACCCTTAATTACACAGTCTACTTTTCCCCAGATGTATTCAATTTGAGACTGAACAGATCATGTTGTATTTAGAGGAATATTTGAACCGTGTTACCCAACATAGTTAAAGTCAAGGTGAAGTTCTTTATTTAATATGTAGTCTATCTATTGGGCCTGACACTGTGTCTGTGGATCACTCTATGATTTACCTGACACACACACTGTTGCTGTTATATTTCATACTTTGTACTATTTGTTTTGTCTTGTAATATGTTTCTTGCCTATAGTATATCCGTTTTCTTTTTATATGTTTATTTACTATGGTATGTTTTCTCGTTACTGTTTTGCTTTTACATGTCTGTATTCTTGCTGAGGAAATAGAGCCGATTCTCAGCAGACATTTTGACTTGCCAAGGCAGAAAAAGCACAGGTGTGACCAATAATCTTAACAATGGTTCCATTCTGTTAAATGTCCCAGTAAATCTTGTCAGTGAGTGAGCGTGTACATAATCATAGACTGGGAAAATGCAAACCTAAATGGAATGCGGCCGTCGTTAATGTCATAAATTCCATCTGTATTTTTACTGTGCAGGTCGTGCTGTGGAAAGGGTCCATATACCTTGTTATGTAATGCACGTAAAGCTTTCTGAATTCAGTTGAATTCATTCCTCTGTTTTGCCAAAATCCCTGCAGGTAACTCAGACAAAGTTCTGGCCATCCTGCCGGACTCCTCAGCTGGGATGGTGAGCTCCAAACCACGGGGAGGTTACAGCGTCAGCCAGGTGCTGAACAGAGGAGAAGGTCCACTCAGACACCAGCAGTCTTTCCCGGGCTCCACGGCCCATGATGCCGTGCTGGTGCTGGATCCGAGCCCTGGGGAGAACTTTGGGCACCCAGTGGTCCTCTTCTATGTAGATGTGAATGTGACGAAGAAGAGGTGCACACATCTGGATGGCATTTACCTGGGTGAGTCAGCAGACACTTTCTGCATAATGTTGTTATAAGTCACTGGGAGCTTTGTTTGAAATACCCAACACCCACAGGTGAATCTGGCTGTTAAATGGAAATGTTTGTTAACTGAGCCTATTTTTTGGACACATTAACAAACCTTACCTTACCATATGCAATTTGGGAGCGATACAGCTTTAATCTTGAGCGTGAGCATTAGTTATTTTAGTGGTTGCAACAAACTTGCAGTAGTAATGTTATTGGTAGTAGCCGTAATATTTGTATTGTTGTTATAGTGGTAGTAATCGCACATAGAGGACAGTAGCAAATGTACAGTAGTAGCATTCATAATTACTAAAAGTCTTCTGCAGGGTTCTATTCTTGGTCCTTTACAATTTACACTATTTGTATATAATAATAATAATGATGATAATGATAATGATAATGATAATGATAATAATAACAATATATATGAATTCTTCTTCTTGATTTTATCACTTAAATGTAAACTTGTATGCAGATGATACACTTTTATAAAACCTCAGGTCCATTTCAACACAGGCTCATCTTCAGTCTGCCTTTGATTGTTTTCTAATTACAACTTCTTAATCACTGACACGCAGAAACGATCAAGCACATGGCCACACCTGCCAGTGTCTCTGAAGATCCTGCTATTAAAACCTTTACTCTCATATCACTCCTGCTGTCACACAAAAATACTTGACAGCAAACCATCAATCAAGAATATTTGAATCATAAATTGATTGAAAATCAAAGTGAACCTCCTATACAGAATTAAAAGTCCGTCCTTTCTCAACCATAAAACTATTATATGCTCAATTTTAATGTCTTCACTTTGGCTGGATTGCACCAATAACGATGAACTTTTAAACCTGATTAAGATTAAGAAAGAATAAATCTCTCTTTAAAACTTAGTTTTGTATTTTTTCCCCTCTAAACCTAGATCACATTTAATTCTGTTGCACCAAAACTTTTTTGAAATGAACTGAGCAAAATAATCAAGTAACTGGAATAAAAGGAAGGGACAGACTCAAAGCAGATGAGTATTATGATCCGGCTGACTTTTTTTCAAGATACCAGTTCAGAAAGTCACCGAGCTAAACAGCAGACTGGACCGACTCTCAGACAGGGCAGTGACACAGAAGCAGCTGGTTCACTAACAAGACATTTCCACATGTGCTAGCACGGCTTGACTCAGTTTGACTCAGCACATCGGATTTATATCTCAGGTGTGTCTGTAATTAAAAGTACTTATTGTCTTGAGTAGAAGACATTTAAAAAGCAGCAGCTGGTCCATGGCTCTGTCTAACGGTCAGAGGAGCGGCTGTAAACTAACAAAGCTCCACTAATTCATTGAAACACACCTTTATGTTTTACTTAAATTGTTCACAATAAAAGTCCTGCGTCATGTTGTCATTCAGAAGGATTTTACAAGCATTTATTTAAGACATGAAATCATATTAAGAAAAACATGAAAGTTAACGGTTTTTCCCTCCTCTATACTCAATAGACTTATATATAAGTCCTGACAGCACACAGATTGATTTTATCAATATATCTGTTTTAATTTGGGGAGAATCTCCATATTGATGAAACTCTGTTTAACCTTGGTTGACATAAATAAACTTTGTTTTACTGAGCAGAGATTGATTCATTTTAAATCTGGATTTACTCATTTAAACCTATTTTTACTACACTCTAATTAGAGCTAATCTTAGATTAAATGAATAATTGCTGGTGCAACCCAGCCTTAGTTGTGGAGATATTCTGTCACACTGCACATCATCTCATCAGCTTCCCTTAGAGTGCGATCAACTTCACCTCTGACAAATGTAACACTCATCACTGCTCGCTGTATCACAAGGTTGTATTATCTCCCTCACCAGAAAGAAGAAAGAGCTGTCTCATAATGATCATGGGATGGTTTGGTAGCTCTACACAGGGTCTAACTGCCGGCCCCCGGGCCACTTTCACTTCAAATTAATTAAGAGTAGGTAAAAAGATCTGCGCTAACTATTAAAAATGAATCACAAAAAATGGATTCAAACAATAATAGAATTAAAAACGGAAACTTCAGAAATGCTGCCTCTTCTTGCTGTAGCGTGGAGTTGACAATACAAGCAGTGACCCCAAGCTAATTTGAGTTTGAGAGCCCTGGTAATGTATGTGGTCTCACCCTCTGAAAGCTCTATTTTACAGCTCATTGTCTGATGCAGGACACTTTCCTGCTCAGAGGGGTTCGTCTAAGGTACATCCTCAGCACTTTTGAGAAATGACCCGTTATAAAGACAAAACAGTGCGTGATCACAGAGAAGTTCAGTAGACAGATGGCTTCACAGCAAGAGTACTCTGATTGTATTTGTAAAAGGTTTGACAAAGGTCAAACATCAGCATTTCTAAAAAGCTCCACTTTTGGCAAACAACATGTTTACTATGGATAAAAGGCCAAATGGGGGTAAAAGAAGTGTTTCCAAAGTGCTTTATTAATGTAGAAATGGTCCAAGGGGACAGGAAGTGAATGAATTCTGGATTGGTCCTCATAAATCCTGTGAAAGAGATGTGTTTGACAGTGCAAGTTATTGACCTCCCGCTGTGAGAGAGGTCAGGACCAGATGTTGAGGTGAATTTGGCTCTGACTTACACTCACACACACCTGTCAATTATTCATACACACACACACACACACACACACACACACACACACACACACACACACACACACACACACACACACACACACACACACTCACTCACACACAGCGCTGTGCCCCCTGCTGGGTACTGTAGATGGTTTCGGGCCAATGTCTTTTAGAGCGAAACTTTCGTGTGACCTCATTTAACCTCAAGAGGAGAGGAAGCAAGCTAAAAAAAAGATGGAGGAGGAAAAGAGACGTTTGGCACAAAGAATATGGGGAGAGTATAGAAGCCGTAAACCAGAGGCCCAGGGCGTGAAGGTGATAAATAGAGAGAGGAAAAAGGAAGTGGAGAGAAAATGGTGATCACTTTTAGATTAAGAAGAAGAAGAATCTTTATTTGTCAGACATGAACCTGAAATTTGTCCTCTGCATTTAACCCATCACTAGCTGCACATTCTAAGTATACACATACATACAAGCTAGGAGCAGTGGGCTGCTATGTCAGCGCCTGGGAAGCACACATGGGGGGTTCGGTGCCTTGCTCAAGGGCACCTTGGCAGTAACCTAGGAAGTGGACTGGCACCAGTGGACTAGCACCAGTCCACTTCCATATTGTGGTCTGTAGCTGGACTTGAACCGGCCACCCTCCAGGCCCCAAGCCAAGTCTCTACTGACTGAGCTACTGCCGCCCAAGAATCAATTAAAGGGGCAATATTGTATTAGGTATTGTGTTGCAGAGATATCTACTGAGATTAGCATGCTAACACTCCCCCTGGTGTGGGCCCCTTGCTAGGAGCCTTAACTACATTGACATGCACTCACCTGTAACACACATGTAATCTAAACTGTTGATAATAACATTATATTTTCTCAGATACAGTTTTACCTTTTCAGTCTTGAGGGGGAGTCCATGCTGACAGTAAGGGAACACTGATCTTTTATCCCGCTGCAGGAAAACTGTGAATCTCAAGATGTATCTCACCGTCTGTGTCTTCAGGTGACGAGTGTTTGACTCTGGCTTTGAAGGGTCGTTGTCAGAACCAGCTGAAGCGTCGGCAAACCGGGCCAGAGAGGCTTATGGGTAATGGTCGGCTGCGCAGCGGGACCATTACCACCAGCAGTGGTAGTCGCCTGGTGGAGCGGGCTGCTGGAGGGCTCTGTGAAGTCCACTTCCTTCCACTGGTGGTTGGAGTCGGAGACAGTAACCGAACGCAGAGACTCAGATGTGTTGGTAGGTCTTAAAATGGGTTCAACTGGTCTAAACAAAACCCAGTCAACACGGAGGAATGTATGCATTTTTCTTGAAAGCTGGTTTTCCACTGTTTCCAGTTTAAATGCTAAGCTACCCACAATCTGGGTCTTGACTGTACACACAATGGCATTTCATCTAATGTAAACTAAATCATAAAACTTTGAATAGCTATTACTCTCTGAAAGATGGAACATTATTGAACATACAGAAATAAAGTTTTAAAAAGCGTAAAACTCCACAGAGCGACACATCTCATTTCCAACAACTGAATAGGTCCATAACCAGGGACTCCCAAAACAACATATATCAGCAATCCCAGCGCTTGACCGCATACCAGCAACACTTGTACCAGAAATTCACTGTTTGCTTGCAGTTTTGTTTGTTTTAGGCAACAAAATTGCTTGGCTATATTTACTAAAGCATTGTGGTTTGGGTTGAACTCACTGGGTTATTTGTGACTTAAGTTACTATTGTACGTTATGTAAGTTTCTTACATTAGTTACGTACGTGACACACCTTCACGATGTCACACTGAACACAAACAGCCTACTACTGGGTGAAAATCCTATGTTTTAACCTATGTCAACCATAACCTCTTCTGTATACAGACTTTGTCTTAATACTACTTTACATTACTTTCTCCTTTGTTGCTCTAATAATAACTAGGGCCACACCACACTATCTAACAAGAAACATAAATACGAGTTGTAGTAAGCTGCTTTCACAGTTGTATATGCCGTTTTGGGATAACCCAAGTATATTTAGCTTATGATCCATCCTGAGTGGGACATAACTTTTATTTATCACAATTTATACAATAACTGTGGGGATATTTCACCCAGAAGCAGAAATGTCAACCTCTCGATGGTGCAAGGAAAAGTCATTAGGATTCAGCCTGGTAAAATGAAGATTGTTAAACTCCACCTGTTTTTTATGGGTTGCGTGGCATTCTGTTGCATTTTTCCTGATGCTGTTTTATGCAGAATCATGTTCATGTTTTGACCACCCTCACTTGCAGCTTCTGCCAGAAACTTGGGCCTCGTGGAAAAAAGTGTGGGGCAATGTTATCATGCTGTTATGGCAAACATAGACAACCCTTGGGATAAAACCACAAATTGGAGCGGATAAATGTCCTTTATTGTTGATTGTGACCCATATAAACCTGCTGGCTGCTGAGTATACTGGCATACCAAGTTTGATTATACTTGATGTCAGGAAATGTGTTTGGCACCGAGGCACTGCTTTATTACAAGCTGTTTTCAAGAGGAGCACCTGTTCATTTTCTTTGATGTGAATATTTTTTAATTTCCGACATGCCCCCTCCTCCAACAGAGCATGCAGAGTTTGCAAGATGCCCTCAGCCATTGCCAATGGGCTCTCCCAGTTTGCCTGTCTCAAGCTGTGAACTAAATAAAAACACCAGACGCTGCCACCAGCAGCCCTTGGCCACTCACCTCTCCTGCCGACTCTACCAGACCTGTGACCATGCTGTGCTCATCTCAGGTAGGACAGTTTGTCTGTGATTATTCATATTTGTTTTGCTCTCACCAAATATCTGAGGTTGAGTCACTTTATTTTACCTCACAGAAAAAACAAAACAACACCAAAACAAATTACTGTGTAAGGTTTTAGTCTTCACTGATGTCACTGATGCTCTGTAGACGGTACCAGTGATGTTCTGGTGGTTTTAATAAGCCGCTGTAGAGCCTTCCTGTCCTGGGCCGTGATGAACCATGTCAGTTTGTGATGTTTCCAGTCAGGATGCTTTCTATTGCTCCCCAGTAAAACCTGACAAGAATCTGGCTCTGAGATTTAGCCTTCCTAAGTTTCTGTACACAGTAAAGCCTTTTCTGTGAATGGAGATATAATGTGATGACTGTGGTTGGCCCTCTGTGATGTTGATTCCCAGGAAGGTATAACTGTTCACCTGTTCCACCTCAGCTCCACTGATGTAGACAGCAGTGTGTGTCTTTGCCTCCTTTTTTGTAAAATCAACAACCAGCTCTTTGGGTGTTGTTGCCGTTGAGCAGTAGATTGTTCTCTCTCTGCAACACTCTGCAAGACTGTTGATTTCCTCTTAGCATTATATGGCAGATGATGGTTATGTTGTCCACATACTTCACACAGATGTCTGATGATTTCTCCTGATGTCTGGGAGTGCAGTCATGCTGTACAGTGTGAACAGAAGGGAGCTGAGCACACTGCTCTGGGGCGCTCTGGTGTTGAACACTATCGTATAGGAGGTTTGACTGCCAATTTATACTCTATGGGGTCTGCTTTTGAGGTCCTCTATGTCATTGCAGAGTTGTGTAATTATGTCAAGAGTGTTCAATTATCGTCTTAATGGAACCAAATACATTTTAATTCTAATAAAGCAGGACATTGGATCATGATAGCAATGGACCGTGATACAGTTTCGTACAATCTTCTAGCACCACCACCCTTTTTTTCCACATTGCTATCATTAAATATCACTGAACATTACAAATCAGCACCTGAAAGTTAGCTGTGCTTCAGTAGGTTGCCTAGCTAATGTTAGCTCAGCACACCATGGTCACAGTAGCTGGAGGTTAGAACTGGAAAGACAGGGAGCCTCTGTTTCTCATGCAGCTGTCACTCTGCAGAGTGTTCATACTGCTGTTCATGGTACCCTCTGCAAATGTCTGCATGTACACTGCAGGTGGCTGGCAGCAGCAGATGACGTTCCAGCGCCACGTCCAAAATCTTCAGAAGTTCTACAGAATGTTGCAGAACAATGGCTTCCATAAAGATCACATCAAGACCTTCTTTGCCAGCAGTGGACAGTTGCCTGGTAAGACGGTGTTTGAAAACCCAAAAATTTGAAAACCCAAAAATCGTCTGAGCTCTGCTTAACTCTGTTGGTTACTACACTGTCACGTTGGCAGTGCCCTTCACTTTTGAAACCTGACCATGAAAGCTGCTTTAATTTTCATAAAACTTCTAAATATCTGACAGTGTAGCCTGAATCAATAGACCACAGGTCAATGAACTGACCTGACTAATCATTTTTGTTATTTTTATAATTTATAATTATTTGTTTTTTGTTTTTTGTTTTTTGCAGTAGACAAATAGAAGCTAGTTGTGAGTAGGTTTCCTCTGTTTGGGTGCAGAGTAACAAATCGAACTGAACGTGTCTATTAGATGTCTAACTCCTGTCCCCTGTTTCCTCCCCGACAGAGGATATAGAGGGGGTGTACTCTGCAACAGAGAAAGCTGTGATTCGTAACCACGTGTCATACGTCTGCAGGAAGCAGCACTGCGCCGACACACTGGTTCTTTACCTGAACTCACCAACACGCAATGACGGTACAATGCTGCTGTGGGATGCCAACCTAAACGGCATTGTAAGACACACACACACACACATACACATAATGTACTTGCATTAAATCAGTCACATGAAAACTATCGCACACATATGATCCAGCGCTTAGAACGAATGGCTTTGAGTAAAATTGTATGATTAAGTGAATAATTATGGAGATTTGATGGAGAGACCGTGTGTGAAAGAAGAAATTGGTGCGTTTCCACCCAAATGTAGTTTTACAGAAAATCAGCAAAAGAATATGTAAACTACTGTGCCTTTGGTATCTGATATAGTTATTAGAATATTACCAGTTGGTTCATCAAGATAAAAAGCAGGTGATCTTATTCTCCAGTTGGTGCCATTACATCATTGCAGAAGAAAGCTCAAACAAAAACAATGCAGAAAACACGATAGGTTTCATGTTTGTTTGATGTTTTACTTGAGGAATGTTAGTCTTCAGAAGCTTGATTGATTTCACATTTCACGTTTAGGACCTGCATTTGTGAAAACTAAAAATGTACAGAAAAACTGATGATTGTAAACACAAGTGATTAAAAATACAGTTTGTAGATTTATATGTTCTTTGCACACCAGTCTATACCCTTTACACTTTAAAGTGAAACAACAGACTTCTTTAAAGCAGATCACCAACACAGAAAGGAAAGGGATTTATCAGACACACATGGGAGCCATTAGGTAAGATGATAAGATGATTTCTCTGACCACACACACACTGTAAACACACAAGGACCACCCAGACAACAGTATGTCTCTCTGTTGTCAAATGTTTTAAAATTGAGGATATGAGCTCATATGGTTGAAGGCAATTATTACAGAGAAATGTTAAAACCAAACAGTTGGACAGACATTGTTAAAAAGGCTGTAGAAGCATCCTCGTAAACAGGATTCAGAATTGTATTTCTTTTTCCGCTAATATTTTATAACAGAGAGCACACAACATCTGGTGATACAATACACTTTTCTGTCAAATTCACTTATGCAGATGGTGAATGTGTATCATGCTCAGGCTATCATGTAGGGTCAGCTGAACAACAATTAGTGGTATCCCTCTCATTACTCCATCTTGGAAGTGTTTACAGATTATTCCTTAATTGTTACCGCCAACGTTTACCACCTCTACCCACCCTTTTGGCTAATATCCGGTGCAGAATACAAAATGGAGGAACTAGGACTCGTTCAGGCTCACTCAGCAATGGGAAATCAGAGGATGTTGTGCATTCATCTTCACAGAGACCTGGCTACATCCCAACATTCCAGATCAAGCTATTTATAGGGATTGATAGGAAGCATACCATACCTCCAGAGCAACAGTAAACATCAGGAGGGATTGTGGAGAGACCTCAACACCAACAGCACTAAAGATATGTGGCAGGCGATTCAAAATGCCCATCACGTGTGAGCCAAACCCATGTTATGCTAACATTGATGTCCTCATCAAAGATATATATATAAGATATAACAACATCCCTGTCAGCCTGGACCCTGTACAGTATGCTAGAGAGCCAACAGATCCACAGAGGATACCATATCTACTGCCCTCCACTCAGTCCTCACACACCTGGAGAATATAAACAGCAACATCAGAATGCTGTTTGCTGATTTCAGCTTGAGAAACTGAACACTCTGGGCATGAATACCACTCCCTGCAAGTAGATATTTGACTTATTTACAAGCAGACCCCAGAGAGTTCAGATTGTCAGTCACACCTCCTCTACATTAGTGCTCAACACCAGAGCCCCCCAACGCGGTCAGCCTCCTCCTCTTCACAAAGTACACCCATGACTCATCAGGAGAACTCGATTGTGAAGTATGAGGTCGGCATCGGCATCATCTGCTGTATTATAAACAACAATGAGAGTTCATAGCGGGAGGAAATCAACAATCTTGCAGATTGTTGCACAAAGATCTTAGTTTACTGAGCATCTATTGAAAAGCATGCCTCCTTCAAGAACTTCAAGATTATAACTTGTCTGGTTAACGTTTTGTCTCCTTTTCCTCCATCCCTCTCTCCAGGCTGATCTTAAGGAGCGATACTCAGTCAATGAGCTTCTTGCCGACCTGGCTGGCTGCAAGGCAACTCGTGTTTTGCTGTTTGTGGATCAGAGCTACAGTGGCGTTCTGTCAAAGAGGCTGCGAGGGTCACAGAAACACCTGAATGTGGTTCTGATCCAGAGCCAGACGCGGCAGACCTACAACCACCAGAGGCTGAGCCCGGGCTGGGAGGACAGCAGCTGGTCCTACATCAGCTCTGCGACCTGCCTGCTGGACCACTTGGGAAAGGTAATTTACCATAATAATGGATTTTTTTTCTTCTCTTTTTAATTGATTTGATAAGCTTTTAATCTTCTCTACTACCAATTATGTTCTAAGGGTACTGGGATGTCTCGCCTCCTCGAGCCATGGGCCGGTCTTTTAAATGTGACGTTGGCAGGTGCGCCCTGCAATGCTACTCCACCTCTGACGGATGGTGAGATGCGGCGAGAGTACCAGGGCTGCCAGAACCTACCGACCGCACTCTGGCACCAGAAACCCAGGAGGACCAACTGAGAGAGAGACACTGAGACTGACTGGGGGGGGGGGAGAGAGAGAGAGAGAGAGAGAGAGAGAGAGAGAGAGAGAGTGAGTGAGTGAGAGAGAGAGAATGACTGAGTGGGAAAACAAATTAATTATGGACACACACAAGCATTTCTATCACACACATGCATATTTGCGGGTGCGTGTTAACCTAGGACTTCAGTGTCAATGTGCTTGGTGGACACTGTTGTGTGTGCGTGTTTTCTGTCCTAACTCAGATAGTAACCATGGCGATGACAGCTCATCCCAGTGGGAGTGTCCTGAATGCCTTTTGAACATTGTGTGTGCTTATGTTTGTGAGTTCAGCAAGAGGACAACCACTCTTGGAGACCATTGCTAGCTTGCGCTTGGGCCAGTGTGTGTGTGTGTGTGTGTGTGTGTGTGGGTGTGAGTGTGTGTGTGTGTGTGTGTGTGTGTGTGTGTGTGTGTGTGCATATGCGTGTGCTCGCGTGTGCATGTACAAGGTATCTCCTGGGCACTGAAACATTTCAGAGCCAATCATCTATCTCTATTTTTATCTTTACGACAGTTATTTTTTCTTTCTTCTGTTCTTCCTGTCTTGTCTTCTTTTCATTCTGTCCTTTGCTTCACCTTTTCCCAGCTACTCTCCTCCCACCTGTCCTTTCTTGATCTCCTTGTTTTTAATTTATTTCCCTCTTCCATCTGTTCCTCTTTCTTAATTTACTGCCATTTTGCACTTTCTTCTCCTTCCCCACGCCTCTCTCTTTCTCCATCTTAAAATTCTTCATGTGTTCCTTTTTTTTCTGGCATTCAACTCTTCATTTCTTTATCCACCATATTAGCTTTTCTTGAAAAAGTCACAAAACATCAGACCTGAAAACCCCCCAAAACAGAAGGTGAGTTATGTGCATGTAGTCAATCCTTTGTACCCCGAGAGGCGATAGCACTACGCAGTTTCAGCTGGGAGATGTAAAAGTGGCCAGTTCACTACTTGTTAATCTAATCTAATAAATTAACAAAATGTTGTGAAATGCATTTTAATGTCATGAAAGGAAACATTTTTACACCGATTTTCTTTTACTAAACCTAAAAATAGAACCAACAACTTCCGAATTCCGATTTCTCTCTTTTGCCGAACAAAGACGAACTTGATTGCCTCATTAACTCATCGTAAAAAAGACACTGTTCAAACTTGACATAAATGAAATAAAAATCACTAAGACAGTCTTGGTTTGTCTTTCCACAGTCACCTCTTGTTTGGCCGAAATAAATCCGCAATTCATAGATTAAGATGTAATAAAATGAATGCCTGGAGTTAATGCCAGACTCTCTCTTGCCCCTTTTCTGCTTTCATCTCTGTTCTGTTCATGCATGCTGCTGAGCCTGGTTGAGTTTGGCCACCAGCTCCATGGCTAGCTGAGCTAATAAGCTAATGGTAGCTTGATATTGTCTAGTATAGTCAGTAAAGAGCAGCAGTTGGTGGTTACTCTGTTGAAATGTTGCCTCCTACAAACATTGGAGTTCCCATATTTGAATGTTGCCCATTTAAAGAACCTAGCAGAAGATAGACTGTGAACCCCGGTCTTCTTGTCTCATTGTTAACAGAGTGAACAAATAACCAAAAGCAGCTGAAGCTGCTTCTGAACAAGATTTTATTTTACAATCAGGCAGACAACCTGATGAGACACCAGACAGATTTAACTTGGTTCTCTAAACCCCTTCTTCGGTTGTGAACACAGAAAATGACTCATAGTTGCCCCGTGGTCTCTCTGACCACGGGGCAGAGTGGTGTCTGAAGTCCGGCAATTTATTTTTAAGATTTTCGAGATGGAGGACGTTTTACGCTTTCTAAACCGAGGAAGAGGGAAAGTGAGAGGCACTGAGAGAGCCAGGAACCGAGAGACAGAAACTGATCATGATTAAGATATGAAGCACTGAGACTGCCCTCACAGCTACACAGACAGGCTATGGCATTTTTGATAAGGGCACTACTTGCTAGTGTGTGTGTTTGTGTGCGTGTGTGTGTGTGTGTGTGTGCGTGTGTGCGTGCGTGCTTGCGCTCAATCACATAGACAGAGGCATCACATGAAACATGCACACGCTCTAAGATTAACCCATTCCCACGATAACAATGTACATGCTGTCCTCTACTGTCAGTGATACTCTGTGATGTTTGTCTGTACATTACCACCTGTCCTTTCTTCAAGCCAGTAATCACATATACCACATCCTAGTGTACATCTCATTCTCTCCCAGCTGTTTTGTACTCATGTCTGTTGGTGTACTGATTTGTTTTATATTAGAGGTATAAGAGAAATGAAAGTTGAATGGAAGACCCACTTTCCAAATGTGTTGGATGTTTTGAACCTGAACTGTGGTGTCAAACCAGCTGACATGTGCATATTCACAGTTTGTGTAATCATCTGTACAGAGTGTGAGATGTAATTTAGCAGAAATGTTTCTAGTTGCATGCAGCAAATCACAAATTCTAGTCAATAAAGTACTTTTAGAAATCAGTGGAGTGCATGAAATTCTTTTATTTCTACTCTAAAGCACTGACTTGATGATCACAGATGTCTAGCCTGGCACTGCCACACTTGTTCGCAGATCCAGTCTGGATACTCAGTACATTTTCCATTCCAGTGGTGTTATCCACGGGTGCAGACCAAAATGTCTGTGGACACAACTGGATAGGCCTTGAACCATGTGATGTAGCGCTAATGACACGTGCAAGTTGGCTCAGTCTTAAAACCACCTCGTATTTCAGCTTAACACAAATCTGTTTCTGAAAACATCTGACACAGACTGGATGCAGTTGGATAGACCTCCAACCAGTTACAACAGTGCAAACGTGTGGCATGTGACTTTTAAAATCTGGACCGGCAAGGCTCCTGTCAGTCACCATATCAATATCTATAATATATCTCATGATAGATACATATTTGTGATTGGCCAGTAACAAACCAGGATGAAGGAAGGATCTCTCTGAGTGGGAAGGTAGCCAGATGCATCTGTCATAGCAAATGAAACATGAGCTCGAGGATTCATCAGGTTTGCAGTTCAAATCCTTTTTTGGCTTTCCATTGGCTCCAACAAGTGGACATAACTTTTGAATTGTAGCTGTAGCAACCAGTATAACACATCCTATCAACTAACATCAAGACCTCTAAAAAAACAGATGAGCTTACATTTTTATTTTTAACAAGGCCAAGTAGAGTTCCCCTATGGCTCTCAAATAACCATCAGAACCGGTGGGTTCAGCCCTGTCAAGTACCAAGTGAGAAATATCAAATTCTGCCTACCACAAAGGATAATCAAGACAGGTCAGAATAGCACTAACATAGCTGACAACATGTTTGCTATACTTAGGAAAGATTTTTTGGTTGTCGTGCAGCAAACGGCCACAGATCGGACCCAAACCCCGGCGATATCAGATAACAGGGAAATATACCAGTTCCAGTGCTCAAGGTGACAGTTTATAATACCAAACAGGCTAAAACAGGCTAAGCAATGAAAAACGCTTCACGATATTCTATATTAACAACTTGAGTAAAAATCTTCCCATATATCTATAAATGTCAGAATACTTACAGTATTACAGTATTTGGTTTGTCCTCATTTTGCTTTAATATCAGCATGCACTCGAGCTGCATGGACTCCACAAGTTTGTGTAAAATCTGCTGATGTTATCCCAGCATGAATCTGGGATAACATGAGCTATCACATAGCCTCTTGTGATGTCATAAAATGTTTGGTTCTCATTCTTCAAGTTCCCCTATAAATGTTCAGCAGGGCTGAGGTCAAAAGACCGAAGGAAAGAAAGAGGCAAAGAGAGCTGCCTCAAAAAGAAAGAAGTCGTACAGTCATGTGTGGGAGGGAGGGGACCGGAAACGCTTACAGCAGCTTTAATCTCAGCTGTCATGAGATACTTACTGGTTTTCAATTAAGATCTTGTAAATATATCTTTGTATTTATTGTCCTGTATATTCTCCATTAAGGACTGTAACCTCTGTCTTTTATATATATAGAATATGAAACACTGGCAAACAATAGCCAGCATGTTTAGTGAACAATGGTTGAGATGCTGTGGCCTTGATGAGCTGCATGTCTGAACAGTGGCTTGTGATACAATAGTTCCTGATTCAGTGGCCTTAGAAGTGGAATGTCATTTTACAAAAAAAGACACAGTTGTCGTTTCAGAGGCTTTTATTGCTAACGAGACAGATCCAACTAAAACACACTCTCCATCTGTCTTCCTCCAAGAGGCCCTCAGGCTGCTCATATAGTTTTACTCCAAACAGCAACCTTTGACATCTGTATTTTCAGCCTATCCAGGATGTTTTTACCAAAACATTCCCAGTAACATAATCGCCTCAGCTTCTAATGACTGGCACATCTGACCACTGGATGTTGTTCTGCTGCAGAGGAAGCTCACGCCTCAACATTTAGTATATTTTTCCCATTGCTGCGTGAAAACTGAATACAAAATCTACTGTAATTCTGAGGAGACAATCGGCTGTGAAAGTAATGCTTCATTAGCAAAAATGAAGAAAAGTGATGTCATTGTAGTAATGACATTCTACTGTTCCTATTTGAGTTGTAACATCAGTTCACAGTCCGGGATGTTGCTTCAGACTTAGGCGATAGGTGCAGATACACGAGGTTAGTTAGGTTAATGTCAGTATGTTGATAATCAGTCCAATGTCAGGTGTCTTGAGCCCGACTGTTCGTCTGTGTTTCTGTCTGTATGTCAGGACTTTTCTGCTGTTTCATCCACATGGCTGCGTATACACCTCCCTGGACCAGCAGCTCCTCATGTCTGATTGGAACAGAAAGGGGAAAATTGGGTGAGACAAAAAGAAAACTACCGTCATTACCAAAACCACGTGATTGAAAATGGGCCAGTAATGTCCTTTTTTTCCTCCTGCTACTGTTTCAGAGATGTTCTGTCTTCCCAGAATAGTGACAGAAACAGAGCCAGGCTGTGTTTACATGGCAGCTCCCTCAAGGTTTTTTGTTTGTAATTTTTAATTTTCAAAACAAATAGCATGGGACAGCAGAGAACCCGATTTGTATATCCAAAATGTCATGACGTTTCCTCCCGGCTCTTGAAAGCGATTACAAAACAAACAAAAGAGAAGAAAATGTAAGGGGACAACCCGGTCGTCTAAAAATAAACTTCATGTAAAACAAATTTCCATTTGCAAATGCAATTTGTAGGAAATGGAATGGCGTCAGGGCTACATGTTCATTTTTGTTTTGAGCGAATCTGTAAAACGTTCATTGTCACTTCATATTTTCCTCTGTTAAATCCACTGTGCTGAGGGAAGAAAAGATTATGCAGAAGGACACTCGTGTTTTCAGAAAAGGATGGAAATTCAAGTGAAAGAAGAGCAGGCAGGGGAGAAGTTGGGTTACTCGTAATGTCTTGTGACACCAGAGCTGCTTTAAAAACAAAGTTGAGCTGTCTTCCTGCAGACTTTAACCAACTTTACTATGAATTAATAAAACCACAAGTCTGTTACCGTCTGGACTGCCAGACAGAGATGGAGAGAGAGAAGAACAGCGAGGGTCAGAAATAGAGGATACAGAGAAAATAAGGGAGATATTGAGAAAAAGAGTGGGAACAGGTTGAGGCAGAGGAAACAAAGACTAGCACAAAGAGATAACAGAGGACGAGGGAGGTAAAGAGACATATGGGCAGAGAGAGTGAAAGAGAAGGTCAAAAGATGAATCTGAGGAAAGAAGATGAAGGAAATTACAGGCTTGTCTAATTAATCTTAGGGTCCAGTGTGCAGGATTTAGAGTGATCTACTAACAGAAATTAACATAATATTCATAATTGTGTTTTCATTAGTGTATAATCACCTGATAAATAAAACATTTTGGCTCTGAATGCAGCCAACATAGAGGAGGCTGAGACGAGGGGCATTCGTTTCTTTGCAGTTTACAACCTCAGAATCAAGATGAACACATGACTCAAAACTGATGCAGCAGAGATAATGTCTTCTTTTCCAAAGTTGGTGACGACATCACAACAATGCAGTGCAAAATTGGTGGAATCTCCCTTTAACTTTGCCAATTTTCAACCTTAATGTCTATCTATTGGAATTTAGCTCATGCAGAGGAACAGAGAACCAGTAACATCACTGGTACTACAGGCCATTTCAGTTTGGATTTCTAGTCTCTACCTCCGGGTATCCAGTGGGCACAATAAATCGAAATAATACTCGCTTGTATGTCGTCAATCGCTATGTTTTGGCCAACAAACTAGTAGCTACGGGCTAGGACAGTGATACACAGCAACGATGGAGGTTTTTTTTTTCAGCACGTTTGGGGTGATATACCAAAGAGGAAGAGATGTCAATGCATATGAGGGTTTAATTCTAAAACATTAGTGTAGTCCTGGAAATATGTTTTCCTGTCTCCTGAAAATATAATCACAAAAAAACAGTCAAAAACAATGACATTTTTTTTTTTTTATTTATTTAATTTAAATATACTTCTAAAATATGCAGGTGTACATTTTACAATCTCAAAACATTTGCAACAGCTTTTGCGGGCGCCTGTCGAGAACCCTCCCTAAAGCTCATTGTAATTAAGCAAAAAGCCACTTAATTCAGAGGCGCATCGAGAGTGCACAGAGCCGAGCAGCATCTCTGAGAGCGCACAGGGCTGCAGCTCCAACAGGTGACAGTGAGTCCAACCTGCTGCTAAACCTGCAGCAGGCTGTCTGTCTGACCACCGGACCTGCTGCAGAGGAGGAGAGGAGAGAAACCGACCTGATGAAAACTGTAAGCGGAGAATTAAAGACGGCTCACAGCCTCGCACCAGCAGCCTCTGAGAGCTAACAGAATAATCCGCCTCAGCTTCATGTGACTCTGAAAACACAAAATGACTTGCCTTATAGAATTTTGTTTGCTTATACATAAGGTTCTTCTTCTCAGCAGACAGACCACAGGCAATAAACCTGGCATATAATATTCCTCATACCCGCAGCTGTATAGTGACATTAGTGAGCTACATGTTGAGTCCAGCTCTTTTGATCAATATCATTCATTATCATTATTAACACCACAAGATAATACACTGATCCGATCTTGGTGGTCCGACATTTATGCACATTTCTCCTTGCTGCAGGTAGTGTAGCTTGAAATATGACCTGAAGTGACGACTGCAGGTCATCAGTAAACGTTATTAGCTCATCGGTCCACTCAGCCATCTTCCATATTAGTGTTTCTGTTGTATGCATTGACAGTTTTACACCATGTCTTCACAGTTTTTATTGTGAACAGTGATATGAATGAATATGTTTCTAACTAGACTGAGACACAAAGGATACTAAATAAACTACAGTATGTGTATTAAGCAACACAACCAAATATAAACAAATAAATAGTCTATGTGTTATTAAAACAATGACAACTACAATGTTCTCATCACATTCTGTCTCTTCGTCCTTTTTACTGACAATGACGTAGCTAACTTATTTATAACTTATTTTAGTACACACCTAGTTTGAAACGCCCATCTCGACATGCTGGGCAGGTTTAGGAAGTATTAGGGGGTGGAGTGTCAGGGAGTTGCATGCAATGCAATCTAGTACATGTTAGCAGGCTGTGCAAGCAGGAAAACTCCGATAACCCAACTTTCTCTTTCAAGACACCACCAAGATTTTATTGCCTCCATTAACTACATTTACCATCAACACTGATTAGGATATCCACATAAAACATGGTCAATTTCTACTTCCTTCCTTCAATCACGCCCTCTTTCACCTTTTTTCAAAGAGCACAGCCAAAAAGATGATCAACAACAGATAGAGAACAACATGTAGGGGAAATAAAAAATGTTGAAAACAGTTCAGGAGGAGACAGAAGCCAAGTATAACCATCTGAGACTCAGCAGAGCACCTGGGCTGTGTCTGTCCCACTGCTTAACACAAGCTGATGGAAAGAGACTGCAGGACAACAGAGAAGAAGGGATTTTTAGTATGGATGAGTTAGTTTGTTGATGTTGTATTCTCATGTAAACAGTCATCAGAATTAGCCGGACGCAGTCCTCGTAAAGAATGTTAAGCAGGAGGACAGCCTGAGGACGGGATGAGGTCTCTTCCTGTCTGTGCATCATGATACAATCACACTCTTTGTGGCAGAAACAGTTTGTATTCTGACACCAGAAGGTTAAATGGGCTGACTGGTGTTTACATCACATTGTAGATCAAAAGACAAATGGTTTTTGGTTGGTGGCTCTCACAGATGCCTGCAGGGACGACTGAAGTCCACGCATGTGTTTACCCTCTACTGCCGCCCCTGTGTTATTGTTGATGTGCACATGAAATTCAGTCGCAGGATCTACGTTTAGCAAAATTTACTTTAGAAAGTGACATACAGTATGTCACTTCCTGTGTATCTTGTTTGCCACTGCCTGTGTGTGTCCAAATGTGACCTCAGTGTGTGACAAAGGAAGTCTTCATACCAGATCCTATATCAAAGGACTGTACGCATCGGCAGGCAAGTGGCAGCTCAGCGGTGTGTGTGTGTGTGTGTGTGTGCCTCTGGGGCTGATAACAGAGGGTTTAAGGGTCACACACAAAAACACACTCTGAGTTTTTGATCCAAAGATAACAAATTTGAAAGCACTTAAGACACGCAATCACTCAGGTGTCACACAAGCACACATGCGGTACTCACACACACACACACACATGCACGCATGCACACACACACACACACACACACACAGGGTGACATCAAAATATCCTTATAGTATACTTGCCACTCAAATAATACTTCACTTTTATTGCTGAATGAATAGGCTTACCTCCCTCTCTCTGCTATCTGCCCATTGTTAAGCACCAGGATCTGGTCTGCTGCGATGATGGTGGACAGCCTGCAACATCATACAAACATTACTCCTATTAATCACCCTCCTATTTATGTGTACATTTAATAATGACATCATAAGGATAATACGTTATTAGGACATAGAATACCAGTAAAATTATTTCAGTTGTCAAACAAACATAATCTAAATATAGGCTTTATTTCCAGGTAGCACATTTTAGCCCCTTCAGACTGCATGGTCACCAGTGTTGGAGTTGGGAGTTGACCTTTTAGTCTAGTTACAAAGAAAGTTCATGAGAGCATAAATCATCGGCATCCACCATCACTACTAAAGGTTGTCGTGAACTGCCAACCTGAAAACTGCCAAGAGCTACAGTGTGTCTGTGATAATTTGTTCTCAATCTCCCCCTAGGGGAGCTCAGATTCATTTTCAGGGTTTGCCAGATGGTTGTGGAGAAAAACTCTAATGGTTGAGTCTGACAAGTTGATATAGTGATGTCATACCCAAAACTACCAAGTTATCTATGGGAGGGAAGTATTTGAAACATATTTAGAGTTCAGAATCACTTCAAACCTGGAACACAACACACTTACAGTTCAGGTGTGAATGGTATGGTTATGTATTAAACCGTGTCACTTGAAACTGGCAACAGTGCAGCACATTACCCAGGCGTCAACATCTCAGCAACAACTTCCCAATCAGCAAAAGCGCCCAATACTATGTCTTTTCAACATAACTTATACTTGTTGCGCTGATGTCTGCAATCTGGGCTCTTCCTTGTCTTCATCTACTCCCATTTAAGGATGTCAAGACCCAGTGGAATAACTTTCATTTCGATTGAAATGGGACAATAAAGTCCCCACTGAAATATCTGTGTGTATTTCACTGACAGGCTCTGGTAACTTCACAAGCTCAAGGATGAGTGAATTGTATTATACCTAATTATCAATGAGTTCCAGTAACTGTAAAGCTCAAGAGTGGATCAATACTGGCTGTCTGTTCAACAACTTCAAATTTAGCTCTAAGTTTTGCCATGTATAAGGTTGTTTTACTGCCTTTTTTTGTAGGTCAGCCTGTTGAATTTGGCGTTAGCATTTTGCTTGGCTAATGTGCTTACTTCCAGTCTGGGGCCATGTTGAAGTAAAGCTGTAATATTGAGAAACAGTCACGAGATATTGTTTAGCCTCTTTTGAAGCCAACTAAATAACGAGTAGAAGGTTTTATGTATGAAAATGCCACTTTGTGTCAACACTGCAGTGCTAGCTCAGTTTACATTAGCTTTGTTGTTTGTATGAAGCCCATTTCGCTCTGAGTTTCTTGGCTTTATGTTTGAGTTGCTGCTGTGTGATTTACTTAACAGACATGCCCTGAAAATAATGATATAGCTGCATGTGAATACATAATTGTCAAATAGCAGGAATTAATTCACTTAGCAACTTGTTAATTTGATTAGGACCTAGCAGTTAGCTTGCTAATTTTATAAAGAGGCTGCTGGGTAGTGCAAAAGAGACTATTATGGTCAGATTCAAACATATGAGCTGGTGAAGTTTTTGATTTAGAAGCAGTAATTGTGATATTATTTATGGTAGGGGTGAAGCTAACTGGAAGCTAAAAACCTCAGCAGAGCTGACTGGAGACACAGTGAGTGGCGTTGGCTCAGGTTTGCGTAGCTGACCAATCAGAGCAGATTTGACGTCTCAGGAGGGGGGACTTTAAGGAGGGCTGGGCTCAATAGAAATGTTTCAGACAGAGGGTGAATATGTTGCTGTAACTATGGACAGTATGAAAAAAAATTAACATTAAAACACGTAAAACTATACTAACAAAATCATGAAATAAAAAATATCAATCTGAAAATGAACATGTCTCCTTTCACAATAGAAATAATGGCCAGGGCTACGAAGACAGGATCTCAGTTGGAATACATCAGAAATGTTCACACAAATGTATAAGTGTCACAGAGTGTACAGGAGGATGCTGAACAAAGACCAATCACCGCTTCACAGCTCTGGAACAACAGAGTAAAGAAGAGGGAGAGGAAGACGGATAGATCTCCAGTAGTAGAGGTCAGTAAATCGGCATAAGATGAGGTAAAGGGAAAGAGGGAGACATATAGTGTTGAATGAGAGGGCGGGAGGAGTAATGTGCGGGTAGATGTTAAGTATGTTCAGCTGTCTTATAAAAGTAAAAAACTCATTCCTCAGTAATCACTAACAGAAATACATAAACACAGTCATTCACTTAAGTTCTGTCATTTCTGTCACACATGGCAATAAACTGACACGTACACACACACACACACACACACACACACACACACACACACACACACACAGCTGAGTATGTTGCTCTGGGTTGGAGAACTCTGTATGAACTTGTCTGTAAATTATTAAAGTTAATGTTTACGAACAGTCTCTGATGAGAGACTGATTGAAGCCACACTCTGTGATCTAAATGGCTCTCAGCTCTGGACTCAACTTGAAGATTTGACCCGATGGATAAATATTATTTCCAAGGTGTCGGTAGATACACAGATGTGAGTTGTCCATGGATGTGTAACTTTTCAGTGTTTTTCCTTAAGAAATAAACATTCTTAGGGATAAACACTTCAATCTTAAAATAGGCTTGTGAGCGAGGGGGACATGTCACCCCCATCCCCAGTGGAAATCATTCCCTGGCACACAATGTTGTACGCAGGACAGAAAAACTGGTTCTGCAAACCATAGAGCTCATGCCTCTCCAAACTGCTGAATGTCACTTTAAGCTTCAGCAGAGCCACCACTCCGCTTTAATGTCATCGAGGCTATCTTTGGACATCCACCTTCAATATTTGATAGAAAACCTCGGTCAAAGGTAGAAATATCTCCCCTCACAGAGTGCAGACGTCAGTGGGTTTTTTCTCCATTCATTCAGGCTTCACAGCGAGAAGAATCCAGTGTGTTTACAAGCAGGCAGTATATATAGGGTATATACGTCATGTCCTGTTTTTAAAGGTTAGGTTCAGGATAAACTTTATGCTGCACATTTTCTCCTTGGCTGGGAGGCAGTGAAGGATAAAATCACATCAGCTCATGTTAACCATGTTTCTTGACCTGACGTTAATATTAATTACAAAATTCACAATGTGCAGATACCAAGTAATGAAAAAAAGAATAACAATACAGTTCCATAAGATTTAAATTAATCTGAATCAAAAAAGTCAGGTTTTATACATATGAGATCTCTTCATCCTATTATATAAATATATGTATATATATTAGGGCTGTCAAAGTTAACGCGTTAATAACGCGTTAATAACGCGTTAACGCAACGTCCTCTTAACGCCGTTAATTTTTTTAACGCGCGATTAACGCTCAGTATATATATATAAAAAAAAAAGCATTGTATGATTTACGGCCGTCGGCGGCACCCGTAGTCTTGATACAGAGGGTGGCAGAAGAAATATAATAAGAAAGGGAATCAGAAGAAGAAGAAGAAGCAGGGTTGGCGGTTCGTTAAAAACACGCCGGACTGAAAAGCAGCACTCGCTGCAAACTCCTCATCTCTGCTGTCACTCACGGTGGCGGACATTTGTTTCGCCATCGCCCTGATCATTTTGCGGGACACTCTCTCGTGGCGTGCCTGTTTGCTGATAAGTCATCCCCGCATGTTTATCTCAGGCTCCTCGCTAGCCTTCTTCCTCCCTCCAGCAGGCAGCCTGCCGCTGCTGTTGTCCTCCTCGGACAGATGCTGAAGCTCCGTTTCTCTCACTCTCGTGGGGTCAACAGAGAAACGTCTAGCGGCTGCTTCTCCCGAGTTTTCCTCTGAATATATCACGACAGAAGGTTTGAATTTCAAGTCGTACTTTTTATTGTTTTGCTGCACTGGAGCCATGGCGATCATCAGTGTGATACTGACTGACAGAAAGTAGCACACTGCGTGAAAAAGGCGAAGAAGAAAAACGTGCAGTGTCAGTGGACACCACTTGCAAGCCAAACAGACGGCAGATGTAGAGAGCCCGTCGCCCCCCCTCGCCAAAAGCAGACAACCCTGGATTTATTTTCCTGCATGATTTGAAGTGTTGAATAAATATTTTCATAATGCAAGCATATTTGACCTTTCTTATGTTGTTAAAAGTATTAAGAACATGAAAAAAATACACTAGGGTACATTTAGAACAGAAAAAAATGTGCCAAAAAAAATTGCGATTAATTTGCGATTAATCGCGAGTTAACTATGGACAAAATGCGATTAATCGCGATTAAAAAAATTGATCGTTTGACAGCCCTAATATATATATATACATATATATATATATATATATATATATATATATATATATATATATATATATATTGTATTACCATTATTGTGTAATTTATATATTTTTTACGTCCAGCTTCAACAAAGAGATACTTATCCCAACTTGATTACCTGACAAATCAACATTTTCATCAACAGACATACCCCTAACTCATATGTAAAAGCAGGATCGGCACACGGATCCTAAAATGATACTGTGGCTGGACCTTCAAGGCACGGCTGGACCGTCCAGCCCCACCTTCCCGCAGGCTGCAGCCATTACCTTCTCAAATTATATGCAAACCACACTCTACTTGCCCCTCCCCTTAGACCCCTCCCTCTCAACGCCAAAACAGTGACAGAAAGTTGAAACTGAAAATCAGTGACACTGAAAAAAAACTGACATTGTAAAAAAATCTGTCACTGAAAAAAAAGGGACATGATGAAAAAATCTGAAGATTGTCATTGAAGAATACAAAAAAATCCCAATAAAATAAAATAATAAGATTTTCAGATTTTAGTTATTTTAATTAGATTTTTTTCAGTGCCAATACTTGTTTCAATGCCAGTACAACTGTTTTCAATACAAATTTTTCAATGCCAATGTTTCCTTTTTCAGTACTGGTTTTGTTTTTGATGCCATTTTTTTTTTGGATGCCAAATTTTAAAGTCACTGTTCTGGCTCCATACATTTTGTGCTTCTTGTAGTCCTTCTCCCAGGTTGTGAAGGAAATCTGCTACCTCCATTTGGTCAGGTTTGTGTTCTGCAGCCCCTGGCTGGATATACTATGGACGGTTAACTTCCCTGCCAACCTGAGCCTGTTAGGTGTGAACCCCATGACTGGATGCCTTGACCTGAGATGAGTAGTGGCAGATGCTCGTCTCAGTTCTTTTGGTTCTGGTTCACATAACACCAGATCATCTGGAGTGAGGTTCTGTTGAGCTGCTCCACCTGTCCATTAGAAGCAGGATGGTAAGAGGTATTGTCTTTGTGTTCTGTAGGACCTTGCATACACTCTGTAACAGGGAACTCTCAAAATTGCGACCCTGGTTGGTGTGCAACTCAAGTGGGGTTCCAAATCGAGCAATACAGTTGTACATAAGTTTACTTGCTGTCATCTCAGCCCCTTGGTCAGGGACAGACCCATCAGGTAAACTAGTCAATTATGATTAGAATGTACCGAGGATGTCTAAATGGAGATGGTCCAGAGGTCCTCCTGCTTGCTAGCTTTGCAGCTTGGCTCTTGTCACTGGCCCTGTAGTTTTGCATGCATTGCAGTGCTGGCATCTCTTTACAAACAGACAGACATCCTCACCCATGCAATACTGGTGATAGCTCTGGTGTAGGCGCTCAAGGGTTTTCACTTCTCCAAGATGGCCAGACTGAGGAGGGCTGTGGCAAGCCTGTAGGACCCCTTTTTGCATGGAAGCAGGAAGTAGTAGCAGCAAAATTGGGTGCTGGGCTCCTAATCTCTCCCAGGAATAGTAGAGAACTCCTTGTGACCAGAGACCAGCAGAATCAGAATTCTTTAATGTCATTGTCACAGGTGTTACAACTAAATTGGTTGAGCAATTTATCCTCTGTTTATGTTAAAAAGATCTAAAAAGAAGAAGAAAAAATAAATAAATATCCACACATAAATAACCCTCATCCATGCACACACTCACTCACGCACCCATACACACGCACACTTCTGGGTAAAATCTACACATGCACACACACACATGTGATTAGTAGAGGGGGAGGCTGAGGGAGTTAAGTGTTCAAAAGTCTGATTGCCCATGGATAGAAGGTGCTTCTAAGCCAGTTTGTCCTGCTCCCCAATACCCTGTATCCTGTTTCCTGTCCTTGGCCGTGCAACCTGGGTACCATATAGTGAGGCAGTATGTCAACACACTCTCTATGGTGGAACAGTAGAAGGAACATAGCAGGTGCACATCCAGGTCACATTTCCTCAGCAGTCTTAGGAAGTGTAGCCTCTGCTGGGCCTTTCCGACTACCGCTGACGTGTTAGTGGACCACGTTAGGCTGTTCGCCACATGCACCCCAAGAAACTTAAAAGAAGAGACTCTCTCCACACAGTCACCCTCTATCTGTAGTGGGGCAGGGTCAGCTCTCTTCCTCCTCCAGTCCATCACCATGTCCTTTGTTTTGCTGGCATTCAGCAGGAGGTTATTCGCTGAGCACCAGGCTGCAAACCTCTGGACCTCCTCCCTGTATGCTGTCTCATCACCACCAGAGATGAGGCCTACCACTGTTGTGTCATCTGCGAATTTGACAATGATGTTAGAGTGGTGGAGAGGGACACAGTCGTATGTGTATAGGGCATACAGGAAAGGGCTTAACACACAACCCTGAGGCGGACCTGTGCTCAGTGTCCGAGTAGTGGATGTTAGGGTCCCAAACCTCACTGTCTGTGGCCGGTCCATCAGGAAGCTGTTTATCCAGTCACGGGTGAGGGGAGGGAATCCCAGGTCAGTTAACTTCTGGAAGAGGATGTTCGGCAGTATGGTGTTGAATGCCGAACTAAAATCAACAAACAGCATCCTGACATAGTTCCCCAACCCCTCTGTGTGGCTCGCAGCAGTGTGGAGGACGGTGGCTATGGCATCTGCTGTTGACCTGTTTGCCTTATAGGCAAACTGGTGCTAGAGCAGAGCCAAAATCCTCAATGCAAGATTTTCAAGCATCACCTGATCTTAAGTAGTGAGTGTCCCAGATTCCTTACAAATGTGGATGCTGAAGAGAACAGGATCAGCTTTGTAGAGTTAGAACACTGCAGTCTCCAGCATAGTTGAATGTGGCTGGCCTGTTTCCATTGACTAAATGTTATCATCATTAGTCTCACTGTTGGACTGGATACACCTCCCTGGCAATGGCACAACATCGTCAACATCATCTTCAAACCTTGCCCAGTGCTCTTAAACCTTTGGCATAATTAACATACCTTGACACGGCATGTCAGACAAATTCTTCCCAGCCTTGTAACAGTCACATTCGTTTGAATCTGCTTTGGTTCGCTGCAACATGGCTTCAGCGTTGGTGTCCTGCTCGGTGCTCAATGTGGAAGTCATATTGGTTCAACTCTTCCAGCCAGCTAGCCAACTGACCTTCAGGATATTTGAACCGAAAAAGCCAGGTGAGACTGCCATGATCTGTTTGCAGCAGGAACTTCCTGCCCAGTAGGTAGTGGCGTAACTGGCGGATATAGCAGACGACACCAAGTTACTCAAGTCTGTTGAGCTGGTGTAAGCTGGCTGCTGATTTCCTATTCTCCCCACTGGAGATGTAGCAGAACAGATCCAATACTGTGATGACTCATGTAGGTGGTATGGTGGTGGTCTCCCCCATGGTTACTGTGGCAACACAATAATCTGATCCATCCCCCTTATTATTTTGGGGTGCGCAAATTCATTACTAATGAAAACATTCCCACAGGTGTGAATGATAACATCACAAGCCTTCATCAGATCCAATCACAGGAGGACAGAGTCATTTAGGGGGCTACGTGTACATCCCAGTCGATTGTTTTGGATCCAACGTTGAAGGTGACATTCAGTCCACCTTATGCCTTCATGCCATCTCCAGCTCCCGCATTTAGAAGGTAGGTCTTATGTAGGTTTGTCGGTTTACCTCCACAGAAACTCTGATACAGCTCCACAGAGATTACAGTTGTCTGAGCTCCGGTGTCCACCACATCCTGTGTTGGAGTTCTGTTTACAGTCACAGGAAACTGTAGACTCTCATCCTTATTTTTTTGTGCAGTTAATATGTAGACCCTGCGATTGGTGATCTGGATATAGTGTACCTTCTGACCATAACCATTGTTCTGGGTCTTTGTCACTATGGTTACGTGCAGCTGTTGGGCTCTGCAATCTCATGCAGTCCGTCCTGAGGTGTCCGGGTTTCCACAGTTAAAACATGGACCAACTGCACGGTTTGGGCTTGGTGACTGGGAGTGCATTCGGCTGAGCTGCATCTGATGATGGTTTTGCTTCCTCTCTAGCAGCAGGGAAAGTTGCTCTAGTTTGTTGGTGCTCTGCATATGTAGACAGTAAATGTTTAAACTGAAGCTGTAGGTCCCCTACTGTATGTGCAAGGGTCTTGACTTGGTCTGTCAGTGTAGCAAACTGTTCATGTTCATGAGCCTCTACACACGTTTGAGCATCTGCAAGAGAGCATGGATCTCGGTTCATAACTTCATATGCCACTTTTTGATTTCCTAGAACTTTAAGAAAGGCATCAGTTGCCCGTTGTTTTTGCAGCTGAAGATCCAATCCTGGATATGCAAGCGTGATGAGCAGGGTTGGAATTTCGTCATTTTAGGGGCAAGGCCATTTTGCCTGCTGTTTTTTTCTTTTTTTAGGGGCACCAAGGCCACATGGCAGGGCACAAAGGCCATTGAGTAAGTACTTTACTGAACTGAATCCTACCACATAAGTCAGTTATGTATCATATCAAAACTGGTTTAGCTCGCTTGCGTACCTGTGCTGTATGTGTCGTTCTTCCGTTTTGAGATGCTGCTGCTGTTTGAGAGGCTCAGGCTTTCACATGAGATCATTGATGTGATGAAGAGACTCCACCTGCTCGAACCAAGAACTCACTGAAGTTACTGTGAGTGACTACTGTGCACTCGGGTGGCTGTAATTCAAGGCAAGCCCACTACGATGCATGGTCGCTTTTTACATGGGACTTGGACAGGGCCAGGGGCACAAAGGCCACTGTGGCCGTACAGTTTTTTTTTTTTTTTTTTCACGGGCATCAAGGCCACAGTGTGGGGCCATGGCCACCATGGCTGCCATGGCCGCTGTGAAATTCCCACCCTGGTGATGAGACATTGCACCTCTACTGCAAATTCAGGGTCCCTTTCCCCAAAACAGTGAGTGAGCTGCTACACTAAGAGCAAATAATCCTCCCTTGTATGGTCTGACAGCAGACATATAGTATTGCAGCTCCTCTTAAACATTCATGCAGCCTGTCCACTTTATCTGTAGGACTCCATCCATACTTCCTGGCCTTCCTCAAATGGTAACAAGAAAGAGCCTCAGTTATCATTTCCGTGAAATGTGGCAAGCTTAGGTCTATGCACTTCCTGCAAAGTGTGCTGACCGTTGTGGCCAGAGCCATACAGCCACTGCTCATCATGGTATGGAAACAAGCATTGGGTTCCACGCTCAGAGTCTCTAGTGTCTCTCGGGCTACTGTGGCTGTATCCCAATTCAGGTGCTGCATCCTTACAAGGACCCGGCCTTTGCGGCCTTCGAAGGCGAGTCCTTCGCAGAGACCTTCGAAGGCTGCGTCAACCATTGCTAAATGGGACGGTCTAGCCTTCGGAGCATTTCCTTGTTGCGTCACCAGATGTTCCCACCCTTACCCTTATGTCACAATGTCTGCTGCCCAGGCCCGCAAAAGTGACGATCTACGCCATGCGATGTCGCCTTTTTTCTTTCTAGCTTTCTTCTTTTTGGGGCGCGCAAAGAATCTTTGGATATGGGAGACTGTGAAGGAGAGTAGCGGTGCATCCTGCAAAAAGAGGGAAAAGAAGGCCGCATTTGTGGGGTGCATTTGAAGGAGCCTTAGAATTGGGACAGCCTTCGCGCAGCGTTGTGATGTAATTGGCCTTCAAATGCGGCCCTCGAAAGATGCAGCCCCTGAATTGGGATACAGCCTGTCAAGTTCAGCAGTGATGACCACTTGTGTTCAGCGGAGACCCGCTAAAAACTTGGTATGTTGTCCAGATGAGTTGGGTTATGCAGGACATAGTAGTGCATGCTTCAGCAAGCTTTGAGACCATCTCAGTCTTTGCTCATAGTGCACTGTTTTATGTATTTGACATATATGTGCATGGGAGGTGATATTCTGCCTTGTAAGGGGGTCTTTAAGTTTGACAAATAATTTGCTGGACAAGGCAAATTACTTTTGTGTTGGAAACCACAGTTAATGACTAGAATCTATCTATTTTCAATTTTCAGCCAGTTTGGTAAGGTTAAGGCAATACTAGGTTAGATTTTGGAAATAAAAATACTCCAGATTTAAATGAATAAATCAGCATTCACTGTTGGTTTTACACAGGACAGGTGCAGAAATGGTCACCCAAAATGTAAATCGTCTCTGTTTGATGTTACAAATAACAAAACACCCAACGTAAGATGACGAGCATATGCATCGGGCACACAACCCTCTGTGTGATACAGGATGTAAATACTGTATCTTAGGGAATCCTGTGTTCAGAGGGACTACTTGCTAGAGGCAACTTCTCATAGCTTGTGTGTTGCAGGCACCATCCTGTGGTGCTCAGAAGAAGAAGGACTACATTCTGTGTTGTAAATAAGACATTTAGATTAGATACACGCTATACATGGGAGAGAAAGATGGCGGCCGCTGAGGCAGACGTGCGCGATTAGGTAGCGCCGGATTAGTCTGCCCACTTATATCTTCTACATTAACAATATAAGCTAAAACATGCTAAGTATGAAAATGCATCTGATCTAACCTGTGGACTCACTTTTCAATGTCATAACTGGAAAAAGAAGTCTATTTTATGAGCCTAATATTACGACCTGGTCCTGAAAACCCCACGCCAATCTCACTGAGTGTTTGCACCTGGCTGGACTGCCTCGCACTACAATGGCTGAGGGTAATATCACTCTACAAACTTTATGGGAAGCGGTAAATAAAAGCAAAAAAGAACTCTTGCTCAGTTTGACGAATATTGACAAACAAATGGCTCAAATACATTCCTCAATGCATGCACTAAATGAACAAATTGCCGAAGTTCAAACCAGAGTGAGTGCCACTGAGGATAATGTTGCCGACGCTGATACGAAGATCACCGGGCTGCTCAAAACAGTGGAGGCACTGGAAACTAAGGTGGATTACCTGGAAAATAAAAGCCGACTGTCCAATCTGCTGATATATGGTGTGATGGAGGGTGAAGAGAAGAAGGACACAGTGGCTTTCATATGCCGCTTCCTGGCCGAGATCCTGGGCCGGGATATACATGCAGATTCCCCACTGCAAATTGATAGTGCACACCGCATTTCTACTCCGAACTCATCAAGCATAAGACCTATCATTGTGAAGTTCAGGAGTTATCAACAGAAAATAAAAGTGATGACCCGCGCCCAGGAGCGAGGAGAACTTTTTTTCAATGGGAGAAGGATCTCTATTTACCCTGACTTCAGCGCGGATGTTCAGAAGAAGCGCAAGTTGTTCGCTCCAGTGAAAAAGAAACTTCAGGTTGCTGGCATAAGGTATGCAATGCTCTTTCCTGCTACGCTTTCGGTCGAGTACAGGGGCTCTAAAATGAGATTTCAATCGCCTGCTGAGGTTCAGGTTTTTCTCAATGACCTGGAAGTAGACGGTGGAGAATCTCCGATGAATTGACTGAGAGAGAAATGATCTACTCCCGTTACAGGGGTGGATGGACTGCTACTGTGAGGGAAGAAATCAAGAATCCATAAATATGGACTCGGGAGAAAGGAAAAACAAATTGTTTTTTTTTTTTCTTTCTCCTATTAATCCATTTGTATGCTCTTTCTGATTTTCATTTGTCATTTTTCATTCATATGTTCTGAATTTATTTAAATACAAGTAGATTATATTATTTTTCTTTAACTGTCTGCAAGCTAAGTTGTTATTAGAAATAGCCAAAGTAGACATGAATGATATTCTCCTACATACTTGTTGTTTTGGTTTTTTCTTTGTTTCCTTCTTTTTCTCTCCTCTACTGATGGGCTAACAAATATGAGCATGAAAGATTATGTGTAGATTGAATTATATTATGCTTGAATGGCAGACATATCCAGTCTTAGTTCGGATAGGTGATGGCTAATATCAGTATTAGATTGGTATTTGGCCATATTTTGTTTGTTTGTTTGCTTCTTTTTTCGTCTTTGTTTTTTTTATTTATTTATTTATTTATTTATTTATTTATTTATTTTTTTTGTGGGGAGATCCATTTTGAGATCACTGGTACCAGAAGGTCTACAAATGCCTGTTGGTCAAATGAATATTTGGCATTCAGTGTGCCATGATAATGTCCCAATCTTCTATTAAAATCTGCTCCCTGAATATTAAGGGCTGTAAAAATCCAGTTAAGCGAAATAGGTTATTATCCTTTTTAAAGAAAGAAAATGCTTCTGTTGCAATGTTACAAGAGACCCACCTAATAGATGAAGAACATAAAAGGCTTAAAAAAGATTGGGTTGGAAAAGTGTATTTTTCTTCATTAAATAGTAAAAGTAGAGGAGTGGCAATACTAATACATAAAGACCTACCACTCATCGTTGATCACTTTGAGGCTGATTCAGATGGATGCTATGTGTTGATTCATGGATTTTTATATGGTGAAAGAATTACTATTCTTAATGTATATGCTGCTCCTGATATTCATCCATCCATTTTTACTAACATGACTGATTTATTGCTTAAATATAGCTGTTCATTTATGATTTTGGGTGGTGATTGGAACTGTGTATTGGACAATACATTAGATAGAAACCCAGGTCTGAAGATAACTAAGAGGAATCCTAGACAACGAGCCCTGCATCAAATGCTGGATGAAGTTGATGTTGTAGATATATGGAGGATAAAGCATCCACATGATAAAGATTACACATTTTTCTCTAATCCACATAAAACCTATTCTAGAATTGATTTCTTCTTGATATCTAAAGTATCTACAGAGCTTGTATCAAGTACCAGTATTGGGAATATTCATATATCGGATCATGCTCCGATTACTATCGTGATTTCTATTACGAAGCTACATGAACATCAACATTCCTGGCAGTGTAATAGGTCAATATTGTCGGACCCTGAATTTAATCGCATGACAAAAATTAAACTTGTGGAATTCTTAGAAATAAATAACGGGGAAACTGATCCATCAAACCTATGGGAAACCACAAAAGCCTATTTGAGGGGTATGATGATATCCTACTGTGCTGCCAGACAGAAGAAAATAATTAAAGAACAGAGAAGACTAGACTTAAAGCTGCAAGGTGCTGAATCAGAGCATAAACTAACTTTGTCTAAGGAAAGCTGGGACAAAGTATTAATTGCTCGATCTGCAATTAACACAATGCCATCTCAAAAGTCAGAAAAGGCTCTATTCCTACAGAAACACAAAAGGTATGAATATGGAAATAAATCAGGACATTACTTAGCTAATTTAATTAATAACAAAAAACCTAGCAATACAATCACAACACTGAAAGATAAAAATGGTAAATTAGTATATACATCCTCTGAAATTTCAAATGTTTTTAAGGACTTTTTTTGTTCACTATATAAATCAGGAAATTCAGGAAAAGAGAATGGCCTGAATACTTTCTTTCAAAAACTTAAGTTACCTAAGGTCAATGATGTTGATAGGAATCTTCTCGATGCTGAAATTACATCTGAAGAGGTTGAAATAGCTATCAATAACTTAAAAAATGGGAAGGCATGTGGTCCAGATGGCTTTCCATCTGAAGTATACAAGACTTTTAAATCAATTTTTGTACCATTATTAACTAAAATGTTCCAACACTCTTTTCAGGCAGGGCAACTACCTAAAACAATGCAGTTAGCCACTATCAAGGTAATACCAAAAGAACAGAAAGACCCGGAGAGTCCATCCTCATATAGACCTTTATCAATTCAAAATATAGATTCCAAAATACTGGCCAACATTTTGGCAACACGTCTCAATTTAGTGTTGCCTAAGTTAGTGACCATAGATCAAACTGGGTTTGTCCGAAATCGCCATTCATACTCAAATATTCGACGACTACTGGGCATCATGCAGTATACAAGATTTAATGAGAATAATGCAGTAATAGTTTCACTCGACGCTGAAAAAGCATTTGATAGAGTAGAATGGAATTATTTATTCAGAACACTTTATGAATTTTCTTTTGGTGATATTTTTATTGATTGGGTTAAATTGCTGTATGCATCTCCAAAAGCGGCTGTATGTGTTAATGGTTCGACTTCACAGATATTTCACTTAGAGAGGGGCACAAAACAAGGCTGCCCCTGTCTCCTTTACTTTTTGCTTTGATAATAGAGCCTTTAGCTGAAATTATAAGAGCCAGTGACCAGGTAAAGGGCATTCAAACAAATGCCAGAACACATAAAATTTCATTATACGCAGATGATCTTCTTTTATTTATGAAGGAACCATCTAAATCCATTCCAGCTTTGATTAACCTAATTGATGAATTTAATGCTTTTTCTGGATACCTGATCAATTATGATAAATCCATAGCCTTACCTCTTGGGAAAATATGTAGTGAGGATGTTTCAGAATACTTGCCTTTTAAGGTGAATTACAATGGGTTTAAATATCTTGGCGAATCGGATCTTCAAAGATGGATGAATTTACCAGTGTCTTTATTGGGCCGGATTGCAATTATTAAAATGAATGTTTTGCCACGCCTACTGTATCCAATTCAGATGCTACCTACTTATATCCCATTAAAGCTATTTAAATTAATACATAGTGCATTTCGTAGATTTGTCTGGAAAAATAAGCGCCCCAGAATGAAATTACAGAAGCTCCAATCTCCTATAAGAAAGGGCGGGTTAGCCTTACCTAATCTTATTTATTATCACTGGGCCTCACAACTGAGATTTGTCGCAGACTCTGTAAAAGACAGTGAGTTTTCATTTGCAGATCTGGAAAGTATAGGTCTAGATAATGTTTTATTGTCAGACCTCCCTTTTGTTCGTTCTAGTAAGCTACAAATTAAAATGAAGGATAATTTCATAGCTACAAATATATGCAAGTCTTTGAACAGTATACGTAAACATTTTGGACTTGGTCAATATTCATTTTTAGCACCTGTTGCAAATAACCCTGACTTTGAATATACTTGTGTAGATGGGGGTTTTAGTGATTGGAAGGCTGCTGGAATTACAAAAATTGATTATATGTATCTGGGCGATGCACTAAAGTCTTTTCAGCAACTACAGGAAGAGTTCAATCTCTCTCGAATACATTTTTATCGTTACTTACAAATTAGGAGTTATTTAAACTCTGTTCCATATTACAAAAGTGGCAGAAAGCTTAATATTCTTGATTGTCTTATCACAAAAGCAGCAACTCTTAATAAGAAAGTGATGACCTATATATATGACCAGCTTCTTATGAATGATGAGACTACAATAAATATTAAAAATAGCTGGGAAAGAGACCTGGGTATTCACCTAGACGACCAGACCTGGCGTAAAGTTGTGTATAATGCCAAAAGAATTACTAGATCAGACAAATCACATGAAACACAATTTAAGATAATTAATAAACTGCATGTGACTCCTGAAATACGTAGTAAATATGACAATTCATGTTCTGCAACATGCAGGAAGTGTCAAACACAGCTAGGCACTTACTTTCATTTAATATGGTCATGTCCATTGATTAAAATATTCTGGTCTACTGTTCAAACAGAGATAGAGAACCTCCTTGGCTTCAAAATAGTAATTGATCCTAAACAATGTATTTTTGGTATTAGCCCTTTTTCCTTGTCTGGTCAAAATGTAAAATTGTTAAATATTATGTTGTATGCTGCACGTCTTTCTATCCTGCAGGTTTGGCTTGATGCACATCCTCCTACAATATCTATCTGGTATGATAAATTACTATCATTTCTTCCATATGAACGGTTATCTCATGTACTGCAAGCAACCCTGGAGAATTTTGTTAAAGAGTGGTCCCCCCTTAGCAGACTCTTAGCAGTGACTGGCCAGCAATAATAAGTATTGGAGTAAATTAAGACTAAGCATAAACTATCACCGATATAGCGACCCCCCCCCCACACACATACCACTTTTTTTTTTTTTTTTTTTTTAGACAGTCAGTGTTTTGTTTGTCTTTGTGCTTAGTGTCTTGGTTGTATGTTTCGTTTTTTTGTATACAATTTTGTTATATATGTTATCACTTTGTAACAGCAGAAAGCTGTGGTCATATGTTGTTTCCTTAATGAATGATGAATGACTTGTTCTGTTGTCTCAAATAAAATTAAAAAGATAGTTGGAAAAAAAAAAGATACACGCTATAGCGGATCAGCTAGTTAATTGTCAGAATCAGAATTGAGCATTCACTCAAACCATGGTTGAAAACTGTCCACCATGTTGCACTGTCGTGTTTCTATACCAGCTTAGAACAGACAAACAACACATTGGCTCTACAAAGTGCCTTTTTTGTTTTTAGCAGCCGCTGTATGATGAGGTGAGGGGTATTCAGTTATTTGTAATTTGCATTCTGACTGCTAGGTGCCACTGCATTCTACACACTGGACCTCTTCAGGTGATTAAATTTTTCACAGAAGACACGGGTCATGTTATTGTGCATGGTTGCACACTAGTATTAGTGTCACCTGTACTTTTCATTCTCTGACAAGCCAAAATTATTGTACATCACTACCTATATCAGCACCATGTAAATGAGGCGAGATATCCATAGCTTGGTTCTATCAGTAGATTGCTGCCATGTTCAGAAGAAGGGAAAATACCTTCTATCCAATAACTGAAGTTGATTGAAGAGAGATTTCAGCTCACCCATAAAACTGAAATGATAGTGTGTCTGTTTTGATTGTGTGTGTGTTTAATTTTATTTAAGACCCAACTGATTAAGTCTATAAACAGTCCTGATCCTAGGACCAGACTCCATCTGTTGCTGCTATTGAAAGATTAAGAATCTGGTGTTCAAAGGCTACTGGTCAATACACGGTCAGAGAAAGGGACAGTGCAACATGAACACCCTACAATTCATTTTTAAAAGAAGGGTTGTAAATAAAAAAAAAACTCACAAGATGACTTATCTGATTATTCATTTTTGGGATGAATAGACAAAGAAATAACTGAAAACAACAATTATAAACTTACCTAGATACTATTCAAAATAGTAGAATGTACCTACTTCAAAAGTCAAAATGCATGATTTTATTTCCTTATGATAGGGGATCAGTCTGCTGAACAGCAGACTATAAACATAGTTTGACTATTGCTTCAGAGCTTTAGTGTCAGTTCTACTCACAGATGACTAGTCACAGTCAGCATCTGTAAGCAATGTCTGTATGCATGGGTCAGAGTTTCCATACAGGTGCCAACATTCTCCCATCAGATGTGTTTTTCTTTGGCTGTAGGCATACACATCTGTCAGTCATGTGTGTGGGTATATAATGGATGGATAATGGATATGGGTATTTGATTTGTATAGAGAACCAGCAGGAATGAGTCCTAAACCCCATAAATTACTTAGCATTATTGCACTTCTGGTTCCCTCATCTCAAAGTCTATGGGTTTTGTCTAAATGCCAGAAATTCCGGCATACCACAGGCTGATGATTTTACACTGTTTTATTTGTTCTTTGATATAAAATAGGCCAGTGAATGGCCAGCAATAATTATAAAGTGCTTGCATGTCTTAAAAACGGTGGGTGGCTAACAAGTGTCTAAATGGGACTGCAGAGGTTGTCGAGGACACCACTATGTAACAACACCTTTTTATGGTATTAAACTATGGTGTGGCTATATGGAAATGTAAATATGGAAATCCACACATACAATGCAATTAATTGAATTTAATTAAATAACAATGTGAATTGTCTGCAGTTAACTTCACCAGATATTAAAGAAAAACATTTGATTTTATGCTACATGAGAACCAGCAAATCTGCTGACCTGAGGTGCCCTTCAAGTGCCTTTCCAGTTCTCTAATACAACCCACAGATGCAGAGAATACAAGTTGTAAGACAGACAGCGTTACATACACATCCCAGGAAATGAAACCATTGGGATTGGGATTTCGAAATATCTCAAGCAAAATAACTTTTCGCTTCTGACCAACTGAGTACATCTTCTGTACAATAGAAACCATGATTTAATAATGTTAGCCTTGGAACAAGGAAAACACAATCCATTGTACTAATGATGCAGAACACAGAGGAAATGATCAAAACTGGGTTCAGCACGACAGGCTACATCACTTTTGATGTATTTTAATGTGTGCGAGTGTCAGAGCCTTTCATGTCTTGTTCAATATCACTCAGACTGATGAATAACCAGACATCTGTTTCTTTTACTTTTGTTGACCTGTCATCCCGCGTCATCTCATATCCTCCAATCAGCTTTCCATTTAATCTCTCCATCCCTCTCTTTGTGTCCGCTCTAATCCTGTTTTCCTTTCACCACATCCCTCTTTTCCTTTCATCTCTCTAACTCACATTTGTTTTTTTTCTTTTTTTTAGCCTGGTCCTGTATCACAACTGCAACTGTAATCACTTTGTAACAGACCACTGTCATTTCTACAGTATGTTTATACCCCCATGTCAGGTAACACCTTTGGCCCACAAGAACTGCCAAACACAGGCTATAAAAAAGGGCTTAGTATCACCGGCATTAACAGACATATCCATGCTTAATATGAATGTGACTGGTGGATAATTCTGCTCATTCGAAAGTGTTCAGTGATACTTGGGGGGTCGTGGTGATCAGTATAATAAAACAATTTCAGTGGAATGATCATTGTTGTGTAAGGGGTTAACTGACGTGTACGATAGCAACTAATGAGAGTGTTTGTTGTTGAATGGTTGAGACCCGGATGTTACCTGAGCCGAAGAACAAGTAAAGTTCATGCTAACCTGACTCCCTGCCTCCTTATTATAATAATAACACAACAATTATCCCATTACTTATTATTCCATTGCTGTGGATGAAGCTGACAGACTACAATGTTACTTTCTAACTGCTGTTGCTTTGCTTTTAACGTCACATACTTATTAGGACACTTCCTTAATTATATAACACACAGATTAGTAGTAATGTCACCTGTGTGCGACCACTATTGTTGTCCTGTTGGTGCAGACCTTGGCCAATGAAGCCTGGATATTCCTCTCAGTCTGGGTGTCCAGTGAAGAAGTGGCCTGGTGGAGCAAACACAGTGCTGTGTAAAGGTTAAACATTAATTTATTTGTCTTTATGCTACATAAGAGAAAAACATTTTTTTACTGGAGTGTAGTGGAGTGTATTATTGAGGATGAGTTCAGGAGTCTCACAGCCTGGGGAATGAAGCTACTCTGTAGTCTGGTGGTATGGCAGTATAATCAATTTAAGACTTTTTGTGGCAATGTAAACCAATGGAGACAATTTGGCTACTAATTGATAAAACTTAGTGGTGTGCTGATTCTGGTGGCCTCTGTGGACAAAATATTACAATGGTGAAACAAGCTACCTTTTTGTAACTGCCGTACTACCAGACTACAGAGCAATGTCTCTTTTCTCAGCAGGGGAGTCCGCATCATTCGTCTCCTTAAATAAGGAAGGAATTTGGGATACAGGCTATTCAAGGATGTTTTATTACTGGACACAGTGTTGGAGGTAGAGCCCTGTTCATTCCTATGATAGCTGCTCAGTGTTGTTTTGAAGCCAAAAAAGCTTGACTTCCCGGATATGGAAATACCTGGATCAATGAACTTCCAGTTTAGCCCCCAGTTAATTTGAATGAGGGTAAAATAATTTAATCGTGCAGCTTTTCTGGACTTTCATAATGTTATTGGACTGAGTAGCTGAAAATTATGACATAACTCATTTATGTGAATTGAAAAAATTATCCATCTTTTTACACTTTTTTTTCCCAATGGGTCTATTGTTGTTTTCTCTTCTGTGACAACTGTTGCATTCGTGACGTAAAACCTGAAGTCAGTGACGTACGATGTAACAATTAAGATAAAAATCGCAGACGGGCTGCCTTGCCTGCAGGAAGTGGGAATATGGTCAATAGGCATTTTCGGGGTATTGACCTGTACTTAATAAACCTGTGTAGACTTGCTAATTTTGGTGGGAAAGAGGTATAACAGCCCTTCACTTTTTCCCCATTTCTACTGTCATGTTCACTGTTTTCTTGGCTGTCTCTTCATCTGTCTCTTCTGCTCTCTCAAACTCTGTGTCCTCTGGAGTCTCATTCTCCTCCGCTGTGTCATTCCCAATCAAATTCACAGTCTCCTCCACTGTTTCCTCTGACTCCTCTGGTGGCTGACCCTTTGCTGCTCAGAATGCTTCTTCCCTGACATCTTTGAGACAGATACAATAGTTATGTTATAATGAAGGAATAAGGAATGACCCACACAGTGTCAAATACTAGCTAGGACCCTGTAAATCCCCTTAGCCCATAGTATCAATAAGCTCATAATCAAACAGCTGTTTGTATTTAAACCCACCTCATTCGGCAACCTGTCCTTTGCTTAGTAACCGCTGTTCACCAGCCTGTATAACGTCAACTTACTCCTCATTTAAGAATGTCTTTTATTAATCTAGAAAAATAACATAGGTCATATCAAAATGAGGTGGTTACCTACCGTTTGAACCAACGGCATTATTCAGCCCAGAATATTTAGTGAATATTTCTACTCCTGAGATTTTGATGGCATGACCCGCCCTACTCTACCTCTGATTGGTCAGTGCTCATTGCCTTTTGTTGGGTTGGTTAGATTCATGCATAATGACTGATGATTGGTTAAGATTTATATCTGGGTAAGCCAATCAGTGGCTGAATAGGCATAGCAGCCGCAACAGCTCATTTTTTTTGTTCTTATAGCTCCAAAGTAGAAGAGAAACAGACCAAAAGCTTTAAGTTTGAGTTTGTTTTTAAAAATGATTTACAATCTTCATATGCTATTTCAGGCTTTTATTTCCATGTTGATGGATGCTTTGTTTCAATATGACAACACAAATGTCCATTACAACATTAACAAGAAGCCTGATATGACTTCACCCTGACAGACAGTGAATATCATTTTTTAGGGTTCATGTTTGTACAAACTAGGCAGGAAACTGTGTGAGCTACACCACAGGCATGTCAGCTGCTGGTCTGCATGTCGGTAAAGTTGTTAAAAAGCAAATATGTTTAGGTCATATTGATGACATTTTTATGTACACAAATCTTTTTTTTTTTCTTTTTTTTTCAAAATAACACATCTACAGAGTTTGTGGAAAGGTGCAAACCAATCTAACACCAACCCTCACCTCATCTAGCAGAATGATCTGAGGCTCCTTCAGGATGGTTCGGGCGATTGCCACTCTCTGCTTCTCCCCACCGCTGAGCTTCAGACCTCTCTCCCCAACCTCTGTGTCATACCCTGGTGTGACACAGTGCCAATATCCTCATTATCATCATCCTTATTCAGGTGCTGTTCATATTTCGCAACATCAGCAGTGGCGTCATTAGGCCTATTTTAGGGGGGCTGAAGCCCTAAATAATTTGGTGTTTTTATTAATTTTATTTTGTATTAATTTATTCTTTTTTTTTTACACAAAAGTGCTGACAAATTCAATATAAAGTGGCCAGAATATGAGTTTAAATAAACAATCATATAACCTGTCATTATTCACTTAAATATGATCATAAATCTGTCAGTTTCCCTTCACTTCATAAGGTAGAGAGAGTGCGTCTTTATCCAATCCATTCCACTTGTTCATGTAGAGAACGCCCATATCACTGAAAATCCAGTGCACGTTTTCCCTGAGACCTTGCTTGCACTCGGTACCTACAGCTTGTGTACCTGGAAGCACACAGAGCGACTAGAACAGCATGAGGATAAGAATGTGAATGAAGAAGAATGGATATAAGAAAGTTTTTCAAGAAAGTAAGTATTCATCACTGCTGGTAGTAACAGTTAGTTAGCTCCAGTCCCCAGCTAACAGCAGAAAGTCCCATGTGATTAATGAACCAAGTGCTCCCTGTTTGACAAATAAAAGCATGTACACTATAGACAATCTCTGCGCACGTCTCACCTTTGTTGTTTCACGGTCAAAAGTTACATTCCAGCTCAGTTTTTAATTCAACTCATTGTGTTTCAGTGTATCTTGAAGGGTCAGGCAGAAGGAGATGCTGAGGGAGAAAATATCAACAGGCAAGGTCAAGTCAGAGAGAGCCAGGGGATCCAGAGATGGATCAAGAGGCAGAGGAAGATCAAGTTATCACAGAGACAGAAGGAGAGCAAACAGACCAAGAGAGTGAAAATGATGAAGCAGCTGCAGCAACTCGCTCCACTACAGGGTTTGATTTAGGTGACAAAGACACAGGACCCAGACAGATAAAGCTGAAGAGCTGCCCACAAGATAGTTTTGGTATGCAGAAGAGAGCATTTTACCACAGCTGGTTTGAAAAGCACGACTGGTTAGAATATTCAGTCAACCAGAATACAGCTTTCTGCTTCCCATGTAGAGTGTTTAATAATTTCTCAGTCTTTATTAGCTGTTTGTGAAATGTTGTGCTTACGCGCTACGTTCGCTCACATCCTGTGCATCTCTTGGGGGCTAAGCCTCCCCTGTCCTTCAAACCTAATGACGCCCCTGAACATCAGGATTCAATATGGGTGCTGTAACAGGTTTGCTTCAGCCAACAAGTCCAAGTCAGGTTGCCAAAAGCATTTTCACCATTATCATGTACACACACTCACACACCCCTGCCTGACCCTGAGGTAGCTCCAGTATCCTGGTGTGTATGTCTGCAGCCATGGCAGCTCTCTCCACCTCCTGGTTGCCAGCAGTAACACGACTGTAGCGGATGTTGTTGCCGATGGTGTCGTTGAAAAGTACTGTATCCTGGGGAACCACGCCGATGTAGGACCTCAGAGAGGACTGGTACACCTTAGAAAGAGAAGGGTATTTGCATTTTAGGCTTTGGTAAAACTGCTTTATATGGCAGCGAGGTGAGTTATAAAACCTTAACAAGACTGAACCAAATGGGACAAACTTGGAAAGTTCTGTAAAAGTATCCTACAGGTGAAGAGAAAAGCTCCCAACTCTGTGTGCAGAGCTGATATGGGCCAATATCCTTATCTATTGATATTGTCATATTGAGACAAGTGACTGTCGCTTTCTCATGCCCTTTGTGAACAGAAGTTGAACCCACAAAGAGGGTCCCTCTGCATCAGCCATTTAGATCATTACACCACGACCACCTCTCTCAGCACGCAGTGAGAACATTCAACCCAACCAAATTATGATCAAAAAAGAGAAAACAGGAATTATTGGATATAACTAATAAAATGCAGCCCTAAACAGAGAGTACACTGTGGCAGCCTACTTGACGCAAAACAGAGAACAACTTGGCAGTGAAGGTAGGCCAACACAGACAGACCTGCTGTCCAGAGGAGAGGTTGTGTTCTCACTCACATAAGAGTGGAGGCAGAGCTGCAACAAATGTACTGAAGATCAATATTTTTCTAAAATAACAAATATTCCCAGGGTTCCCCCATCGACATGACTCAGAGTGACTTCCAGTCTTACTGGGAGAGAGGGAGGACTGCTGTAGACTGGCAGCAAAGTATGAAGCAGCTCGCCATGAGCTCTGCAACTTGGTGAGCCTCCTGTCCCACATGACCATTGCTGGGTTACGTTACTTTCAACAGTAACTCGTTGCATTAAAAGATTACTGCCATTAAGGTGTTATCGACTGAGAAAAGTAATATGTTATAGTACCAAAGATACTAAAAATTACAGTAAGTTACAGACCATGCTGTATGTAGTGTTGTTGTATCGAGATCAGTCTTGGTGTCAATACTAGCCTCAAGACCACTTTTTGAAGGTCTCATCTCAGACTTGACCAAGTTTTTACTCAGACTTGACTGGGCGTTGGACAAAGAGGAATCTGGATTTATTTGAAGACCTGTGAAGATGATGACTGCAAATATATTATTGTATTTTGTAATTGTTTTATACCTCCCGTACTTAATCATGGTCTCTATAACCCCTTTCACACAGGTGGAGCCAGGTGTGGAGGAGCAGACAATTCTTCATGTTAGGACACTGGGACATGAAATGGCATTTAAACAGCTATCATCAAAGCTTTGCAAAACATCTGCACAAAATATCTCCCATTGCTGTTGGACACAGATCCAAAATGCTGAAGCTTTCTTTCTGCTGTGGGATCTTTGTGCATGGTTTGCAGCTGCTGCATACCTTTGTTCTTGCCTATATTAATTGCCACTCTTTCGTTGATATTGTGGACATGTCCAAATCCATGTTGTATTGATGTCAACACAAAATCAGTCATTATGGAGCAGTCTGTAGCCTCATACCCAGGTGCTGTCCCTCACCCAAACCATACAAAGTATTTCCAACATGTGTGGAAACGTCTGACACAAACAATCTCCGGTTGTCTGCTGCATGTGTGAACAAGCAAATGTGGACAATATCCTGATCTGTCTCTCTGGATATTGTCTGGAGTTCATATGTGAAAGGGGCTTATGAGACAAGACAAGAGTCACCAAGAAAACCTAATGGTACATGTCAACATCTACACTGATCAGCCATAACATTATAACTAATGACAGATGAAGAGAATAACACAAGGTGTCAGAGCACACATTGCATTGCAGCTTGCTGTGTGTGGGGCTGCATGTTAGCATCCAAATTGGACCGCAATGGAAGAAAGTAGCCTGTTCTGTACATTTTGCACACTAACTAAACCCCTTCATGAAAGCAGTAGTCCCTAATAGCAGTGGCCTCTGCTGCCACACTGCAAATATGGTTCAGGAATGGTTTGATGAACACAGCAACAAGTTCAAGGTGTTGACCTGGCCATCAAATCCCCCAGATCTCAGTCCAATTGAGCAGCTGTGGGATTTGCTGGACAAACAAGTCCCATGCATGGAGGCCCCATCTCGCAATTTACAGGATTTAAAGGATCTGCGGCTAACATCTTGCTGCCACACCTTCAGAGTTCTTGTTGAGTCCATTTCCCGATGGATCAAAGCTGTGTTTTGGTGGAAAAGCGGGGACCTACATAATAGGGTAGTGTCGCAATCACATATTTTTGTAGGCTAACCCTGAAGCATCGCATCCAAACACAAATTCTATGATACTTACACGTTTTGTTCGGCAGGTTAATCTTCAGCGATGATCACCACATGATTTTGAAAGTGTAAATTATATCTCTAGAAGTAAAAAGCTAATGTTAGGTTACAAGCGGACTATATCACAGTCGCATGAATTAAATGTCACAACTACTAAGCGTCTTACTGCAAAATTACTCTATAGGTTTTCTGTAAACTGATCAATGTACAAGTTGCAAAGTTAGAGTTAGAATAGAGTGTCGCTGTGCTGACGTTTAATGTCCCTGACAACCCGTGTAGTCTCACTCAGACACTTGTCAGCAACAGTTATTTTTAAGACAAGGAGCCACTTATGATTAAATTGTGGCACATTTCACGATGTGTTTGATGTTACCGAACAAAACATGTAAATATCTTTAGCCTGTGGTGACGGACCTTATTTCAGATATTTCACAGAAAACCAAGTAAACAAACTCATAGACTTTGAGTCGAGGGAACCAGAAGTGCTCAAATACAAACTGATTTCCAGGTTTTAGAACTGCAGACTACACCACTGTATACCAGGCAGGTGGTTATAATGTTATGGTTGATTGGTGTAAATATTCAAACCCCATCGATATGTGATTTTTGAGGCCAATACCAATGTCAATATTATGAAGAATTTTGACACTGTTATATCAGCTGATACACACACAATTTACAACAGTAAACTTTCATTATTATAAATCACCCTAAGCATCTTCGTCTGCATCATGACAACCACAAAGTCTCATATCGGCCGATATTGGACACATACACACTGGTACCGATATATCTCTGATAGGCCAATATCAGCTGACAATATTGACCAACCAATCTATAAGTCAGGCTCTAATATATATAGCATACAAGTGAATGATGAATGAAATGAATTTTCATTTGTATTCTGTGGATGGTTTCATGGGAATGTGGATCTTTCCGATCAGTTTCAGAGTGCATTTGGTCTACAGATTCCACATTGTATTATGTGTCATGCAGTGAGGGACTCGCACTGGTCTTGATCTTGACGCGTTCCTGCCCTGCCCTGGTCCTGGTCTTGACTTGATCTCAACCCCTAAAGTCTTGGTCTGGTCTTGGTCTTGGTTAAGGTTGTCTGTGTATGCGGAACTGGGTAGAATTCTCTCTCTACTTGCTTTTTTTTCTCTCACAATAACACACACACACAGACATACACACACACTAACACACACAGCATACATCTACATAAATGTTGCATGGCTTAATTTATCCTATACTATATAATGCATGCTGCCCCAGGTCACAGACAGCACATGTCCTGAACCTTTCTGTCCCTGTCCGTCCATCTCTTCCTCAGGTCTTAACATACTTGACTTAACCCCCTTACCTTCCTTTTTGCCTCTCTGCATCAGTTTTAATTGACACTTTAGGTCTCCATACTGCACACTATAGCGATGCAACTTCAAGGTCCAAACCAACATGTATTTATATGTCTAAAGCTAGCTGAGAGGTAAGTACAGCTGGGGAGAAGTATTGTAGGGAAACCTGGATAAACTGACTTCTAAAATAAACTGCAACCACTTATGACACACAACCCTGTTTTCCTCAGCTATCAAGAGTAGACAGCTCAGTCTAGAAGGGACTCAGTCGAACTTGGTCTGATCAGTTCAGATCCAAACCATATTGGTATCAGCGAAAAAGTCGTAACGTTTTTCCCACATATAAGAATCTTTTTATGTATCTGTCACTTGATCTCCAAAAATAATTTCCGGTTTTTCAGTGACTCTTTGGTCAGTGTGGAGTATACTTTGCGTCTTTCCTGTGGAAAGTTTTCCTCTGCAGCCACAACAATACACATTCCATTTCCTGCACCAGCTCGGTTTGGCTGGTAATCACTCACTTTCCCTTAATTTCATCTTTGCAGTTTACTTTTGGTATTTATTCCACTCAAGAACAACACAACATCTGTTTCCGATAGAGGAGAGCTAACAGAGTTCCAACACCAAATGTTCAAAAGCAGGAGACAGATGGAGAGGGTAGAGAAAAAAGGGGGATAAAAACAAAAAAGAGGCTTTTAATGTTTTCATTAAGATTTCAAGTGAGGAACAACAGAGGAAATAATAGTGTAAGACAGCTGTCCTCACACACAAGAAATACAACTAACATGATAGTAAGCCTGTAAAATGATGCAGTATTTGCCAAATACCTTCGGCACTTAACAGAATTGCTCATCGATGCCCGTACTTTAAGTCATTGACAACTTTTTTTTAATTAAACCACGATCCATTCACAACCTTAACCATGTGCTTTGTGTTCCCAAAACATAGCCATTAAAAGGAAAATAAAGAAGTCTTTGAAGTAGCTGCTTCAGAAGACTTGTTCTAAAATTAGTCCAGGCCAGGCAATAGTCCTATAATTTGGGAAATACACTAATTCACTTCCTTCTTGAGAGTTACATGAAAAGATTTAAACCAATCTAACGTCTGTACATTTAATGTGAAGTCAGCAGCCAGTTATTTTAGCTGACCATACTGAAAACAGGACGTATTGTGCACGACGCTAGTTTGTTTCATTCTCCACGAGACTGCATATCCCACCAAGCTGCCGGCTCATACAGTAGACCTCCTGAGGTTTTGCTTATTCCATCCCATCTCCTTGATTTGTGTGCTTTTGCCATGGGTGAGTAGTCTACGTATTTTAACATAAATTTACCTAAATGTGCGATGCAGTGAAGTAAAACGTGATCCCGAAATGGAACAGGGTGTTTTATTTTGAAAGTTCAGACGCACTATGCTGTTCCTGTATTTCACTTCCTGCCCTGCACGATCTGCTATGTTCAGCTTTATGTGACAGCGGCCCATTTCAATAAAATATATAGATATAATATATATATATAAATATAAATATATAGACTAGTCGTGTGTTCCATATTCTAAGTATTTAGTATACTTAGTATTTAGCTGTTTGGCTTCTGCCACTTCTTCACAAATAAAAAGACTTCAAGTCTTTGTCTTTTCTAAGGTAAGCTAACCGGCTGCTGGGTGAAGCTTAAAGGTCATATTGATAACAGTTTTATGGAGATTAATCATTTCAAAATAATACATCTGCAGAGGTTGTAGATAAGTACAGAGCTTTTGTAGTTGTTACCCCAGACCTCCACACAGTAATTTAAATTTGGTAAGACCAGTGAACACTAGATAATGTGCAGTGATTTTTGACTGAGATGCTTCATGACAGTTGAGATTGTACATGTTCTATGTGAGGTTTCCAGCAGATTTTGTGGTCTATTATCACACCTAGAAATGTATGTGCATAAAGTCTTTCAATATTCGCACCATCCGTCTTGACCTGTACTTGATAATTTATCTACAATTACCAAACAACATGATCGTAGTTTTGCTTAAATGTAATGATAATTCATTACTATCAGACCACCTTTTTAATTTGCTCATTTCAGACGTGATTAACTTAAGAATCTGCTGCAAATCCTCTCCAGCACAAAAAAATATTTGTGTAATCCGCAAGTAATACAAATTTTAATAATGTTGACGTTTTACATCTGTCATTAATGTAGAATATGAAAAGAATTGGCCCCAACACTGATGCCTGGGGGACTCACAAGCAATGTGTAAACATGACGACATGCACTCACATATCTTAACAAACTGTTGCCTGTTATCTAGATAATCTCTTAGCCAGTTCAAAACAATCCCCCTGATACAACACCGTTCCAGTTTATTCATTCATCTGTCATAACTGATTGTATCGAATGCTTTTTTGAGATCAATAAATACCCCAGCTGCATTTCTTTTGGTTTAAAGAGTTTGGGATTCCTTCCTTTCTGTTGGATCTGAATCCGTATTAACTGTCAGTAAGTCAAATGTATTTACTTATTGGAGTCTACCAGTTTGGAGGGATAAATTACAGATGTATGTTAGTGGTTTAACAATTCCCTCAATGATCTTTTTCACTATTCTCATGTCAATGTCATTACATTCAGTTGTTTTTACATTTACGAACAGTCTCTATATTTTCACTCTCTTCCACTGCTGTAAGAAACATTGAAGGCCATGGCATCAAACAGGCCACCAAGGCCATGTCATCAGCGTTTTAAGGAGTGTCAGCTGTTCCTATTGCAGGTTATTTCATTTGTGTATATGTAGGATGGGTGGCAAGACACAGCCCTGTGGGACTCGAGTATTTAAAACAATGTTGCTGGATTTAAAACCATCAACTTTTACATGTTTGGGTCTGTCCTTATCCTTAAATCCTTAATCCATAAAACCAGTGTTGCGTTGACCTTGGAGGTGGTCCAGAAGTGTGTTTGTGTGTACTGTATAAAAAGCAAATGAGAAATCCATAAATAAGATCCAAACATATGAGTTTGAAACGTCGAGGTGCCTTGCCACTGTGTCCAGAAGGATTTGGCCGGCATCCTCAGCTCCTCGTTTCGTCTTGTAGGTGAACTGTACCAGGTCCCAGCTCTCATCCACCATGGTGTTAAGCTCCTCAGTGACCACCTTCCTCTGCACTTGCAGAAGATGGAGGTGAGTGCCACAGGTCTGAAATCATTCATGACTTTGGCATGAGGCTTTTTTTGGAGTATGGACGATGGTTGTCTCCTTCCATGCCCTGGGGAGAAAGCTAGATGCCAGGAACTGCTGGAAAAGCTGAGCTACCACATGGCCCAGCTGGACCGCACACTCCCACTGCACAAAGCCCTTGAGCCCATCTGGTCCAGAGGCTTTCTTAGGATGTGGCTTAGAGAGGATGGAGACAACCTTCCGCTCCTCCACACTGATTGGAGCAGAGGCGTAGCTGTATTGGTAGTTTCAGTGCTGGTGAACCTGGCACAGAAGTTGTTGAGCTGCTCTGTGAAGAAGGCAGAGTCTGGGAACTGTATCTCAGCTGGTCTCTCTGATCTGTGTTGAGACTTCACCATGCCTCCCTCGCATTTTTCCTGGTGAACCTCTCCTCCATCTTATTTTTGTTACTTGGCCTGCTTGTTCGTATGTTTCAGGTCCCGTTCAGCTTGTTGGCTCTTTTTTTAAATCTCCCTGTATAAAATCCATCTTTTTAAGGTTGAGGCAGTGTTTCAGCTTTCTGGTGACCCAGGACTTGTTGTTGTAGGATAGAGTCTGACCTGCTTTGTTGGTATGACACTGTCAGCCCAAAATGAAATATATGTCAGATGGAGCCATTGAGTAAGTTGAGGTCACTTTCATTGCTCTGGAAGAACATCTCTCAGTTATTCCAGACTGGGAGATGTTTGATTTAACCTTATTTGTTTTTAGCTTTTGTCTGTATTTTGGCAGCAGTAGTATTACATAATGGACAGAGAACACAAGGGAAGAGTGGGGTTTAAAGACATATGCACCAGGTATATTTCCAAAGCATAGGTCCAGCGTTCTGTCCAGTCATGTTGGGGTTGTGACATACTGCTCCAGCTGTGTAAGCAGTGTGATGGTCACAGCTGTTGTAATCCCTGCTCTGGAGACAGCGTTGTTGTAGCTGACAGTTATGAGTTCAGCTGCCAGTGCATTGTCAGGGCCAGGGACATAGGCAAGAATCACCATCAGCTGTGATTCTTGCCTAAGAGAGTTCATCCATTTTACTCAGCAATGAGAGCACAATTGAGCCTACTTCCTTGTCTCTGTCTGCAGCCGGTTTTGTTATCTGTCCTCTTGATCCCCTTTCCTCCGAATTTTCACAGAAGTTTGTAGTAGTTCCAAAAAGTCAGCCCAGGTATAGGTGAGTGCGCCCCGCTTGGTTGTGTGCTGATATGCCAATGTGCTCAAACATGCCCAGGTAGCAAAACTACCTAACAAATTCCATATAAGTAATGCCAGATGTTCATGTCTGAACACATATTGACACGCTCAAAGAAAGGAATGCCCTGCTGCCAGCCAATTTGAAATGTTGTGTTTGTCGGTTCAAAAGTTGTTTACCTCACTGACATTTGGTTCCAGCTTCTATAAGGGTTGTCAATCATTAATATAATATCGGTGATATATGTGGTATATATGTTTCGTCAGAAAATCTAATGTTAGCTAGCATTAGCACCATTAGCAATTTTTAACATCAGCAGTAGCTATCGTTTTCAGTGTTAGTGATGTTAGCATTACCTAACGTAATGGCAACCAGCTGAGGTGGCAGATGATTGGAATAACAGCAGAATGCCAAAATATCACATAAAAAATGTGGCTATTGAGTAAACTTGTCTGCCTTCTATCCCAACAATGGTTCAGCTTGTAGTAACAGTCTCAAATGTTTCTCTGTTTGCTGTAATAAGGTATAACCATCAGGCTACAAACAGGAAGGTGTGTCATAGAATAACAAGAAAGACTAGGTAATTATGAGCAGTGATTGCTAACATGGCTGGACAGGAACCAAACTGTCGTGTGTATCCCTTGAAATCTAAGGAAAGGAAACTTGACTGATACCATAAAAACACGGATGACTCACACCAGCACTCACTAACCAGCCATCAGCCTGCTAGGGCCAGCTGACTCTGACTCATCTGAGCTTCACAACATGTGGCTGCCATATGTAGGGACAAACAGAGAGACAGAGGGCCGATGGGCCAAAAACAAACCCAAGCAAGAAAGTGTTGCGAAATACAGAACTACCTTCATCGTAGATGTATTTTAGTCTATACATAAGTTTACTGATGGAAATCGCTGAACTTACATGATATACATAAGTAAGATGAATGGATGTAACTTATATCACATAATTTATCATTATAACGGAGAAAATATCTAAGATGTAAGATCTTCAAACGTTCAAAAAAAGATTAAGATTATTATTATTTGTGAAGGATGTCCCTGTTTTGTGTTGCAAAAATGTCTACTTAAGTCAGTATGGTAACCAGCTGGAAGATGTACATCAGCATTGAGTTAGCTACTTAGTCTAATAAGTCAACAAAACAAATTCACACAATGTCAAGAAAGGAAATATTTTCCACCTAAAAAAGATGAGCTCAATGTAAACTGAAAATATTTATTTTGGTCCAGGTAGACTCCAGTTAGCACTTAGCTCCGCGGCTAACAGCAACTATTGAACGGCAGCTAGTCAGTGCAGCCAAAGAGTATAGTAAGCAGCAGTTAGTGGTTACACTGCCCCCTGTAGTTTCAGATATACCTTCAAATTATTGCCATTTCTTACAAATTACACCATTATTAAGCAGTTTTTTCCAAATCCTTACCAAACCATGATCGTTTCACAATCTTGACCGTGTGTGAGAGTGGCTTTGATACAGGAGGCCGTCTCATACAGTCATGAAAGAGTACCCTGTGCATCTGTGACACTCAGAGAGGGGGTGACACAACTTCCACATTAACAACCTGAGAAGAAAAACAGGTAGATTGTACAACATATTGTACAAATCAATCATTGTATAAGGTTGAGGCATCAGCCATTGAAGCCAACCAATTACAGGGAGTAGGGTGGATCTTGTGAGAACTGTGGTCAGACCCATAATAATGCCGCTATGGAGTGTCTGATAGATGCACATTAAAAAAGGTATTTATAGAGCACATGATTTTAATGGAGTGACAACTGGCAACATGTGAAACAATCTGCTGGCATCAAATCCAAAGCAAGAAATTCTCATTGATCGCCTCACTCTCACTCAACAAAGATGCGACTTTATAAGCATCATCTGATCCAAATTAATTAGCACCCAGTTAAAATTTTATTTCAACATGTCAGTTCCTCATCGTTGTCCTCCATGACACATGAACGGATTATTTCAGTATATCAGTATGTTTGTGGGTGAAAAAAAGTAATTTCTAAGTTTTAGAATTTACAACTAAACTTGTGCTGAGCAATATACTTACAATCCTGGTAATCAGCTAGTTGCTGTTTTTTCTTGTACTGTTCTCACTGGCAAAAATACAACAATAAGAGCCAGTGGATGAACAGAGACATCTAAAAAGGTTATTTACATTCAACCCTTTCATGCACAGTAAAAGACAGGTAATATTTTGGACAAAATAAGAGTTGTTGGAAATACTTTAGTCAGATTTAAATAAAAAAAGAAAACTTGAAAATGTATCTATCCACTCCAGTAGATGTTATGACTAAAAGGTACATTCAGCCTATTTAGATTCCACCATTTTAGCATGTTTTCATTAAAATTACATAATTTATACTTGTTTACACTTGTAACTCCTGTTTCATTTTAATTGAACTGCAATATTACATTTTTCCTAAATATTGTTCGCGATAGGCAGAATATTCACATACACTGGTGTGGACGGATGTATTTTTCATTCACAGAAAAAAGATGTATAAGAAATGTTTTTTATTAAAATCTTACATAGTTGAAACATACAGTTTTACCTGTTTGGTTTTCTGAGTATAAAGAGACAGGTAGCCTGTCCAGTGTTTTCACATGGGCCACATGAGACAATTGGATAGGCTTATTAAAGCCCTGCAAGGGACTGGATTTTATTTTATTTGAATTGTCAGAGCACTTGATCTATTGATTGCTGTCAGGATTTCAAAAGATTTGCTACAATCCTAACAACAAATGTCTCTAGAATAACCTGCCAACCTGAGCTTTAAAAGTAAAAACAAACACTGAAAAGATTACTTTGAGGTTTAATAATTTATGCATGAAAGGGTTAATTTTCCAGAAAAGGGCCGTCCCTGATGCTTCATAACAAATCAATAAGTGGATCCTTTGGCAAAGGAAGCTGAGGAGCTTTACCACGTCCTGCTCCTCTTCCTCCAGAGGCTAAAAAACCCCAGATTGATGAACAGTCTGACTCTGATTAAAGTGACGACTATGTGCGTGTACATGTGTGTTGATTAAATGATCCTCCTGCTGTGTAATAAATAAATGAGCGTCCTCATAATCAACACCAGCCTGTTCATCTGAATGAGCATGTCATCGGAGATAAACAGGTGTGAGAGTGTGTTGTACAGAGCCTGTGCTCTTTGATTTTTATTGAGACTTTTGGCAAATCATAAACAGAGTTACTGTGACTACAACTGCAATAAATGTGGCTTCACACACACACACACACACACACACACACACACACACACACACACACACGCACACACACACACATACACACATCTGGCGTCTGGACTCGTTGCTGCATTATTCAGGAACCTTTTACTATGATTTATTCACAGTGTGACTGGAGCTCACTCACTCAGCCCAGCTGTGTGTTTGTGTGCATGTGTGTGTTTGTGTGTGTGTGTGTGTGTGTGTGTGTGTGTGTGTGTGTGTGTGTGTGTGTGTGTGTGAAAGTGGAGAGAGGGGGAAAGTGGAAGTCAAGGTGCATGACGCAAAGGGAGGAAACAGTAATGAAGAGTGCGATATAGAAAAAAGAGAAATAAAGAGAGATGTCAAGGAAACAGACACATGACTGAGGGAGATCACTCAGAACTCATCACAGCTGATGCTAAAAAGGATGAAAATTAAGTGTTACAAATAATATAAAGTGAGTCAATGTACTTTGTACATCAAACGCAATAAACTAGATAGCGGATGCAGAGATGGTGCCTGTGGTGCTGTTTTCCAGCTTCTAGGTTTACTTGTAGATCATACCGCCATTGCAGTAGTGTGTGCCATAGTGTTTCCCATGCTGGCCCACACATAGACTTTATATTGTGATGATGTGACAGATTTTTAAATACATAAGCTTATTTGCAGTTCGAGGTGTCCCGTCAACAGGTTTACATTTGTCTTACATTTGTCTCTCTATAATAGATGTCTATGGGGAAAATCCAGAATATTGCTGAAGAATTCTCCACCATCGTCTCATCATCAGCTCTCCGTACTGTCCCATGTGACGAGTGAGATGTGACTCCTGCTACTCTGTGCTGCGACTCTGCTTCTGGCCCTGCTGCAGAGATCATAATTATAGTGTCCATTGGTCCTTGTATTTATTTTTCAAAAAAGCTAAATGGCGATGGGGGCTGTGGGTAAGGAATCTAGCTGGCATGTGCACGACCACTGTGTTACACCAGGAACTCCAACAACTGTGTGATATTGGTAAGATTTCTTAACCAAAGTTTGCTGGGGACTTTCTCATGTTCCCAGCAAATGACTAATTGCATTTGTATACAAATGTAATGTATTTGCCTATGGTACATGTGTTGCTAGAAGAAGACTTTTGAACAACAATGGTTAACAATGAATCCATTGATAATTCACAACACATCACATTGTCCTTCTTGTCACATTATTTTCATGTCATAAGGCAGCTGAGAAGGAATTCCAGCTCTTTCTATCACCAACCGCCATTACTGTAAGTGCTGCATTTGCAAGTTACAGCCATGCAGTCAACCCGCTGACTCTTACTTTCAGAGTCTTACTGTTTGTGTGTCATGTCATGTGTATATATGTGTCTGTTACCTTGGAAATGTCCTGACCGTCGATGCGGATGCTGCCCCTCTGAGGGTCGTAGAACCTGAACAACAGACGCAGGATGGAGCTTTTCCCTGACCCAGATGGACCGACCTACACACACACACACGCACACACACACACACACACACACATTTTCAAAGCTTCCTTTGGTGTTGATGACACGGCAATCTGTCACAGTGCTTTTAAAATGGTCGTGTTAAACAAATAACCAAATCAACCACACATTATTGCCCTTGAGAAACCAAAGTAACTCTATGCTACTTCATACTTCAACCCCACAACAGTTCAGAGGAAAATATTGTACTTTTTACTCCACTGGGTTAATTTACCAACTTAAAAGGTCAGATTGATAACATTTATCATTATTACAAACATAGCAATAAACATTTAGAGAAATTATCTCTTTTCCTTAAAACATTATTATGAAAGTGAATTTCTATTGGGATCCCGTGGTATTTGGTCAGTGAGAGACAGTCTTATAGTTGCCAGTCTGAGGAAAAAAGTGGAAGAATGGCTGAGTTCTACTTCCCTAATGTTAGCTAGCTAGCTACAGCAATGTTAACATTTACTAGCTAGCATTAGCAATACTAGCTAAAGTTTGCTCACTAACATTAGCAATGGGGAGATGGAACGTCACATTTAGTTGCTGATCAATAACGCCTTTAGGTCAAAATTACTGCAGGTTCAGAATGACACTACAAAATACAATCAACACAAGCATTATTGTTATTATGAGTATTGTTATTATATAATACACTGTTCATATTCTAAAATGGGTCATTTTGCAAAATACGCGCTTTTACTTTTAGTACTTTAGAGTATTTTAATGCTAATACTTTTAGTTCAATACATTTTTAATGCAGGGTTACAGTATTTCTATGGTGGAACGATGCTACTTTTACTTTCATGAAAATGAGTGCTTCTTCTTCAACCACCAGAGTCACACAAGTGAGAGAATGTGTCATTTTGAAACATGGCCAAGGTGACCTATTAAATGAGACAGTAGAGGGATAGATGTAGCAAACAGCAGGTTACGTACCAAAGCGACTGTCTGTCCTGCCTCCACCGTAAAGGTCACATCCCTGAGGACCTTAGTGCTGCACACACAAACACACACACACACATAGACACATAATGGCAACAATAAGGATCACAATTATTTATGATTTAGTTATTAACTTAATCCCTGTTCATGTCAGTAGGGCTTCTTTAATTCTGGCCGGAACCCTGAAAGTTTGCCTGTTTGGGTACATTTGGACAATGTAGTTCACTTCACTGAGGTTCACTTGCTAATGAATGTGTTTATTCTCACGATGCTGTCAATATAACATAAATGCCAATGCACACAGGAGGCCAACCAAGATGTTCAGTCTTTAAAAGTCAATATGGTAACCAGCTGTGCACCTTCAGAATACAGATGAAGCTTGCCTTTCAAAATAAAAGCCTCAGTACTAATTAGAACTTCAAAAAATGAATATACATTATACACATCCGAGTGACTGAACATTCTTGGATCACATTTATTTTCATATTATTCATACATGTTGTGAGTATTGGCTTCTTAGTAGGTTTTACATATTCTCATATTATTCATAACAACCTGTCCTCCAACCTAAAGCCCTCAACATGTCATCTGCCATTGCCTTCCAATATGACTCAGCATTTGGCACAACAACACTGAATATCCACTGTCCTTCACAATACATCTGATTTTTATAAAATGATGCAGTCACTGATTTACCACCTTTGGGTTTTAATGTTTGCCTTGATACTCAGGTAAAACTTTGAGATCAGAGTTAGAATAACACTGGTGGTCGTGACTAAAACAAATTTATGAAGACATAATGTTGTATCATCCAGTGAAAGCCACGATGAAGCCCTTTTTAAGATAAATAAAAAGGGGACAGCAGTCTCTCTTTTTGTACAGTTTGTATGTAAAGCTGAGTCAAGTCACATCAAATTAAAGAACGGTGGATTTAAACCGTGAACAGATTTGTTGTTGGCTACACACCCAGGCACGTAGCTGAAACAGACTCTGTCAAACTCCACCTGACCTGCTGTGAACTGCAAGTTCTGTGCATCCTCAGCATCCTGCACCTGTAAGGAGGAGGAGGATTAGGAGGAAGAGGAGGAGGAGGAGAGAGGAAACCAGGAGAAGAGAGGCAGGAAACACAGAAGGAGAGATTTATTTTGAATTGTATTTATTTGATAGGGACAATGCACATTAACATGGTCCCAATAAAAAGAACTGATGTTCTGCACAGAGAGAGTTTATAGCTGTTGCTAATTTTCAACTCTTGTCCCTAGTTCTTTTTTTTTTAAATCATGATACAATGAAATGTAATACAACACTACATCAGCACACATTGGTATACATCAACATAACATATAACCTACATCAACGTAAGCTTAACATGGGCTCCTGTCAGTCAGCACTTCACCTTTGTTGAAAATGATATTATATGTGGAATTAGTTTGAATTCAGCTGGTAATGTGTTGCAGAGTTGACACCCTTTTATGGAGAGCTGATTGTCCAATTTACATCTACCATGTGATATTTTACAGTTGCCATTCACCATGTTCCTTGTTACTCTGTCACCGTCTTGTCTTTGGAAAGAGGCTCTGGGGCCGGGCTGTTGATACATTTGAGAATTCATTTCATCAACAGAAATGTGTAAAGCTTTCAAAGCTATAATTAGATCGTATCTTTTTAGTATCTGACAGTGTTGCCACCGGACAGGCTTTTTATCCATTATTTTCAGGGCCTGATTATATAAAGATGTGATGTGTCAGATGCAGATGGTGATGCCTGAGCCCATACTGTCGTGCATAAGAAAAAATGAGAAAAAAACATAGAGCATATAAACGACTGTGCTGTCTGTATGTAGTGTCTGATTAATTTAATACAATTAAGGTTGGTCTTTACTTAAATTGTGAATCCAATATAATTCCTAAAAACTTAACATTGAACTTCTGTATTTCTTCATTTCGTCGCTGGATTTTACAATTTTAAAGAGAGCCCTGTTTTCTTTTGCTTTTTCATTTGCTATTGCTATTAGTTCGGTGCTCTCAGACTTATCACATGGTCTTCACCAGCAGATGGAGTTTTCACTGAATCCAAGACGGACAAAGAATCACTGAGCTGACAATAACATCAGTGTGGACGAGAGGTTATTTTTCATGACTCCATCTGTGATTGATGATCAGGTGACATGGTCAAAAGGACTGAAACAAGGGAGTGGGAGGGCCAAGGTCGAGAATGACTCATGAATCAGTTTTGAATTATTATTATTTATTATTTATAATTATTACTGAATTAAAAAGAGGGAGACAACTACAAGAGGAAGTGATGAGAGCGGGAGAGAGAGAGAGAGAGGAAGAAGCTAAAAAAGAGGGGTTAGAAAGAGAGGAAAGAATAAGAGAGCAAGGGAAAGAGAGGAGTAGAAAATAGGTAGGGATATCATTACTTCACCCCTCCGTCCTTCCTTCTCACCTCTCATCCCTTCCTTGAATCCTTATCCCTCTCTGCACTAACTGATATCGTCATGTAATCATTAACACAAAATACTTCCATGAAAGTTGGATCTTAATTTGACAACATATCACCATCAGCACCGTTTACTGTCCCTTCTTACTTTCTGACCTCGTCCTCACCCTCCTCCTCCCCCCGACTCCCCTCGCCTGCAGCTTCCCAAGCCAAAGAAAAGGGCCGCTGTGTTTTTAAGGTGCTCTAATGCTTTTGTCTACATTCATGTGGCTGTTTACCATATCAAGGGCCTGTGAATGTAGGAGTCTTTAGTGAGGCAGCCGGAGGACGCCTTTTCCCACCGAAACACACACAAAAAGACAGACGTACACACACAGACGTACACGCAGACTCTGTGTTTTAGTATGTGCATGCGCACAAATACACACAAGCGCACAAAGTCACACACAAACACTTGTTGACCTCCTAATCCGCTGACCTCTGACTGTGTGAGCCTCTCTGTCTCCCAGCAGGAGTGACACTGATCAGAAATTAACGTTATAACGTTATAACGTCTATCATCTGCTTATCTGGAATCGTTATATTTCACTTTTTATCTTTATCACTGATTATTTATTTATTTAGGTATACACATACTTCTCTATATTTAGTGTCTGTTGATGCTACTCTCTTATTAATTTTTTTTTTTCTGCCTTACTTTCTGCTTAAAGTTAAACTCTCGCCAAAAATGCAACCTAGGATTTTTTTGTGAATGTATATGAGTCAAACCTGCGTGTAAAAGCATAATTACGATGAAAGAGGCACTTTTAAGATTTACCGTATTTTCGTTTTCGGGTCAAACTCATTTTCAGTGTGAGTGCAAAGGGCACTTTTATGATAGCATCAAAATTATTTTAATTATTATTTTTCAATTATTTTTAAAACACTAAGAAGGCTCGACACAACATGAAACTATGCCCGTAGTATCACCAGGGTCTCTACACATGAACACGAGCACTGAGAACATTGTTTGTGTACACAGAGTTTACTATAAAGAAAGTTTTTGAACAACTCACGTTAGCAGATGCTTGTTCCGCTAGCAGCCGTCATGGCAGCTGAGAAGTATCGATCTCAGAATGCGACGTAACATGGAGGTGAGTTAAGGTGGACCGCTCCTAAATCTTAGTTCCATATAAATGCACGGCTAATTCGTTGTTTTGTCGTTAGCAAAAAACAATATTGACCTTGAAGTTGAAAAAGGAGCCTCATACAAGAAACAATTCTAAAATCAAAAGCTGGAAAAGTCACGTGAGATATTGTGTGGATAGTTGTTGCTGGGAGACAGTAGCGGTCCACCTTGACTGTCTTCCATGTTACGTCGCATTATGAGATCGACATTTCTCGACTGCCGTGACAACTGGGAGCGGAACAAGCTACTGCTAACGTGAGTTGTTCAAAAACTTTCTTTATAGTAAACTCTGTGTACACAAACAATGTTCTCAATGCTCGTGTTCATGTGTAGAGACCCTGGTGATACTACGAGCAAAGTGTCATGTTGTGTCGAGCCTTCTTAGTGTTTTAAAATAGAGATTTTGATGCTAACGTAAGAGTGCCCGTAGCACTCCCATTGAAAATGAGTTTGACCCGAAAACGAAACTACGGTAAATCTTAAAAGTGCCTCTTTCGTCGTAATTATGCTTTTACATGAAGGTCTGACTCATACAATTCACAAAAAGAGCCTAGGTTGCATTTTGGCGAGAGTTTCACTTTAACAAGAGTGTGCTTTTGGTTGTATTATTTGTGTTATTATGTAAAAACATGATAATGACAATAAGATTTAATATTCTAGAACTAACTTATTTTTAACACATTATTGTCTAAAACACATTTTGGCTTCCAACCATCAAACACATCTCTCTCACAGGAGAGCACAGATGAACATGAACAACAATAATCTATAGTAAAACACATAAAGCAGTCGAAACATAAAATATAGATAATGAAGAATATGAATTCAGTAAAATATGGATCATTTTCGACCACCCTGAGCAAAAAGAGATGTTTGGAAGTTGTTACATTATCAGTCAGCCATAATCAGAATGCGTCTTTTCATCCAGAAGAGCTGGATTCAAAATTTCTGTCTGTTTCACTGAAGTGTCCTTGACACTGAACCCAGGTCCTGACCTCTGTCCTGGTGCGAGCGGGCTAACTAAAAAAGAAAATTTCTATATCGGGAGAAACTGAATTATTACTGCCTTCCAGATGTCAGGGAGCTTACATCTGGAAGGCATTTATAATTTAGATTTTACAACAGTCAGGCTGCAGTTTACATCTACATATGTCTTCCCAGTCCCTTTGAAGACTTGTAAGGAATTTATATAAGGTATTTAATTATCACTAAATATATAGGTAATTATCACTATATTGCCATGAACTGTTTGATCCCAGTGAATCATTTCCAGAGAGAAACATGTTGCCTTCACTTAGAGACGATTTCTACAGGATTGCAGAGGACTGCACAGCAACAATCAGCTGATTGGTATCAGCAAAATTTCTGCTAATTTCAGGACTATAAATCTGATTTTGACAGAACACGCGGGCTAAAACTCTAAAACATGGATGACTCTCACATGTTGAACCAGCGTCACAGTTCAGTATCAGACCAAATGTGAACTATGATCTCAATCCCTCCTACTGCTCCTGAGTTATGGTGTTTAATAATGGTGTTTCTGCAGAACATTATGATGTCACAGTGAAGATGACCTTCAACTTTTATGATATTAAATGTCAACACGTCATCACTTTATCTTGTTAGACACTTGTATGTACCTCCAGAAACTCAGTTCATCCTCGAGTCCAAAGGGATGTTTGTGCCAGATATAAAGACATTAGATATCACGTTCATGAGAATGAAGGGGAGAAATGAATGGACGGATGGATGGATGGGTGGACAACATGAAAACATTACTCGACAGATATCAGCTGGCGCAAAGGCATGAAAAGAAGAACACTCCTCTTCCTGCTGATAATACTTTATGGCTAACAATGGCACATTGCTATGCTCACCTTTCTTTTGTTGATTGATGAAATGGAGAAAGTATTTATTCAATAAACCTGATGGACACTATCTTAATGCTGCTCATCATTCAGATTCTCTCTCTCTCTCCTTCTCCCCTTTCTCATGATTCTGTCATTATCAGCTGACCGAGCTGTCAGTTTAACCAACCAGATTATGCCACGAGCTCCTAAAGCCAATCATCGCTGCTGCCAAGCTTCAAATGTGTCCTCCTCTCTGTCAGTTGTCAATCCAGTGCGAACTGTTGCAATGCCTCCTTCACCCCAGTCAGCTCCAGTGCCTCAGGTCTGAGCTCGGTCCTCATTACATCCATCCAAATCTACCACCACTGTCTAGACTGCATCCACCCATGGCCTCATTACCCCCTTGAAATATTATGATGTGATGAAAGGGTCTTATCGCTTAATTTCTCATCTAATTTAATATATGTATATAATATGTACATGTTTACTTGTATTACATATCTCCTGAATGAAATACAATCAGCATCCATCTAGTAATTACCTGATATAAAGTTTTTTAAAGGTGCACTCTGTACATTAAGGGAAGAAATGTTAATGAGAACAGAAAGATTTTCATTGGCTGAATTTTTTCTACCTAAACAAACTAAATAAACAAACTCTCTTTGTTTCTGTGACTGAATACACTGAATAAACACAATGACCTTAAAGGACAACACAGTTTATACTGTTTTACTTTCTTTATATGTGGCGGACCCTGCCACATTTCTAGCTTCAAACTGTGTTCTGGGGACCTTATTTTCACGTATGGAAATTAAATATCTATGATTTTTCATTATTACCTGATTAATACTGTAAATATTTCAAAATTCAGAGGTTAAATGTATTCTCCAAAACTAAAGTGTCCCTTAAAAGTTAAGATAGCAACATCAAATCCAAGACCCTAGTTCATCACCACAGATAGTGGCTGTGACTGAATATACATGGTCCAGTATGAAATCAACTATGAAAAATGTTAATGTGACTCACCTCTTTCTGCTCTGTCAACAGTGCCAGCATGTTCTCCATATCAACAAATGCACCCTGGATCAGCCTGCACAGACAAATGTTACACAGTCAGTGTAAGTAGATGCAGTAAGAGCAGCAGCGTTAGTAGAACGAGAAGATGAAGAATTGGGACTGGCTCGACCAGCAGTAATAATCGAGGAAGTGGTAAAAGGAGCAGCAGTTTTAGCAGGTTTCTCAACTTTATTTTAGATTGGTTCACATATAATTGCAGTAAATCAATCTATATTTATTACCATCAGTAATAACAGTCACATCAATACAGAGAGAAACTGTTCTAAGGTCTTTTTTCCTGTGTTTATAGGTAGGTAAGGTGTAGTTTTGTTGTAAACAAGTAGGTGCAGAAACAAAACAAAAAAAGAAAGAAAAAAGAAAGAATAGCTAGAATCAGTTTTAAAAGCAGTGTCATATTTCATCAATTATTGACGGACAGACAGACACCAACAGATCACAGCTTTCTGTTTTCATCTGATAACAGCGACCAGTGGCCTCCTGCACTGTACACCGGACTCACCTGTAGTAGGTCCCAAACCAGTTGAGAGGAGTGTACAGCTGGATGATGTAGGTTCCAAACAGAACATAGTCTCCAACCTGAGGCAAAAAGAAACACATAGATACCACCAACACAGCACCCAGACAACATACTGATCCATAATACCAACAAGCAATATCTACACATTGTCATCTAATAAATGAATGGTAACGAACAATGCAGAAATTGAACACAAACCATTGGAGAGACACTAACTGCAGATTATGTGACTTCTAAAACCAGTCATCTGCACCAGTGATGGTTTGGGTGATTCAGTGGATAACACTTGATAACAAGGTACTCAAAAATGCGAGGAGTAACAAATGAACAAGTGTGTAGCTCCTGAATAACACTGATTTACAGGACTGTATAGTAACATCGATGAGTTGAAGTGAACTGACTGAAAGATTCTATGTTAATGAAATATGTTGATTCGTGGTCATGATTGACTATGAATCAGCCACTGAGCAGCACAAACTAGTAAAGGCTTATTCTTTATTAATTACTGAATCATTACTTACTCTTCTGGTGCACCCCTGAGTAATTCATAATGAAGTAATTAATCATTATTGTTATAACGAGTTCATCTGGAACAAGTCAAAAACAGTGAGGTTGTTATTCAGATTTGGATATTCACATTCACATTTAACCATGTTTGAGTCACTCAAGCCTGATCTGAGGGTCTGACTTCCCGAAGCCATGTGTCGTCATTGATAGGACCTTCTTTCTTTATTGCCAGAGATTATATTCAAGTCGCACATCCAGATCACTCTCAAGTCAACGTCATTGTGGTGGAGCAAACGTCAGAGTCACAGAGATCTTGTTGAAGTGGCAGAGGTTGTGCATAAGCCAATCACAGTCATCACAGTCAAGTCCTGGTGACCGAGGTCACGTCTGAATCATTGTGGTCATGTCTGAGTCATGAAGGTCATTCCCCATTTAAGTCCAAGTCAGCTCACTTTCCAGGGTGTTACCATCATCCTGATGTTGCCTACCGGCATCCATAATTTTGATTTATTCAAGATTAAGATCCTAATACTGATAAAGATTCTTGTACTTTGGGGAAACACTATTTTTTTTCTATGTGGAGGAAACTTTTTGACATGTCTTTACTCTTCACTGATACCTGGAACTGTCCCTCAGAGACCAGGTAGGCACAGAGCAGAGATCCAGCCAGCAGTCCTGAGCCGATGATGACGTTCTGGGTCTGATTGAGCAGAGCCAGGGATGCTGAGCTCTTCCACTCACAGTGCTACACACACAAACACACACACACACACACAAAAAACAACTTAAAAGTATCAAAATGACTGAAGCTTTGAAAATGGATTTAAATCTTTCAGATGAGGCATGTTTGGGCAGAGTACTTTACTTCTGCCATGTGACAAGCAGCAGCTCAACAGCAACACAATCTTACTTGATATTTCAGAATGGCTTCTTCAAAGCAGTTGACTTCATAATCTTCAGCGCTGTAATATTTGACCTGTGAAAGCATAAACCAGAGAGAGAAAGACTGAAGCATCTTGAAAAAGCTTCTGAACATTGAAGCATGACCAGCTACTGAAATATCGAGTACATTTCCTAATTTCTTCAAACATTCTGAAATTTTCAGAAACAAATGTGCAAATGTGGCATTCCCTGTGATGCTATATCACAGCTGGCAGTTTGTACAGTACAGGAGACTACACCTGGACACACCCAGATGTGATGTTGGGAACAGTCAGTTGTTTCACAGACTCAACAGTTTCAGTGGAGTTACTTTTCAATTTTTCAGCCATGTAACATACAGATGTGTGGCTTTATCTACCGTCTCAAAGTTGAGCAGTGAGTCCACAGCTCTGGACTTGGCCCTGTTGTCTTGATTGTTCATCTCTCTCCTGTATTTAGTCCTCCACTCTGTGATCAGGATGCTACAGGCTGCAGATGTAAGGTACACTCTGGTTAATATTTGCTTGTTTCATTTCAACACTGGCTCCCTGATTTGGCTCCGCCCCCAAAGTTCATCAGTGCAAAACCACCATGGTTAACCCGTTTGTGCCCAGATTTTTTTTCAGAGTTGTAACACATATCATTTTATCAGTTGAGTCCCTCTGAATCATGTTATGTATTTATTTCCATTTTGTACTTTGTTTTGAAGAAAATAGCATTTTTATGACCAGCAACAATTGTTGCCAGTGGGCACACAGCTTGTCACTAGGTCAAATGTCACGTAATAATAATATAGAAATAATAATAATAATAATACTATAGTAATAACAAAATAATAATATAGTCATAATAAATAATGACAAAAAGATGGAGGGGGGGTGGGGGGTGTAAAACAAAAAAAAAATGTGAAACTGTACATGGATACCAATGGATATTACCATCCCAGGAAGGTAGCTAATGATCATGGTTCAAACCTTAGTTCCCCCTGTATAAAATTCAAAACAACAAACAATTTGAACTGGTTTCTTTAGTTATAAATAACCTTTGTATCAGATATACATCTCAGCAGTGGCGTGCACAGACTTTTCGAAGGGCAGGGGCGAAAATACAGTGCGTTCTCGCCACCGAAGAGGGCACTTTAGCGTGCGTTTTGGCTCCCAAGAGGACACTTTAGCGTGCGTTTTGGCTCCCAAGAGGGCACTTTAGCGTGCGTTTTTGCTCCCAAGAGGGCAGTTTATCATGTTTTAACCAGCCAAGGGGGCAGTTTATTGTGTTTTGCCGAGCAAGAGGGCACTTTAGCATGCGTTTTGGCTCTCAAGAGGTCACTTTAGTGTTCGTTTTGGCTCCCAAGATGGCAATTTAGCGTGTGCTTTGGCTCCCAAGAGGGCACTTTAGCGCGCATTATTGCCAGCCAAGAGGGCAGTTTATCATGTTTTAGCCAGCCAAGGGGGCAGTTTAGTGTGTTTTGCCAAGCAAGAGGGCACTTTAGCATGCGTTTTGACTCCCAAGAGGTCACTTTAGTGCTCGTTTTGGCTCCCAAGATGGCACTTAAGCATGTGTTTTGGCTCCCAAGAGGGCACTTTAGCGCGCATTTTTGCCAGCCAAGAGGGCAGTTTTTCATGTTTTAACCTGCCAAAGGGGCAGTTTAGTGTGTTTTGCCAAGCAAGAGGGCACTTTAGCATGCGTTTTGGCTCCCAAGAGGTCACTTTAGTGCTCGTTTTGGCTCCCAAGAGAGCACTTTAGTGCGTGTTTTGGCTCCCAAAGGGGCACTTTAGCACGCGTTTTTCAACAATTGGACCACGAGGGGGTGGTGACCGCCTAAAAATCCTATAGACACAGGCCTTGAATACCTGTGAATTTATTTAGCTAGGAAGAGTATTCTAAGAGGACTAAAATGAGCCGTTGTACATCATTCTACAATTTGAAATAAGTTAATTATGAGCAATCCTGCAGACAGTGTTTTCCTTTAGTTAGCGACAAGCTATGTGCCCACTGGCAACTTTTGTTGCCACTCACAGAAATAAGCCCATGAACAAAAATTTATTCATCCCAGGTAAAATTTTTTGGGGGAGGGCTACTCTAGAGACTTGAATGATTAAATAATTATAAACATGATTGGGGGAAAATCATAAGAAATTTATGAAAATTGCCTCTTTCCAGGAGGATTTGCATCAACCATGTCTTCAGTCAGAAGTAGCATGAAGCAGATGATGTCATGTGATAGGAAGCACTTGGAAACTATTTTTTATAAAACAAAACTTTTGACTAAGTTGTCTACTAGCATATAAGTGGAAAAAGTTGCATAAGTACCTTTGAGATTTTTCATTATGAGTAGGAAATGACAGTGATACACTTCGGCAACAGTTGTTGCCAGTGGGGCAAAACGGGTTAATACAAATCCCAGGTGTGTAACAGCTAAATATAGCATTTTGAAATCTTATTCACAATAAGAAAAAAACAAAAAACCTGACACCGACAATTGAAAACAGTTTGGATGTTCTGCATTTTAGCATAAGTGTGTCATGCATCGTGGGACTTGTACTGGTCTGGTCTTGGTCTCAGTTTGTGCTGACTTCAACACTTCAGACAAATTTTAGACACAGTGAATCTAAAAACATGTCTGTCAGATTTGACTGAATTATGATGCAGAAAAGGAGTGCAAATTGCAAGCCCAACCAGCAGACCAGACTACAATAATAAATACATACATTGGCATGCACCTGCCTCCTTCACGTCACACTGTATTGCTGGGTCAGGGTTTTTCAGATCTGTGATTTAATTGATGCTTTTGAAATAATCCAAAAATGACTGGACAAAAGGAAATCCGGGGCCCGGTCGCAGGGGCAGCTGTCTAAGCAGGGACAGCTGTCTAAGCAGGGACACCCAGACTTCCCTCTCCCCGGACACTTCCTACAGCTCATCCGGAAGGATCCCAAGACTTTCCCAGGCCAGCCGAGTGACATAGTTACTCCAGCGTGTCCTGAGTCTTCCTCGGGGTCTCCTCTCAGCGGGACATGCCAGGCAAACCTCCCGAGGAAGGCATCCAGGGGGCATCCGATACAGATGCCTGAGCCACCTCAGCTGGCTCCTCTCGATGTGGAGGAGCAGCGGCTCTACTCCGAGCTCCTCCTGGGTGACAGAGCTCCTCACCCTATCTCTAAGGGAGCGCCCCCGCCAACCTGCGGAGGAAACTCATTTCGGCCGCTTGTATCCTGGATCTTATTCTTTTGGTCATGACCCAATGTTCATGGCCATAGGTGAGGGTAGGAACGTAGATTGACCGGTAAATCAAGAGCTTCGCCTTTTGGCTCAGCTCTCTCTTCACCACAACAGACCGATACAACGACCGCATTACTGTGGCTGCTGCACCGATCCGCCTGTCAATCTCGCACTCCATCCTTCCCTCACTCGTGAACAAGATCCCAAGATACTTAAACTCCTTCACTTGAGGCAGGAGCTCTCCCCCAAACCGCAGGGAGCAGGCCACCTTTTTCCGGTCAGAAACCATGGCCTCGGACTTGGAGGTGCTGATTCTCATCCCAGCCACTTCACACTCGGCTGCAAACCGCCCCAGGACATGCTGGAGGTCCTGGCTCGAAGGAGCCAACAAGACAACATCATCTGCGAAAAAGCAGAGATGAAATCCAGCGGCTCCTGAACCAGACCCCCTCCGGCCCCTGGCTGCACCTAGAAATTCTGTCCATAAAAATAATGAACAGAACCGGTGACAAATGGCAGCTCTGCCGGAGTCCAACATGCACTGGGAACAGGTCTGACTTACTGCCGGCAATGCAAACCAAGCTCCTGCTTCGTTTCTACAGGGAGCGTACAGCCCTTAGCAGAGGGCCTCCGACCCCGTACTCCCGGAGCACCTCCCACAGAATGCCACAAGGGACACGGTCGAATGCCTTTTCCAAGTCCACAAAGCACATGTGGACTGGTTGGGCAAACTCCCATAAACCCTCGAGCACCCTGCGGAGGGTATAGAGCTGGTCCAGTGTTCCGCGGCAAGGATGAAAACCGCATTGTTCCTCCTGAATCCGAGGTTCGACTATCAGCTGAATTCTCCTCTCCAGTACTCTGGAATAGACTTTCCCAGTGAGGCTGAGGAGTGTGATCCCCTGATAGCTGGAACACACCCTCCGGTCCCCCTTTTTGAAAAGGGGGACCACCACCCCGGTCTGCCAGTCCAGAGGCACTGCCCCCGACTGCCACGCGATGCTGCAGAGACGTGTCAGCCAAGACAGCCCCACAACATCCAGAGACTTGAGGTACTCAGGGCGGATCTCATCCACAACTGGTGCCTTGCCACTGAGGAGCTTCCGGACTACCTCAGTGACTTCGGCTTGAGTGATGAATGAGTCAACCTCTGAGTCCCCAGCCTCTGCTTCCTCTATGGAAGGCGTGTCAGTGGGATTGACGAGATCCTCGAAGTATTCCACCGCCCGACAATGTCCCCAGTTGAGGTCAACAGCTCCCCACCTCCACTGTAAACAGTGTTGGTTAAGGACTGCTTCCCCCTCCTGAGGCGCCGGATGGTTTGCCAGAATTTCTTCGAGGCCGACCGGTAGTCCTCCTCCATGGCCTCCCCGAACTTTTCCCAGACCTGAGTTTTTGCTTCTGCGACCGCCCGTGCTGCCGCACGCTTGGCTTGCCGCACGCTTGGCCTACCGCACGCTTGGCCTACTGGTACCAGTCAGCTGCTTCAGGAGTTCCCTGAGCCAACCAGGCTCGATAGGTCATCTTCTTTAGCTTGACAGGATCGCTTACTTTTGGAGTACACCACCAGGTTCGAGGATTGCCGCCACGACAGGCACCGGAGACCTTATGGCCACAGCTCCGAACAGCCGCGTCAAAAATGAAAGTGGAGAACATGGTCCATTCAGACACAATGTCCCCAGCCTCCCTCGGGATCTGGTCAAAGCTCCCGGAGGTGGGAGTTAAAGACATCCCTGACAGAGGGTTCCGCCAGACTTTCCCAGCAGACCCTCACAATGCATTTGGGTCTGCCAGGTCTGTCCAGCTTCCTCCCCTGCCAGCAGATCCGACTCACCACCAGGTGGTGATCAGTTGACAGCTCAGCCCCTCTCTTCACCCGAGTGTCCAAGACATACGGTCGGAGGTCAGATGACACGACTACAAAGTCGATCATTGACCTAGGGCATCCTGGTGCCATGTGCACATATGGACACCGTTATGCTTGAACATGGTGTTTGTGACTAGCACAGAAGTCCAGTGCAAACTTATTCCAGTGAAGCCAATGATTAATCTGGTAATACTGATCTCAATTTGAAATTAAATTGGACTCACTGAGGTAGAGGACCATGCAGGTGAAAACAATGAGTCCAAACCAGACATTGAAGTAGGACACAAAGTAGATGATGGCAATGATGATGTCACAGATGGTGGGAAGGATACTGAATAGGATGTAGCTGAAGACAAAAACAGTCACAAGTTATCACTCATACATAAGTGGTATACCATGGCTTAATTAAACCAAAGAAAAAGACTTATAATGGTTTGGTGAGGTTAAAAGTCCCCACCTGTCTGCCTCCTACCTCAGCAGGTTGTTGATGGAGGAAGTGCCTCTGTCGATGCTCCTCAGCACGTCTCCGGTGCGTCTGTCCAGGTGCCAGCGCAGAGACAAACCATGCAGGTGGGAAAACAAACACACCTGAGGTGTGGCGGGAGAGGGACAGAGAGAGACCCTTCACTATGTGACGATATATGCGGCCTACAGCCATTAATTCCCAAGACCATGTCCACTGTAAACCAGCTACATTTTAATTCAGTTAATCTGTGCCAGATGACTGCGCAATTATAAAATGATAACTCAATCTAAAGAAATTACTGTTGCTTTTACGAACCTCAAGCAAATCATGGAATCAAAAGAATATTGCAAGATATCAAGAAACAGAGCTGCTGATGAAGGTTCTCAGTCATCCTGGTCATTGTAATTCATAGTGCTGTATCGTAGGCAACTGGACGTGTTACAGTTTGTTGAAGACATCTCACCTCTCATCCAAGAGGCTTCTTCAGTTCTAACTAACTGGAGGGGAGTTGCAGGCTTTTAAACTCTGTGTGGGAGTGTCCTTACAGAGTCGTGAAGGACAGGTGAGCTCTGAGTTTCAGAGTCGTTAGGGCCACTTGTGGGTCGTTGGTCCAACCGGTCTTCATGTAGATTGCTAGTGCTAGCTGAACCCAGGTGTGAATGGTTGTTAAGCTGTCTGGGGAGAGAACTCAGTACTGCACTGTAGGTGGGTGATAAGTAATCTCGTGTTGTGTCATTTGTTTATGGAGAGGTTGCTTTGTCTCCCCATCCCCCGGCTTGAACAGCATAAACTGCATTACTCTGTTCATGCCTGAGTGTGTTGGTAGGTTTGAAGTGAACCGGGATATGATGTTTATTAAAGATCCTCCTGAGTTTCTCAGATGATCCTGCGACGTAAGGAGTGACAGTTTCTCCGTCTCCTCCTCTTTGTCTGCTCTAGATCTTTAAAAGGTTTTGACAAAGGTCCAGTTTGGGTAGCCACAGGTTTAAAGTGCTCCGCTGACTGGGTCAACATTAGAACAAGGGAAGTGGAAGCGTTCCCTGAACATGTAAATGCTGTGGATAGCAACATCAGAGGAAGATGTCAGAGTAGACTGAAAAAAAGAAAATTCCTTCTAACTTGTATTTTGTTTTTAGAATTTTGGGTTATGGCAATATTGTTGTGATCTGAGAGCATCACAGCCTTGCTAAAAAGTCCAATGGGGCAATAAACATGAGCAGTTTAGTGTGTAATTGGAGGAGGAAACACAGGCAAACAGTAAAATTACGAAAAATCTGAGTTGTACCTGAACACCTCTGCTGGTAAACTGCTGAACTTTGATCCACATGAACTGACGGAGGTTGCTGATGAAACCGGAGGTACCTACAAGAAGACAAAGAGAGGTGTAGCTCATGTTCTCTGATGTGACTTTTAGTTTGTATTCGCTTATGTGAACACACACTTAACGCACCTGCACCGCCTCCTTGTAGGAACTTGAGCAGTGTGTAGATGCAGACAGTGGTGATCAGAGAAGTCCAGCCACCTCCTGCGGAGAGCTCATTCACTACGCACGCACACACACACACACACACACACACACACACACACACACACACACACACACACACACACACACACACACCATGACATACGTGTACTTTACTTTTGTAAGATACTTTGCACATCATGAGAAAATTATTAAGTTAATAAAATTTAGCAGCTGCAACATTAAAATGATGAACACATGAGTGCATCAATAATTATAATTCATTAAGAATGTTTACATTATTCTGCCATCTCTGCATAATGAGTGCTCTCACTTGAAGCACGTTTTGATGTTGGTATTTTTGAATTTTTGAAGTAAAGTGCTCAAGTAAATTCTGAAGTAACATTTTTTTCTGTATCATTATGTCTACATGTGTAACTGTCACTTTCCCTTAAGTAAAAAATCTGAGAACGTCTTCCACCACTGACACATAAACACTATCATGAACACATTCACTCACTTCCCTTTCTGTCACACACACACACACACACACACACACATTCTCATTTACATTCATTACCCTTTTTGTACAAGTGCTGGGAATCAGGATGAAATAAAAAAAAAACAGGCAGATAAGGGGAGGAGGAGGAGAGGAAGAAGTGAAACTGAGGATCAGGACAGAGAGATAGACATGGTTAGAAAAGAAGGGAGGGAACGAGATAAAAAGGATGGAGAGAAATAAATGAATAAAGAAATGTGTGCATTCTACATTCTTTAACTTTCTAGTGTGTGTTTTCAGTGGGGGGTATTTTCAACTCTTTGGCATCGGGTCCTTAAGTTGGAGGGTGGGAGGCTGGGTCGGACCCAGAGACAAAACGTCCGTTGTACCGGTGTGTTAACTCCACGAAAAAGGCCGCTAATGCCGGCTAAGCATGACTGGCAGGAGGGGTGACCTCCCAGAAAACCCTCCGCACACACACACATACACACCAACAACAACCCCCCTTCCGATGCCCCTTCCACGCCTTCCTCATCACACAAAGCAGCGCTCGGCTTCATTTTCACAGCACTGGCTTATACTTTCATGTTGCTCCAAAAGCCAAATGGCCAGTTTTCTAAAGGGTGAAGTCGCTGGAGACAAACTGAATCCTGACTTCCTCTGAAGTGGAGACTTCTGGGCTGTTGCCTTGTGGAGGATGCAGTCCTGTGTACAAAATAGGGTACAAAAGACCTTGGCAAGTGATGACACCCCCTGAAAAATGACGGTTGTTCCCTCCTTGAAACCACTTCCAAGATCTCATTCCCCTGTAGCTGAGCTTATGAAGCCATTGGTCAAAACGAGGTTAATTTACTTTGAGTGAATCATTACATGTTTGGGTTTTGAACATTTAACTGGCATTAAATGAAATATCATCTTTATCTGGTCAGTTTTGATGTCTTGTTCTTAGATTTTCCTAACATGTTCACAATTTAGAATAATGTCTCTCTGTAATTCTTTTAAATCAAGGTAAAAGATTAAATGGCTCAGATTCAAGCTAATACCTGTGTCAAGTGATCTCTTTTTGAGTAATGTGAATTGCAGTTTTCTTTTTTTTTCAGTTTGGCAGTAATATCAACATTTCCTTTGAATCTTAACAAAATTGGCAAATCAAAAGTTTGATCGTGAATGAGTGAATCAAATGAATTCATAATTCAGTGTAATTATCACGTCAAACAAAAGTAGCCTATAATTGCATCCTACATAATTTCTAGGAACCACAACGTCACAGAACAATCAGCAAGACGACGGTCGACTGTTGCGTCGCCCCATGCAGCCTGTGTTTTGGCTAAGAATCTGCACTTAATTACACCACAAAGATTACTGCCGAGGTCCAACTAGCTTGAACATTCTGTGGTTGCGTGAGAGGAAATAATTCCCTCTAACAGCAGGTGGCTGTCATCAACTTAAAGGGAAATCCATAACAGTAGTCTGGATTTGTCATTGTAAAAAAGGGAAACAAGAAGACTGAGAACTGCTAACATAAAAAAGTTGTTGGCAAAGAAGCACGTGAAAAATAAGGCGAAATTGTGAAATCATAGATATTACAGTGACAGTCTTTTTTTTTTTTTAATATCTCTGATTGGCTTAGCTGATCAGCCAATCAGAGTGAGTTCTCTTCCACCGCTCTCTTTTCTAATGTTTTTATTGGACCTGTATCATCCAGGTGCTTCATTTTTAAATAGCTTCTGTGTCTGTTATTTCTACTATGAGATACTAAATTAGTTGGTCTATGATCAGTCTTGTAATGACCAAGTCAGTCATTATACAAGCTGGCTGCTTACACAACCATCTAGGTAACTGCTTCCTTTCTGTTGGGCTAAACAGCTTCAATTTCATCCATTCCACTATTACGCTTATGGACTTATGTACAGTAGGATCCAAAAGTCTGAGAAAATGAGATAAAGTACTTCTATTATGCATTAACTTAAAACATATAATATAGTTTTTCATTACCAATTATCGTATCTACTTGAGTGAAAAGATGAATCTTTGAAAATGTCCATGAATTTTAGGTATCTCAATATTTGGTTTGTCCCTCTTTTGCTTTAATGACAGCATGTACTGAGCTGCATGGACTCCACAAGTTTGTGTAAAACTTGCTTACTCGTGTTATCCCAGCATGCTCTGATGGTGTGATGTCACAGAAAGCTGTGCTATGCCTCCGTTAATGTTCAGTGATAGAGTCAGAACTCTATGGTCTCCTTCAGTCATCAAGTAGTTCTTGCAGGGCTGTCCAGAATAAGCTTTGTGGAACACTTAAATCATGCTGGGATAACACGAGTCACCAGTTTTTGAACTTGCTGGCTGGAGTACACGCTGCCATTAAAGCAAAAGGTTGAAATACAAAGATATTTTGAAATTCATGGACATTTTTCAAAAATGTTCACCCAGATTGTTACCATATGACAACCTGGCAACCCTGAGGGTGCAGAGAGACTGGGCACACACTTCATACGTGTAGGAAACAAGGACACAATCATTTGTGGACATGAAGAAATGAGTCAGACTGAACCTCCCAACACTTGAGCACACTGCCATCTGCAGTGTGGACAGTCACATGCAGCCAATGGGCCTGTCAACTGTTTCAGTTTGAGTTTTTATTTTTTTCATCTATCTATTCATTCTTTTGTTTTTGTCTGGCTCACATTTGTGTACTTGGTGTGTATTCAATCTTATTAGTTATTAGTTTAGTGGAGTAAGAACGATCAGGATCCCTGTTTTCTTTTCAGCAGTTTCTCTGTTTTCAGGTGCTTACCAATGTTCTTGGAGTAAACAGGCACCAGCACATTAACCAGACGCTCTGTCGCCAGAAGGCCAACGCAGAGCAGCACGAGTACCTGCAGCGCTGGAGTGCCTTTGGGCCAGACGTACGGCAGCAACAGCCTCGCCTTCCTACCAAAGCCTTGCCAGACAGACGGCCAGGAAGGGGAGGAGGGAGGGGAGGAGTGTTGGAACTGGGGAGAGAGAGAGAGAGGTGGTCGGACAATCAGTGTAGTGATGATGATGTCAGACATCACACACAGAATCCTTCATCCCACTCATCTGATCTTAAACAAACAGTATGTAATAATGTAACAAACACAAAACCAAACACGTTAGTAACATTGGATCATGGGAGTTGTTGTTAACCAACCATTGCTGATGAAAATCTATTTAAGTGACTCAGGCAGAATTGTTCACAGAGGAGGTAATGTTTCATCCATTCACCAATACCCTCCTCACTCTTTGACACAACATCTGGTGTTTCCAGGGAAATTGTTGTGACGGATGAGCAAAAGAAACGCACCTTTACCTTGAGTAAACTTGTGGATTCCTCTGGTTTGAACATTGTTGGAAACATTTGGAATGGTGTAAGAACACAACTCAGCAACACATATATCAAATGTCTGTTTTTAGGCATTTTAATGAAGAAATGCTATATCTTTTTAAAAAGTGTGATAACATTGCCAGATTTTTTAACACTCATATTATTATATGTGTGTTTATGCAAATGTCTTTTGTTTTTTGTTTATGTAAATCTCTATAGGACTTTAGTGATGTGCAAGAAATGTGTTCAGACTAAACCAGAAATTATATTTAGCCCTTGAATTTATACCAATACCAATTGATCTTAATGTATCCAAGCCATTACAGCACTGTTCCCTGTGGCTGTCTTTGTCAGCGCCTCATATGAATCTTAACAATATACACTACCAAGTTGCACTCCTTTAAGACTGTCAGACTGAACATGAACAGTTTATTACACAGCTCCATCTGGTGCCACAAAAGTTGACATACAGCTATATATTTTTCTGCACATATGCAGTAGTACTGTCTGAAATATGTAAACAGCTTTGATGAGAAAAACTGGTGGAGTTCACCTTTAACAAACTGTGTCTTCTGATATCTTAAGAAGAAACTAATTTATGAGGATCTCAGAAGGCTTCTTTGTCACTGAGAAGTTTGAGTCTACTCAATGTAAAATGTAAAAAAAAACATTCACAAGAAGAATTTAGAGAAATCCCATAAATCCCATGAATTAACTCACCTCCACATTTACAGCTCCTCTTTTGCCTTCTCTTCCGCTCTTTATAGTGACCTCTGCCATCTGATTCACCTCCAGGTTACTGTGGTGACAAAACTCCAGTCTTCAGCAGCACAATGCCAAAATACACACCCACACACCCCAGTTACTGCATTACTGGAAAATATTTCATTTACTGGAGCTGTATTAGTGCCTGAGAGTCTGACCTGCTGTGATGGGTTTTGAAAGCAGTCACACACACACACACACACACACACACACACACACACACACACACACACACACACACACACACACACACACACACACACTTCTGTTGTGTTTTTAGCTTTCAGGTTAAAGTACCTGTGGTCAGCATTTTGCATTGACTTGTGAGCTGGGCGTGTGTGTGTGTGTGTGTGTGTGTGTGTCACATGACTGCTATCCACTGGTCATTTTAGCTTTGTCTCTCCTCCACAAACCTGGCAACGCTCCCCTTATGTCTTGCCAGTGTAATAGCTTTAATCTTTTTTTTTTTTGCCTATTACTATTTTTTTAAAATCCACTGCTCTTTTGACTCGAGCTAGGACAACCAACTTTGACCCAGAGGCTTAATAACAGCTCAAAAATGTTGAGGACATGAGATTGTATTTAGCGTTTCTATAATCTCACTGCACTCAGTAAAATGTTAAAGTTAACTACAGATTGACCTCAGAACCCTGTGCACAGTAGAATTCACAAGGTAGATATTAGTGAATAAATGAGTGAGTAAATCAAGCAGTTTCAAACAATTTTCAACTAATAGAAAAGTAGCTGGTTAGCATACGAACTTCAGTAAACATCTCTGCAACACAGTACGTAGATGTGTTTGACAGGACATCAACACTGTTCAACACCATTGGTATTATTGTTGATATATTGTTATTTGTTATGATTTAAACTAAAATTGGGCATATCTGTCTTATACAGATTGCTCCTTTAACCAGTCTATCATGTTACGGCCCATACAAAAGGTTACCTTCACACAGTAAGAGACAGAGAGAGGCAAGAAATACAAACAAGCAGGTTCTTTATTAGTAAAGAGTAACAAACCAGCAGGTTGTATGGAGTAAGAAGAGGCAGCCTATACACAAGTGTGCTGCTTCACACAGCAACATGAAGCCATCAGCATAATGTTTCTCTATGAACAAAGCTCAGCGGGGACACTATCAGGACACAGCACAGACTAGCATTCAGCAGGGGGGAGCCACCACGGTGCTACGTGGCTCACCAAGCTATGACAGATGCATTGTGGGATTGAGACTGAAGGACACCAGAATGGTCGGCCTGAAGTTGAACTCTCTGGAGAAGAAGATCTGAGGTTGTCATCACTGTCAAACTGTGGAGAGGTGTCTGCATTTACCAGGGTCGGAAAGAAACTCAGTACTTTTAATTTAAGTACTGTACTTAGGTACACTTTTTAGGTCCTTGCACTTTTTTATTTTCTGCTATATTGTACGTTTTACTCCACATGTATTTGAAAACTGTATTCAATACTTCAAAGATTCAGAGTAATGCTAGTAATTAACATATACATGATGATGCAATATTACAGGTACAGATAAGACCTACATGATCCCTGTGGTATTGCTTGAGTAAGAAGACCATCTGGGTAGCTGATTTTTTCAATATAACACACATCCTCGAAACACATCCTTAGAAGCTGACAGAGGCCTCTTAATGATTTCGCTACAATAGAATAACGCGCTTACCTTGGCGCATGACTCTTTCAGGGCGAAAAGAGATTAAGAGATTTAAACTTTAGCGCCTAGACCAGCAGCACCACTGGCTGACTGCACTGCTCAATGACAATATCATCTGAGCCATGTCCTTGCATCCCTTACTGGTGATGTGATTCAGCACCAGACCGATCGGAGCATCCCTCATCATGAGGTTTCGCATGGATGAGACAGCCGCAGACGGGTGAGCAGAATAAAATCAGCAAACCACAGGTGTGTTAAGATGTTGTACATACAGTGTATGAAGTGCAGGGGATGGCGGTATTGTAACAGCTGTACGAGACAGCCTGCATTCGAGATGCTGCAGTTCAAGATGGCTTTTCAGCAACTGCAAGCATGAAACAACTGGATATTTAGAGACGTCGGGAGATTGTTCAGCCATGTCAGTGTCAACAATATCTCTTGTTTTTGATGAGACTATAGGACATTTTTCAGCCACCAGCGACATTTGTTACTGGCAACAGAACCAAGTAAGCCAAAACATGATCGTTTCCTAACCCTAACCAAGCAGTTTTTGTGCCTGAGCCTAACCACATCATTAAGCACAGCCTTATAAAGTAAAATTGAAATTTGTACATAAAGAAGCTTAAAGGTTGCAACACGAAGTGCAAAGTTTCAACATATCTGTGGTTTGCAGAAATGTGATTTATTCTGTGAACTGGGTTTCGACTACCAACAGATGGGTTCTGCTCCTCAGAGAGTTCAAACCAAGCCTCTGCAAAGAACCAGGCTTAAGAAAACTATTGAAGCAAACCAGAGGGTGAAGCTTGTAACGCATTAAGAGAGAAATACTACTTTACATACTGTACACACATACGACTGCGTTGTCGTATTCTAATATTTCCTTTGTCATTTGAAACAGAGTCTTTGATCATAAAATCCAAGGAAAACTGTATTAAAAAAAAAGATCTCACTCTAAAGGTTGCAGATAAACGTTCGTCATTACAGGAAACTATTACAGTTTTAACAAGACAAATACAGACCTCAGTAAAGCTTTAATATTCTAGTGAACTGCTGAAATTCTATGTATTTTGAAGGCTGGGTTATTATTATACCTCATGAAGACCCTGAGTGCTAGGCTAAAATACTATAATGTAGAGCACAGATTGGACTTTTTCGGTAGCTCAGGCTGTTAAGACACTCATGCCATGTGGAGACCAAAGCTGTGGATTCAATCATGTCATCCATTGCTTATTGAAACGATGTGAAACCAGCGGAAACAGACCTGTAACCTGTTTAGGGACCACAGTTGTTTCAACCCAAAAATGTATTTGCAACCAACAAATATCTGCTTTCTTTAGGCGTTCAGGATTGCCTTTAGCTGTTAGCTACGGTTGATTTAGAATGTAAAGATGGAAAAACAGTGAAAGCACGAGCCAGAGTTTTCTTTTTATGTCACCTAAGCTGTTTTGCCAGCAGGAAGCGGAGTTATGTTACGTGTGTGACATCATTATGTTAGTAACTGATTTTAAATGAATCATATCATTATTTTAAACCAAACCACAGTGTTATCTGAAACTTAACCTTAGTGCATCTCCAAAGCACTAACACTGCTCTTTCCTAAACCCACACAACTTCATGATATGCAGTTTGTCGTCTGGGAGTCACTGATGATCGACTTATTCAGTCATTTAGAAGTGAGAATGTGTTGTTTATTTCATCATTTTGCTCGTTCAGACCAGAGCTTTAGATTATTTTACATTTTACGTTCTAAATGCACTGATATGTTTAAATGTTTGACTTATGGACTGATGTGTTTACCTAATCACGAACACTCTGGGTCTCCATATCACAGGCCTAAATGAAAGACAACTAGAACTTTGCTGTTCCGCAACCCCTGAAAATGTTTAATATTGACAAGCGATTGATATTTTCCTTTTACTGAATGAACGGACTGATTGTTTAAGTGCCAGTGGCATCAACAGCATTTCACGACATCAGCTGGTTCGCCGACACACACTAACAGTTATCTGTAAGCACATTTCACGTTTATTTTGAACCATTTAACGTAAAGCTGTTGTGTGTTAGGAGATGATTAAAAGCTGTTACCAGTAACTCATGTAAAGGTACAGTCTGCTGCCATGCTGATGAGATACATCTCAGCACCGTCTGGATGGAGAAACCTTGGGTTTGCTAACTCGAACTGCAACCTAGCAATGTTGCATGTTCCTCTGTGCGAAGCTGCAGGTTCCAACGTTGATGTCTGATCCAAAGTCCGTGCTGAGACAATGAAACTGAGATGAAACAGCAGAACTCTGCTGTTGCACTGGTACCTGAATAGATCTCATTACAGCTGCACTGTTAAACACAAATTGTTACACTTGAACATTTGCCTGTTGTTGTACTCGACATCAGAGATGAAAGCTGCTTCTACAAGACTGTGGGCTTCTTACATGTGCACCACTCTGCATCCCTGGCTGCACGAAATTAAATGCTTACAATGAAGTGCGCTTAAATGCTCGCGGGGGTTCGGGGATGCTGAACGGTCAGAAGGGAGCGTTGTGAAAGCGAAAGCATCTGGTGAAAGCGGAGGACAGCACTTGTGATGGCAGAACACATTCTACAAGAAATTACATTCATCAGTACAAACAGGACTCTTCTGTCTTAAATCAAAGACCAATTCAGCATCCACATCAACTATTTAACAAGCCAGATGAATGGGACCCAAACACTATAGTTGGTTACTCGCCTCAGTGGCTGTTGGACGAATGTACGAACAAAGGGGTCACAGGGTGGAGTTCATTTCTCCACCGTAACACCAAAATGTCACAGGCTTTTGTTCTAGAACAGACTAACCTGATTTCTACACCATCCCTGGTGAATTTACATGCAGGTTTTCCCTGATTATTCTACTCTTTGTAAACTATCTAAGCATGTTTTTGGATTTGTAAACAGTGATACGAACAAATCATAGATGTCCCACAGAAAGGATTCCAGACTCCATGGTGCCTTTTCTGTGGACAGGAATCCTGTGTGAGGACCAGTCGCCCTCCGTTTGAGGTTATTCAGTGATTTGTTTCACCGTCCATGTACTGATGCCTCCTTCTACAACTTCCAACTGTAAGCAACTTCACTGTAGTCCAAAGCAATCTTCAGTCCAGCACTGTTCATAGCAGATCCAACGGTGGTTTGATGTAAACTCTACTACTGAGAACTGCTGCACAGTCCAGCAGCTGTTCACTGACTTCAGTTCAGCTCAATTTTAGCTCGTCATCTTAGTGCAGACCAGACTGCTCCAGGTCGCCACTGCAAATCTGATTTCACTCTCAACCCCAGTCCTGAATTATACAAACATTCAATAAATTAAAGGTATGATGCAGGAATCCTCTGTGGTGACACTAGTGGTCTGTATTCTTTGCTTGCTGCTGTTCAAGACACATTGTTTTGAAATCGACCACTTCCTATGTGGATCCCCCATCAGTGATCGAACTGATGGCAGGAAGTTTGGACGAGCGAGAAGAATTTACAGTGTTGTCAGGAGGTTTTCTATAATGAAGCGGCAGGCTTCAGGTTATATACCTGTCCCCACATTTTTGTTGCACCGTTTTGCTGTGAAGTCCCAGAAATGTTTTGTGGACTATGAAACTTCACCTGACTTTCCATCAGCACAGGGGGAAGGAGATAATGAATGCATTTTACATTTTTGGGTGAATGTGTAATTTAATCCTCTGTGAGTTTCTCATTGTACTGATTCAAACGGACAAGATGACAAGTGGACAGTTAGCGGTATTTTAATATTTGTCTGATGTCCAACCAATCAACCAGTTACTGGTCGGGCGAAATATCAGTCTGACTTTCCCTCAAGTGGTAAAAGACTCATTTAACCTTTTCAATATGTTCAGTTATGTTAGCCAAAGCATGTCAGCTGAGCACGCCTGATGTGACGCTCCTTTAGTGAGTGATTCTGATGGTCAGATGGCTGATAAGGCCAATCCCTGAAGGACTCAGCACTGCCTCACTGTTCCTCTTCAGATCCAAAGTACCAGAGACTTTAGCTCAACATTTAGGATCAACAGAACGGCCCTTTGCCTGCGATATATCATCTGTCCCTGAAAAAATAAACAGTACAAATATAAACTAATATGTTGCCATCATGCCTGCTCACAGTGTGTTTTTGTAAATGCTCACTTTTTAATCAACTTTGAGCTCATTTCTTTGGGTACTTACAGGGCGTCTATGCAGTTTATGGGACCTGCTTCATACGTAATGGCTGATACCAGGTGAACAAAGATCAGGTGAAGTGTTAGTCAGCAATTAAATATTGTACAGACGGAAATTTCACTGATTTTTCTCTCCTAGATTAAAATCTTGCACCACAAGAAGGACCCAGGCACCAAATCCCACTCACAAATTAATAAATACTACAGATAACTAAATGCTTCAAATATATCATAGAATAATTGTGTGTGCCCCGGTGGTCCATGACAGACGGTGTGTTGTCGAGTGTTGGGACACCCAGAGCTCCTCTCCATCACAGTGTGTTGCCCATGCTGCTGCTCACCAGCCCCTTGATATTGGTGATGGGCCGGGCATCGTGCAGTTGCCGTCTGCGATCGATAAATGTGGCCAACCGTGTCGTGTCCAGGGGCGTCTTGGAGTACTCCCCACCATGTGCACCCCCGCGGCCCACCCACGGGTGCTGCAAACAGAAAGTAGCGCTCGGCCTCTTCCTGGGATCCTGCTGCAGCACCGAGGTCACAAAATCCCTAGCCGCCTGGCTCACATCGCGGAAGTATTCGTCCGGGAAGCAGAAGTCCAGGCGGCAGATGTTGACGCAGGTTTCCTCTCGGTGATTCGTCCAGAAACGGGGAGACGCCACTGAGCATCACGTAAGCCAGCACGCCGACGCTCCACACGTCTGTTCGCAACAGACACCGGCGTCCCCCTGATGAGCTCAGGAGCAGCAAACTCTGGGTTTCCAAGCAAGAGGTGGACATAGCGTCGGTGGGAGGACAGCTGGACGGCGTCGCCAAAGTCGATGAGCTTAATGCACGGGGTGGGAGAGTGGAGGTCGACCATGATGTTCTCAGGCTGCAGGACAGAGAGATCACAAACAACTTGGAGTTCATGATATTTATGTGCCCAACAAATATGACTCTTTTTACACATCTACAGTTTTTATTATTTAAAATAAATTCCTCATTTATAGAACACTTTGTAGAAAAGACATGCATTATAAAGAGCTATCCTGTACATATAAGGCACCAATGAAAGTAGTTAAGTATAAAAAATGTATTGTATCACACTGATCTCACCTTCAGATCCAGGTGTGCTACTCTGCAGGTGTGAAGGTGCTGCAGGGCCTCCAGTGTTTCTCTGATGAAGAACGCCACCTTCTCCTCCATCAGCTCATCGTGGGCGACGAGGTAATCGAGCAAACGACCATCTTCCAGCCTGACACACACACACACACACACACACACATTATTATTTTCTATCATTCACCCCCTTCAAGTCAGTATTAAGTAGATGCACCTTGGCCTCAATCACAGCACTGAGTCTGAGTGGATAGGCCTCAATCAGGCCTGCACATGTGGACACTGCAATTTTACTCCTTTCTGCTTTATAAAACTGCTCAAGCTCTGTAAGGTTGCACAGCGATCAGCCTTTTTCAAGTCCAGCCACAAATTCTCTATAGGACTGAGGTCTGGGCTTTGACTCGGCCACTCCAGAATATTCAACTTGTTATTGATGAAGGTTCCCATCCAGATCATGGTAAATCTTACTCAAATGTGAATACTTTAGGTGGTGAATACTTTTTATAAGCAGTGTACATGTAAAAAAAAAAAAAATATGGATAATTTAGTCTCACTCCACCTCCGCTCTGCTTTAATTTGGAGTAGACACCAGAGCGACAGACAAGACAGTTGAATGTGTGACAGTAAGTCAGTTTCAGTGGCAGCAGGAGTTCATGAAAAGTCAGTCAGACTTACAGCTCCAGGATCAGCATCAGAGAGGTGGGAGACTCATATGTGTCCAACAGCGCCACCAGCTGGGGGTTCTGTACATGTAGGAGGACGTCGGCCTCGTGAGCCACCTGCTCCTTCTTCTGCATCTTCTTACTCACAAACTTAACTGCAACCTGAACAGAAGAAAAAGGGACATGTCCTCTGAGACAAGATAATAAAAGTCACTGCAACCTGAAACATGCAAAAATACAGATCTGCTGCTGTTTAGAAGACACACAGCCATCGCTTTAACTAGACACACATGAACACAAACTTCACTGAAACATCCAGGTCATGGTAATTCTAAGTGTTGTAATATACAACTGGACTTGTTTTGGTTTCTTGAAAACGTTTCACATCTCACCCAAGAGGCTTCTTCAGTTCTAACTAACTGGAGGGGAGTTGCAGGATTTTAAACTTTGTGTGGGAGTGTCCTTACAGAGTCGCTAAGGACACGTGTTAGCTCTGAGTGTCAGAGTCATTAGGGCCACTTGTGGGTTGTTGACCCAACTGGCCTTTGTGTGGGTTGCTAAGGCCAGGTAAGCCTAGTGTCCCTAACGACTCTGTAAGGACACTCCCACTCAAGAGTTTAAAAGTCTGCAACTCCCTTCCAGTTAGTCAGAACTGAAGAAGCCTCTTGGATGAGAGGTAAAACGTCTTCAGCAAACTGAAACAAGTCCAGTTGCCTTTGATTTACTGAATCATGAAATGCATAAAAACAAACACATTTACCATATATATATATATATATATAAAATCAAAATGAACAATAATACAATGACACATTCGACTTTGAAACTGAAAGACTTCACTGCCATCCTTAAATCTGAATATCAGTACAAAGAATCAGTGCGCTTCACATCAACATGTCGACAAGTCAAAATGTGAGGCGTGTCCTACCTCCTTCTTTGTTGACTTGTTGAGACATTTTCTCACCACTGAAAACCTTCCCCTGGTGAAGAGAGGGACACACAGAGGCAGGAGAGGTTAGAGAGAACAGAGGCCACACATCTCACACAAACTTTTAACATCAGGCCTGAAGGTGGAGTTTGGGAAAGTCAGTGATCTGGGACGGTTTACCTTCCAATCTCACTGATCTCAGAGAAGCTCGACTCAAAGTTTTCTTTCCACTGGATCCCTGTTCCATCGTAGCCAGAGTCTGGACGGAAAGTTGAAGGATTAATACTTTTCCATTTTCAACACTGCATGACCTTTTCTTTTGTGCCACCGTCTTTACATAATCATGAGAGTAAAACAATTTTTGAAGTATTCTTTAAATAGGTTTTCTGCAATAAAGGAAGCTGTGTGTGTGTCTCTGTGTGTAGACCTACTGCTGCTGGGCAGTGTGACCATATTTGAGGGCTCAGATGGCGGGCCAACCCCCCAGCGGTTGGAAGCTCGCACTCTGAACTGGTAGTGGCCTCCAGGAATCAGAGTATCAATCTGAACACATTCCTCTCTGCTGCTAGCCACCTGCTGCCATAGCAATGAGTCTGAGGGCGAGTAGGAAGGAAAGATTTAGTCTCTTTACATGTTTTAAAGGCAAACAACACCTTCTAATACCACAACTGCTTCCCCCCTACACACACACCTTCCTGTCTGTACTCCACAGTGTAGCTGCTGACAGCACTGTGAGCGGATGTAGCCGGAGGCGGCCAGTGGATCATCACCGCCGTGCTGCTGGCCTCCTGGGCCACCGGTCTCCCAGGGGCTGCTGGGATACCTGCAGGAGACAAAACAGACGCAAAGTCAGCAACCCACTGCAGCTGCTCTTCCAAAGGAATGTCTCCGTGTTACATTAACAGTCTAATTCAGGCCAGAGAGCTGCTCTATAAAGGTGACATGCTCCTTTAAATCCATGCCTGTTACCTTGCACTTTAATGGAGGCGGAGGAGGAGGCAGAGCCGTGATCGTTAACGGCAACGCAGGTGTAGATCCCTGTATCCTGAGGCATCAGATTACAGATCTTCAACAAGATGTCACCTGTATCCCTGGAGAGAACGAGGGAGGGGGGAACGGGATTAGAGAGAAGGAAAAGAGGGAGAAGACATATATAGGAGAACAATAGAATAGGAAGAGGAACATTCATTTAATTCATCTAACCCCTGTGTAGGAAATAAAACAAACTAACACACATGCTCTCAGTGTTACCTGATGTCGATAGTGAAGCGGCTGTTGCTGGTCACAGGGTTCTGGTCGGGGCCCTTCAGGGTGACGCTGGGTTTGGGTCGTCCACACACTTTACAGCAGAGGACTACAGTCTCCCCGAACGCACACACAACGTCTGACAGAGGGACGAGGAACTCCGGAGCCACTGCACACAGGAAACACACCACTGAGTACTGACTCCTCAGCCTTTTCTTCAATTTCTAGTAAGAATCAATTAAACATTTTACATCAAACTGTTCTTTACATAGCTTTATTTATTAAATATATTGTATATTAAACACTTTAAATATGGAGTTTTACATCAGATGGAAGCAAGTGCTGTTCATTGAGCTATGTGACTTTGGTGCAGGGGTTGGCAGACACAGCGTAGCCTCTGGTCTGCGAACATGATTTCACCCTTCACATTATGTCACACCACCAGTTTTAATTTGTCCACAGTTTAGCGCTAACCTCAACTTTGTAGATCTCTACAAGCTTTCATAATAGCCATGTTAGGCCCAATTCTGGCACAGTGTTGACACCCCGGCTGTGTCCTGGCACCGGATGCATTAAACGACATCCTGCTCTGGCTTGCATGGCAGCCAGATTTGGTTAGCCATCAGGGATGTGGACTACAGCCCAGTTGGCAGCCCAGCCTTGGGGATCAGACTAGTGTAATGTGTAATGTAATTAATCATGGTCTGGCATTATTCATAAAGCAGGGGCGCTGCAATCCCAATTTCAGACATATTATTGGCAACTATGGTGTGCAGTATATATCAAAAATAGATAGAAAGTTAACAGAACAGTTCACCCAAAAATGACAATTAAGACATAATCTCTTATATCCCATGCTGATGAAAAGTCAAGGGAAAAGTTTAAAAAGTTTAAAGGGATAGTTTGTGTTTTTTGAAGTGGGGTCATATAAAGTACATATCTATTGTTAATCTGTTTCCTACCGTAATCACCGATCAGTGCAGCCTCAGTTTGCAGAAGTAGAGAGCTGCTCCAGCCAGACGCTCAGCTTTGTACTGCAGTGAACGGGGTCCAGAGAAAAAGTTAAATTTAACCACCTAAAACAAGGCTCACCTAAAAAAATCTAAAACAGTTCAAGCGCACGTTGTATAGAGAAAATTCACACCGCTTTACATCGCCGTCAGACAGCCTTTCTTTTGGCACTACATTTTCTCAACAGTAGAACCTCCGTATCCCTACGCATTAGCGCAACTGGGCGGCAGGTGATCTGTGAGCGGCGAAATACAGTGCGAGGCTCAGCTGCTGGGCGAGAGGTTTACTTTCGATAAAAATGAAACTTAACAATTTCAGACACAGACACAGACCGTAGACTCCGTATCCCTACGCAGTTGCGCTAATGCGTAGGGATACGGAGGTTGAGAAAATGTAGTGCCAAAAGAAAGGCTGGTCTGACGGCGATGTGAAGCGGTGCGAATTTTCTCTATACAACGTACACTTGAACTGTTATAGATTTTTTTTAGGTGAGTCTTGTTTTAGGTGGTTAAATTTCACTTTTTCTCTGGACTCCGTTCATTGCAGTACAAAGCTGAGCGTCTGGCTGGAGCGGCTCTCTACTTCTCCAAACTGAGGCTGCGCTGATCGGTGATTACGATAGGGAACAGACCGACTATAGATATGTACTTTATATGACCCCAATTCAAAAAACATGAACTATCCCTTTAAATCAATTTGATTTGATTTCTCACTGGCTTCAGGAGACTTGAATTATGCTGGTTAAGCTGTATGGAGCCATTTTGTGTTTTGATGTTTTAAAACCAGTCCCCAGCTACTTCACTTGTTTAGGAGAATGCCACATCACTGTTTTACTGAGAAGCTCCAGAAATGTTTTGTGGACTATGAAAATTCACCTGACTTACCATCAGCATGAGGGTTAAATAGGTCAAATTACGCTTTTTAGGTTTTTGCCTTTTCCTTTCTTGTGTCATGTAACATTTCTGTGCATGTCAAAGGTCTGCAAAGTGGAAAAGCCCAAAGTCCACCCTAAAAGGAGTTACTCTCTCCCACAGAGGACACTGCTCCTGCACTGCCTGAAATGCTCGGTTTGGAGTCGAGCTTATACCTCTGTAACTTATGCGCATCACTATGTAACGGGCGTTTTATAAACTTATATTTGTATATATATTTATTATAAAATATATACACTCCAGTCAGTCAGCAGACATATAGTTGCTACTGCTGTTGCAGCTATATTTTAGATCACATTACATTGCTTGGCACAGTGTGTAAAGAGTGCTGCAGCAATGCACCGTATGAGAATAATAATGTGTTTTTGAAAATTAAAGTATGTAAAATCTATTCTACTAGGACCCTCAAATAAAAGTGTCAACTTTAAAATTTGCTTAATATGACCTCTTTAAAAGATAGAGTTTTCATTTTTGGTGAACTTTTCCTTTAAACAACATTATGGTGTGCAGGCGGCAAGATATGTGCAGGAGCTTTGCTTCTAAACTCAGCTTTCTGATTTATTTTATAATTGATTAATTTTTTTCACACTTCTTGATCATCTATATTTAACAATGAAAATAGAATATAAGAAAACAAAGCTGCACTAGCTGAAGCTGGCACTAATGTACTGGATGATAAGCCGACTCAGATGACTCATGCGTCTCTTACCTTCCTGGATGAAGTTTGGGTTGAGAAGCTGCAAAACAGATGAAGTCAAAGTTTAAATGACGAGGAGTTTAAATCATGTGACACGCCTTAAAACAGCAGTGTGACAGCACTGTTTGTTACAGATAATGTGGTTCACGTTTTCTGCCCACACTAAGACTATGACATTCTTTATATCGCTTTCTACAAATGCATAGTGTGTGTGTGTGTGTGCGTGTGCATGTGTACCTCCATGCCCGTCTTTGGGACAAGGTCGTCATCACAGTCTGACTCATCTGAGGTGTGAACCTCCTGGTGGAGAGTGAAGGAAGCAGAGAGGAAAGCAGAGGAATGTGAGAGGAGAGAGAGATGCAGGATTTAAAGAGGTGTAGGGTAAGGGAGGAGCAAAGGGAAGCAAAGAGGAGAGAAGAAATTGTAAAGAAAGAAAGAACAGGTAAATATGGAAAAGTGCAAGAAAGTCCCAAGGGAGGGAGGAACATAAGTTAAAAAAAAAATGATAGGAGCCAGAGTGTAATGAAGGATGGGTGAAAAGAATGAGAGAATAAAACAGGAAGAAAAGAAAAGTGAGGAGGATGGGGAGAATATCTGGGGTGATAGTGTTCAAAACGGAGGAGAAACACTTGTCTTGCCTGCTGTGAAGGTTTTCCAGGAACTGAAGAAGTTTGGCTGATACTCACCTGAGAGATGTTCGACTTTTCTTGAGACACCTGATGTTTAACATCAGCTCTTCTCTACCCTCTCTGTTGTCTCAAATGTCCTACCCCACACTAAGCAACCAACCACTTCTGACTGTCGGAGTCAGAAGTGCTCTAAACTGCAGTTCATCTAATGGCCACTACAGGCTTGATCCAAGAAATTCCCAAACTAATATTTAGAAAAATGCAGCAATTGAAGCTTCCCAAAAGAAATTTTAACCTTAAAAAGCAGATTTAAGAAAAACATGTTTATAAGAGATAAGTGTGTCACATGTAGGATATTAATGCTTGAAGGGGGGTGTGATTGTTTGACTGCAAAGTGTCCCCATAGTCAGCTGTGATGTCTGCTGTTTATTCAGTCCACCTCAGCTCAACCTTTTTTTTGGAATCTGCTTAATTATAAAAGGTAAAGAGGTACATATCTTGACTTAAAACATCAGTATTGATGTCAAAACCTCCATAAACTCCTTCTGTAAGTTGAGGATCTCTGTCTGAAAGTTTCTCTCATACAGCAGCTGGCAGGATCTTTGTCGATTCAAATAAAAAGAGAAAAAGATTCGACACAGAGATCCTTTAGGACTCCTAGAAAGGCATTATAGTGATGTACATTTTGACTGTTGAGCATTATCTGAGCTTTTTACATTCATACATAGTTTCAAAAACTTTAGTAGATCTCAGCATATCTTATCAAGTAAATCCCTTTAAAACTGGATAGTTGCTGAGGAGAGGAAATGTTTTTCGTACACTCATGTGGGAGAAGTAAAAAGGTTGTACAGATAAGCAAAGGCTGTGCATTTAGCTGCATGTAGTGTTACTTTATGGTGGAGAATAAATGTTTCTTCGCATGTTGAACTTCAGAACTAAATCCTTATCCTTCATGTCAAAAAGTGCAGTTTTAGAGCTCAAAGTGAGGACTGCAGTGTTGCATTGAGGTTTGAATTTACAATCTGAACCTACATCATGTGTCTGCGAGCGCCACGAGGATTCATGTCAAGCCGCTCTGTGTAACTGGATGTTATAAGCACGAGACAGGGCTCTATGATGTTAGACTACTACGAAAACACTGGTTTAACACAGCAGAGTCAAAACAAATTCAAACTGAAATCAATACATGACTCAACTCTACCTCTATCCATGCACAAGGAGGGAGAAATAAACCACAACGCAAAAACACAAAAAGAAATCAGACTTTATTTTACATTCAGTGCATTTGAGTGTTTGGGGTAAATCAAACTTGCAGTGCTGTGCTCTAGTGGTTCTCAACTGTCGAACATGTTCATACCTGCACGTATGACTTCTTTTTCCGTGGACTCTTTTTTTTGTGATTGGTGGATTTGCTCGCGGGACGTAAATCCACACACAGCAACGTTTCCTGTAAATTTTGATCTGAGACAGTTGCTGCCCAACTTTTTATTCCTAAACCTTCTGTCGTGGTTTGGTTAGCCAATCAAAATGCTTTCACCCATTACATGATCAATAAATACATAATGTACTGAACCCAGTACTGTTGATTTAGTTTAAATTCATGTCTGATGCTAGTTGGGAACCACTGCCGGAGTCAAACAGAGTCACAGCAACTACTGTGTGTGTGTTTGTAGGTCTGCACACACACATGCGCGCACACACACACACGGGTTAAGAAGAAAAATAAAAATCGACTGGGGCAACGGGCAGGTGAGGGGTTTTTCGCACACACATATGACATCACCAGCGTGCGCCATCGGCCTGCTTTTACTCACTTTGCCCTTCGCCCTGGTGGCGGGGGAGGCGAGCGGGAGAGGGGGCGTGGTTTCTTTGGGCTTACGAAGGAGGCCGTTCTCCTGACCTCTGACCCCCACCAGGGAGGCATCCTTAGCTTCAGCGCGCTTCCTGGCACGCAATGTATTCCATGACAGAGACTTCCTGTACGGTACAGGAACGAGAAACATCAACCAGCCAATCAGAGAGAAGCTCAGCGGGGTCCAGCTAGGTCTGGCTGCAGAGGCAACACATCTGTCAGGTCAGGACTTTGGATTGTGCTGCATTTGTACATATATAGTCAACGCAGATCGTGGTCACAGCTGACATTTTGACTAGTTTATAGCAGGAAAAACACATCTATGAGGGTTTAGTTATATTGAGATGTCGAAGTAAATCATACTGATGAGCCAGCAGACACAATATCAGAGCCACAGGGGCCCTCTACAACTGGAGTATATTGTCTCCATAAAATGTCATTTGTAGCTCCATCCTCTAATATTTTAGAGCTCACTCAGGTCTTTTATATTATCTTTCTATCTACACATGTATTATCAAGCTAACATTAGCTCACAACTGTAAGGTTAACATGGTAAACTTAACAAACTTTAGCATGCTACAATTTTAGCAAACTGAAATTATCTCACAAAAATGCTAGCCTACCATGCTAGCAACGTAACAAAGCCAGGCTAAATAAAGATACCAGAGAAGGTAGTGTCTGGGTAAGATAATCAGAGCTCCTTGATAGAACACTGTTTATGACTGCACCACGATAACAAACACCCCTACGCTATGCTAACTAGCTACTGCTGGCAGCTGTGCTAGCCTTTGTCCATTGTTGCCACCTACATGTTTAAACTACTTTACTTCACCAAAACAAGCTCACAGATCCTGCGTCTTAATTTTTGTCCTAAATTTGATATACTACCTCATTCATTGGGAAGCTTCTCTTAATAGTGAGTTAAATTGGGTCTCAACCTGGAGGTCGGGACCCTCATTGGGGTCAAAAACTGAATTTGAACTAGAAACAAACACAATACACTAAGCTAATAGACTACAAACTATTAGATCAATGTGCACATTTCTAATAAATATGAGGTAATACCCCAGAAATGAATAACCTTCTTTTTAAGTAGCAGAAATTGGTTTTCATAAAAAACTTAATACGCTTTAAAAGCTCTAAGCTGTATTAAATTATGGCCCACTTTGAACTTTTTTTTTTTCTGCATCATTCTCTGGTCTCCTTAGTTTCTTCGATCCCTTCTATAGTGTTTGTGGGCATGTCTTTACAAGCTAAAAGTTTATATCCTCATGTGTTGCAGTGGATGCTCCTGACAGGGTCGCTGTCGCCTGAAGCTGCAGCCAGACCCTTCTGATCCGTCAAGATACAGGAGAGGACGGATAGAAGGACGGAAGGACTCACTTTATGAGACAGACAGAGATAAAGAAACAGAAACAGTAACATACTGTACCTTTAACACAAGCGGAAACAACACTGTGAGCTTTTAACACTTTCAACAATCACACCTGCAGTTCAACAGACGTGTCCTGTGTTTCCTGTAGACATGGTGATGTGTTCATTTATGCCTTCATTATTTACTGTTATACATAAGTATTGAAGACACTTAAGATGATGATTTTAACCACTTTGTCTTCAACACTTTTGTCAGGTGAGTGGTCAAACTTGCCGTCAGTTTGGTTCAACAGAGGTTACGAGCCGTTAACACTTTCTAGAACACTTTAAAAAGGTGCAGTATGTAAAAATTGAAATTGAAAATTTAACTTAGCTAACTAGCTAATGGCAGCTACAGTTGTGTTCAGCAGATAATTCTTACATATTGCACCCTGAAGAGCACTTTCTTTTAAATCATCCTGGTTTTCTTGTATAAACCACCGTTAAACCTATATGGAATGTATATGTGTGTACATTCTGTGGAGTGTCAAACCGATGAGGTTAGTAAAAACTGAAAGAAAAGTCCAAAGAAATGTCACTACACAAAAATCAAAATTAACCATACAGGGAGAAGGTGCAGACAAAGTTTTTATACCTGTAACTCAGAGGAAAGCCTCAGAGCTGATCGATGTTTTCTTTCTTTATGGTAATAAAACCTTGCGTTATCTGTTCACTATCAATCTAATTCCATGCTATACAGATAATATAAACCTTAAAGTTCAACCTTAATAATGGTTGATTTTTGTTGTTTATTCTTCCTCCTGCTAAGCTTTAGTCACTCGACTCCTAAATCTCTCGTCCTCTACAGAAACATGGAATGTAAAGGTAAAGTTGCACACAGAAGCAGGCGGAACGCTCAGTTTCACATTTGCTGTTGTAGTTTATTTACAAATATTAAAAACTACAAAGAGTTAACCATCTTCATCCTAACGCAGAACAAAACAACTTCACCTTCACGTCGCTTTGCTAACTCATGCTCAAGTCCAAAAGGTTTATTTTACATATTTAAAATACATTTAAAATCATTATTATTATTAGACTACCAACAGTACAATGCTGACCGTTGCTATTGAACGCAACATATTGCACAGCTTGACTTTCATTCAGATTTTTTCTCATCTTAAATAGTGCAAAAGAGATTTTTTTTTTTTTGTTTAAACAGGAATGTTCCAGAGCCTCAGTCGAAAAATTTACTTTGTACAGTGAACTGCTGACATAATAAACAAAATCAACATGGAGGAGGAAAAAAATCCAACTTTGTCCGTAAAATAAAATAATAATTAACAAGGCAGAAAAACAACAACAACAACAAGAACAACAGGGGGGAGAAACATAAATGTCTTTATAGATTGCCACAGACAACAAAATAAATCTTCTCCACTGCGGAGAACGGGGCTGAGTCCACCTGAATGCCCCAGGTGAGTTTTCTTTTTTTTTTTTTTCTTTCCAAAAACGTTAAAAAGAAAAAGAAAAAAAAATAATTATACAAAAACAGAAGAAAAAGCAGGGTGTTAGGAACTGAAATAAGAGTCCGGTTTTAGCTCCACATGAGTGTCAATGGTTTTTCTCTGTCTGGTTTCCAGAGTCAGCTACAACTTACAAGGTTTTCTATCCAGTCTGTTTCTGCAGGATAAATCTTCAGTACTCGTTTACATATAAAATGATCAGTGTGTGTTTGTGTGTGAGTGTGTTTGGTTGCAAGCCTCAAATCCTTTTTCATGTAGTTGCCACAGAGCCGTAAAGTGACAATGGCTCAGAAACAAAACTGTCACTGCAGCAGGTTGACGGACATTAAGAGAGCAGATCTGTACCTTTTACCTCCCACAAGCCAGTCAGCAGTTAGAATACCAAAAAAAAAAGGTCCAGGAGTTCATTCTTAAAAGGGGGGAAGAGAAGGAGGAGGAGGGGGAGGAGGTGGAGGAGGAGGGGGAAGCATATGAGGGGAACAGGAGTAAGGAGGGCAGGGAGCAGTTAGGAGCTGGGAATGGGAGCTGAAAGCTAAAAAAAAAAAAAACAGAAGCTTTGTCTCCACCATTCTCTCATCCCGTCCAAGTGCTTGGTTTCGAGCCCAACCAGAAGTGCGTCTGTCTGCAGGTAAAGAAGTGCTGGGTGGGTGGTGGGGGACTTACTTGATGTTGTTGGCATCGGCCACTGCCGTTGGGAAAGAGGAAGTAGAAGAAGAGTCTTTAATGGACTTTGTGGGCGGGCCCAAGATGTTTCCCGGCACCCAGCCCTCCGCTGCAGGTGATTGGATGTTGGCCGGACGAAAAACAAGGTACATGTTCTGCTGATTGGTGGCCAGGATTTGGACGATCTCTCCCTGACTGACGCAGATCTCATTCTCTTTGAGCGCCGAGTAGTCCTGAGTGACCAGCATGGTGGAGGAGACGCCATTACAGCCGCCTTCACTGTCCTGAGGAGGAGGGAGGAAAAGATGGAGAAAAAAAGAGTTGAAGACGAGGGGCAAACACAGAGAGGAAGAGAGCGAAGAAAAGATGGAAATGACGGAAGAAGAGAGGATGAGGAGAATTGAGGACAAGGTTACGGTGTGTCTGTGTGGGTTGGACACAGTCTTGCTGACTGTGATGCCATCAAAGCTAACCCAGAACTGAGGAGGGGCAGCGGGAGGTCAGGGCCCAGGAGGAGGAGGAGGAACAGTGAGTGCCAGCAGTCTGTTCAGTGTGCAGTTCAACACCTACTATTACAAAAAAACAGTCTGTAAGCAGCTCGTCTCTCTAGAAACAGTATCCTGCTTATCGTGGATAACCCACGTAACCTGGTTACCAAAGCTAATGACTCAACAAATTTAACAAAGTTGACTAGTGATCTAGGAACACAGCTTTAGAAGGTTGCCATACTATAAAACCTAAAAAAATGCAGTCTTGTGTTCCATTTTAGGTGAGCGTCTTCAAAGCCATGACGAGAAAACTCTCATGGTCTTGTTCTTGGGAACATTTCCCCTCTGATGAGGGTCAAGGTGCTCTGATGAAGAGCTTGGCAGGCTGTAAAGCAGAAAGCGAGCAGAGCTGTCCAGCCTTCTGCAGACAGCAAGAGGGTTTCAGTCAAAGTAGGCCAGAGCAAGCACAGCCTGTGTATGTGCATATATATATATATATATATAAACCCACATAGGGTGCCGCTACACCCGCAGTAGCCCAGATTTTAACCTTGGCTTTTAGGTAACAGACTTGCAGACAGCGTGAAGGGAGAAAGTGTGCTTCATGCTCTAGTTCACCAACTGTTTGCTGCAGTGTACGGTCTGTGGTTAAAACATACAGTGCAAAATCAAAAAGAACTGAACTCAAAACCACATTCAGGCTGTATGTAAAATCACAAATATTCTTAGAAACCTGAAAGAATGTGGAAGCATGCAGCGGTAATGAGCCAGTTCAGCTCACATCACGTGTGTCCAGGCTGCAGGAACTCACCCTGGAGTCGAAACACGATGTACCGCCGTTGGAGGTAGACATCTTCATCTGACTCCTCCCCCTCTCCAATTCCTTGTCGCCGAGGCCGACCGCTGAGGACGGACGGCTGTGCGAGGACATAGCGGGCCGGTTTCCAGAGGTGGAGCGGTTTCTGGTCAGCGACGAGCTGCAGCCCGCTCCACCCTTCTCCTTCTGGTACTCAATGGGAGACTGAAGAGCTGAAGTCACACACAGAGTAACATTTATATTCCCCCTTCTGTGTTTTTGATCCCGCTTACTGAACAACAGTTATAGTATAGCACAACAACTGTTTGGGCTATTTTAGCCCATTAGTCAAACACTTTACATGATGTCTGAGTAGAAGGCAGAGCAGTTGTTCATTTAAATGTCTGCTTTCTGGGCAGCAGATGTTTCAATCTCTTCAGCACCCTTCGAAAAAGTACTTTAGAGACTTAAAATCTTTCTTAAAATAAGTCACACTGAACACTGCCTTTCTTTTGTTTTTCACCACAAAGTTACATTAGTGTCAGGGTAAGTTACAGTTTCATGTGAGGAAACCATTTCTTTTTATATCCCAGTGCAAGCAAGAAACATCAAAAATGACTAAAGTGAAAGTAAAGTGAAAGCACGTCACGCTTCAGAAGAGAATTCTGCAGGTGTGTGTTTGTGTGTGTGTGTGTGTTGTCTCACCCGACAGGAAGTTGCTCTGAGCATCCAGGACCTCCTTGATGTGTCGGACCCAGACCTGCTTGATGTCGACGTTGGCAGCCTGCAGGGTGAAGCGCTCCGACGAGCCGCGACACGACAAGACGAACTTGCAGGGATCGTTATCCATGCTGTCCTCCAGACCCAGGTAGGACACCTGTGGAGGGGGGCAGGCAGGGTGAAAGCAGTTCCAGTGTGCTTATAATTTCAGAGATTCTTTTTTTGATTGTATAACAGCAGAATCTCCATCAGGCCAAACTGACCCCATTTTGTTTTTCAAGTTTAGAAACTGTTCTAATGTAACGAGGTTATAAAACATAAAAGATATGAAAAAGGTATTTACATCAACAGCATTTTTCTAAACGATAGACGTCTGGTGCTGCCTGCTTGCACACAGATGACTGTGTATCTTCACACACTGAAGAAGTGGATTTAGGATTAATTAACTCTTTAAAAAAGGTTCATGACTAATGAGATCCCCCCACCCCGAGCTGCAGCCTATCCTCTGTGTACCTTGATGCTCTTCTTGAACTGGTACCCGGGCGTGGACGATCCTTTCCTGAGCAGCTCGCTGAAGATGACGATCTGCTCAAAGAGGAAAACTCGCCGTTCTTTGGAGCGCGACAGGACGCCGGCGTCCTGCTCTGTTACAAAGAAGGTTTCCTGCTGCAGCAGTTTGCCCTGACACGTCAGCTTACCCTGCAGACACGTGGGTTTGGCCAACACAATTAATTCGGTGCTCACCTGTGACTTTTTAGAACCTGTGATAGCAGGTGGAGGGTGCACTGGAATGTACAGGAGTGTAAGTACCTCGTATCCCTGCAGCCGACCCAGGTTCATCATGTCGTTACACAGTTTAGGGACCTGAGACATCAAATCTACAGCTTTCTGTAAGAGCCAGAGAGAAGGATTTAAATCCTCGGCTGGACGATGAGTGGGATCAGTATATCATGGTTTCATAGCAGGTAAAAAAAAAAAAAATCACAAAAAAACTCAACAAGTTCTGGATTCAGGCAAAGCTGTAAATAAAATGGTGTATGTGTCATGCAAAATGTGACATTTCAGTATGTTGTGTTTCTACCTCTATTTGTTCACAGTCCATGCCTGCCTTGGAACTGAACTTCAGGAAGTCCTGGAGAGAAAAAGTACCACAGACTCAACCCACCGTGAATGCACTTCACTATAGTTCAATACAGCATTTCATTCTGAATTTTACAGACAACCATATCAGATTAATAAGTACACACTCCTTCCTTTTGGCTTGCGACTAAAATGTGCTCCGTGGGTGAGGACTTTAAACACTTCAGTTTGATACATTTACAGCTGGTGGAGCCTCCAAACAACCAACATGGAACTACAGTTTGTAATCCCTTCAATTACTGCCCTCAAATCAGTTACCAGTCTTCTAAACTTGAACCTATTTAAAAAAAAAATAATAATCCTGAGGGAGTGGATTATTTTTTCACAACACTAATTATTACTCAAGTCTCTGAAAGTGCCCGATGTACAGTATAAACTGTGGTTATGCCACCAAGCGATGACGAGTTGCAATAAGGTTCCATAAAACGTTTTAAAAGTCTTGATATTGCATTATAGTAAAGATGATATTTTATAAAGCCTGTAATTATTACATCTGTATGAGGGGGCAGGGATTTCTTTCCTCTGATTAATTTGATTAAAAATGTGCCCGTCTTGTTTGTGATTAAATTAACAAATGTGTGTGTGTGTATGCTACCTTCAGGAGCAGCTGGTATTTGGTGATTCTCTGGATTGGCTTGATGAGGAAGTCACTGATCGTCAACCTGGACTGGATGTCCTGCTGGATTCCCTGGAAGACAAAACAACCAAAAGCATCAGAATGTTTATTTTAATCCATTTCTTAGATTCAAGCTTCTCTTATACAGTCAGTCAGTTATATATCAACTACATAATATAATATACAACGTGTTGATGAAGGTTCTCAGTCATCCAGGTCATGTAAATCTAGGTGCTGTATCTTAGGCGCCTAGATATAACATAAAACGTTACGTAGAAAACACCACTTACATCAAAATATGTGTCATATTCCGCTACGATGAACTCAGACTTCGGCTTATTCTGACAATAAACCACATACATGTGGAGTCTCCTCTCCTGTAACACACACACATTTTTTTTCGTGAGCAGATCACAGAGGGCTTAGGGTTTTTTGTCCAGGTCAACAGGACATATGTATCATCATCCACATCACAGTGGTCCGCTCACATGTTTGATGAAGAGCTCAGGAAGGTGTTCGTTGTCTTCAAGACATTTCTCCAGCTCTCCTACGAAGAATCTGACGGAGCCAGAGGAGAGGCGTCATTAGTCAGCACATTCAAACAGCACAAGCTCCACCCGACCCCTCCTCCCATTCACACCGCTGCTGAACCTACTCTCTGTGCCAGTCGTAGATCTGGTGGATGTTCCCGAAGACGATTTTGTCTTTTCCTTTCATGTCGTCGGGGATGCCCTTTTCCTCGATCCTCTTCATGAAGCCCTGCGGGGTCACACAAGGTCAGCTGGTTGCTCTGCTTACTTCTCCTCAGTTAGTTAGTTACTTAGTTACATCCAGCCCTGGCACAGTCACTGAGCACACAGTGCTTCTGTCAGCGACTGTGCTCTCCATTAATGTACCAATTACAGTGAAAGATGCCACGTGAGACAATGACTATGAAGAAAGTCTACTTCTCGGGCCCGTGCAGAGTAGATAATACTGACTGTGGGTTGCAGGATAATCAGGCTCAGATGAGCAGTAAGTGTCTCACCTCCACCACGATGCCCAGGTCTTTGACGTAGTCCTTCTCCGTCTGAATCAGCTCGTTCAGAACAAACCTGAGCAGAACAAGAACAGTACCATCAGCTGAGGACATGCTGCAGCATGGCACCAACACTGTGGTCGACACTTGTGCTGCTAGACAAAAATGCAATGTGGTGGTTGTAGCAGTAGGAAATAGCAGTAGCAGAAGGAGTGAAGCTGCACTCACATTCGTCCTCTCATAGCTTTGGCTCTCTGCTCCAGTTCAGGATTTCGCGGCTGGACGGGCGTGGTTTGTTCTGGCGGAGACAGAGAGGTGAAGCCGGGGTACGCTCCTGGTTCCAGAGTCTGAGGAGAGGGAAGAAGAGAAGGTCAGGGTTTCAAACAGTTGTCTGTCACAGATTTAGAAAAGCAGCTACAGCTCTGTGAAATCCTCTTATTGTTGAGTCCGTTTTTATTTACCAGGATCATAGATGTGGCTTTACAATATGAACAATGTTCTATACCCTCTATCCAAAACCCACCAGCATCACAATAATGACACTATATGTCATGACAGCAGAGGGCAGCAGAGTCTTGTCTGTGATAGCCATAAGGAGCATGTTGAAGGGCTGTGGGATTGTCAGTGTGCGCTGGTGTTGCTCTGTCAGCCTCTCATGACATCATTCCGTACAGTAATTCACACACAAAAGGTTACACACTGTGTTGGCAAGTGAGATGCAACACTTCTGGGTTTGAATCCTGTTCTGAGCTGACCCCTGGCTGGCCCTGCTGTAATCTCAATCCCATTCACAGTGATATCTCTGTATTTTAAAAGTGGATCTCTGGCAGGACGAGGTCTCCGTCACTCTACTTACAATCAGCTCCATGTGAAACTGGACTTTTGCATCTAAATAGAGTTTGTTAATCAGATAGATGGAGACATGCTAACACTAGCATATGCAGCCGGTATATTTAGGAACCAATACAACAAATGAACTGTCACTGTCCTGAAGAAAACTTAAAAATGTGCCGACTCTCAGGCAAGAAGCACCTTTTACTCATCAGTGTGACATATCCTCGAGAAGCGTATGTCACACTGGATGGTGTTAACCTGTGTTTCAGGTCTATGTTTTCAGATTTGACTGAGTTAAGACTCTGTGAAAGTATCTTTACAGTATGTCTGCTTTTCCTTCAACTGTTCAGGACATAGTGCCACATCCTGTGTTTCATTATGGTTAATTGTTCCTGTCTGATTTTTTGTTAGATTACAGAGAAACAGAGATAAAGCAATTTGTTACTTTCCTCTGTGGTGTTAATCCCACTCAAACGGGGCTTTACATTGTTTTTGTCTGAATAAACGTGCTAATAAACTAACCCTAACACAAACAAAATTCACAAGAACACTATAATGTACATGCACGACTGTTGTTACTCCATATCTCCACTATTATATTCATTTTGTGAAAAGAGCACACACATGTTGTGGAGGTGTCGCGGACGCGGCGGGTGAACAGGTTCTGTTCAGTCAGGACAACTCATCTGCACAACATGTGATTTTGGTCGGCGCTCGTTTTAAATAGAAGCCGTTCGTCACACACACACACACGATCACACACACACTCACCATCTTGGTTTTAACCAGTTTTTCTATGGCGCTAACCAGCTCGGCGGCGCTGGGCACCTCAGAGGACGACTGCAGAGACGTTAGCAAGGATGAAGACTGAGAGAGGAAGAGGAGAAGAGGGTCAAGAGCAGCAGCGTGTTAGGATGATTGAGAGCGGAGGAGAGAAAGCAGGGAAAAAGACAGAAGGGTCGCGGCAAAGGGTGAAAGAAACAACGGCAGTGACAGAGAGAAAAGCTGTGAGCGAGCAGAGGACAGCAGCAGATCAGAGCCGAGATACACATGTGCACACTGCAGGGTTTAAAGCTACGTCAGCACCACTAATACAGCTGTTCTAAACCTTAACCAAATGACAATATGACAGCAGAAATTACGCTATGGCATAATAAAAATAAACAAATGAGCAACATGTATAAAAAACTACTGAAAACAGGTCGAAATGAGGAAAATCGCAAAGTTACACAAATTAAATTAAATTAAATTAAATAGGAACACTGATATGAAAAAACATCCAAAAATAACTTGAAAGTAGTAAAGTTAAGACTGAATAAATAAAGCTGATGTTAGTGGACACAAACAGGCGTCAGTCTACATGTAAATCTTAGTTTTAGTCTCTAATTAAAGACGACATCAGGACAGACCAGCAGTGAAAGCCTCCCCCTCCTCCCTCCCGCCTCCTCTCACCTTGTCGTCCTGAGCCGACGGGTCCTTGATGATCTCCATGGGGGGAGGCAGAGGGGTGTGAGCCTCCTCGTCCTGCTCCTCCTCCCCGCCGCTCTGCATCCCGGAGGACGTCTTGGAGAGGAGGTTACCATCTTTGCTGAGGACTCTCTGAAGCAGACACACACACCACACAGACTCCATTAGAGAGGACAGAAGCCACTATGTACGATCTCGTTATAAACATCACTTCATTGGTCACACTCAATCAATACATGTTGGCCTAATCAAATATGGAATGAAATTTTAGTCACTGATAAATAAATAAATAAGAATATGAAATAAATCCTGGCATAAATAAATGGGGCAATAAATATATAGATAAACAAATACATAAAGTTATAAAAATAGTCAATAAAGTTCAATAAATACATGTTTTTTTAAAAAAAAGATCATGTTCAAAAGGACAACTTTTATTTATTTCAGAGGAGTTTTAATAGCACATCTAATTAAGGTTAAACATAATAATGAAAAATAAAAGTACATTTACCTGTGAATAAAGTTATTTAAAAAGTAAAAAAAACGTGTTTATATATTAAACTATATTGATTCATTTGTGTTTATGCTTTTTTTTAACTTTCATATTGACTCAAGTTGGTTTTGTTTGTAGATCAATTTCCCTGAGCGTGTGAGTTATCTTTGGCAGGCTGATCGACTCCTTAAACGCAAAGCTGCACTGAGCTGTATCCAAAGCTGTTCCATCAACAGGTCTGTGTGGCAGAGCGCTTACATGATCTGGGCTGCAACAGAATGCTATTTGAAGCTCTGCGTTTCATTTCATTGTTGGAACCAATGCTTTGTCTCTCCCCTACCACACAAACAACAACTGGATTGGATTGATCTGTTGAACACGTGTTTTTCTTCTCACATCAGCTCCCCAATATTACTTATTGTCCTCATCCTGATCTTTAAAACTCTCTGATCCTGTTCCATTTTGGACACAGCATCTCCCTCATGGTCATTAAACTACGAGAATGAAGAAAAACAGCATTTTTTTAATCAGACTGCCATGTTATTTGGCTGTTATCAATTTGTTTTATTTTCAGGGTTTCAGATGTTAAAAAAAAAAAAAAAGAAAACGTCGCTGAGGACCAGGAAGTCAGCTTGTGCTGCAGGGTTTTGTTATGACAACATTCAAAGTAAAATATATTTAAAGACGTCAGAGTCAACAGTTTTCATATTTTCAGTAATCAGCAAGACATTTTAGAGTTTTATCAGTCTGTGTGTGTGTGTGTGTGTGTGTGTGTGTGTGTGTGTGTGGGATGTATATGTGAGTCAGACAGACAGAAACCCATTACACTTGGAAAGAGGAACTTAAGCTGTTCACTGTCCATGGAAGTAGACAGCATAGCATGAGTACTTCTTTAATACCTCTACGACATGTTCACTCCAGGCCTGGAGGAGCAGATAGATTACCTTTAAACTACAGACACCTTCAATATGTAGGCAGGCGCAGATCAAACCACACATTCCACATATTGAAAGCTTGACTGATGAGCTATCAGCATGCTAGGCTTTTCACCTCTCATGTAAATTAACCAGTGGGCCAATAATTATTGGCGTAAATGGCATCAGAAGTGCAGTTACATAGACCTGTTGGTGGTCAGCTGTCTGTCAGTCACATACAATTGTGAATTGCAGCTCCAGTCCTGTGTTTTAAAAGTGAGTGGGTGAGCACATACAATGTATCTACCATCTTAAACAAATAATAAGAACATGATGCTTACAACCAATCAGATATGTTACGTTTCAGTAATGCTATCATTATGGGCTACAGAGTTGTTGACTAATGTGATATTTTCACTTTTAACCGATCTAGTTTAGACTTTGCCTGCTCTCAATATTTGAGTGAGATGGCAAAGTGAAGGTCAACATTTCCTGCAAGAAAGAGTCAGAACTAAGAATAACTAAGAAAAAACGCTGACATAGTCAAAAAAACAAAAAAAAGGGGAAGTGACTTTAAACAATAAAATGTCAGACGCTTTGTGAAATACCAGCTATTTTAAACCATATCAGAGCTGAAACATCTGACGGGCCTACCTCATCGATGATGTCATCCTGCAGGCCGCTGTCAGGCTGTCCCAGGTCGATGCTCTTCCTGCTCTCGTCTCTTCCCGATCCTGGGCCTGTCAATCAGATCATTACTCAAACACTCGAGGAAATATACAAGAAGTGTCTGTGTGGAGTCTTCCAGCCTCTGTCAGAAATCCTACTGAGACTTGAAATAAGTAATCTATTACAGTGAACTTTTAGTCACATTTCTTATGTCAAAGTTGTGTCACTGTTACACAATGATGGAGGGAAAACTATTCCTAAATTAGCTATACGCTAAATTGGAAATTAAATTAGATATTTAAAGTCAGCCAATCAGCCACTCTGCAAGAAAAATCAAGTAATTCTTTACACTTGCAACAGCATCACAAGACACATCTTCACTGTACCAAACTGAAACTCAAACTGACACCTACGTGATAGAAAAAAATCTAATAAAAAGTCTGGTATGCTTTGAAATGCGTCTGAGTAAGGTCTCATTATACTGCTGATGCTGATTCAGATTTATGTTGACTTGTGTGCTGAATACCAACAGACGCCTTACCAGTCTTCTTCTGTTTATTATTGGGAAGTTTCTTGACGGAGCTGCCGTGGCTGAGGCGGCGGACCGGACTGGTCAGCCATTTCCTCAGAGTGTTTCCAGAGCGCTTGGGACCAGGAGAGCTGGACTGCAGTGAGCTGAGGGATGGCTGCGGCTGAAGGTTCGCCACGGACTCGGTCTTTCCATCTGAGCCACTAACGGGATAATTTTCTGAAAGAAATCAGATAACATTTTCATTTTAGTGAAATCCATCAGTTTTTGGTTGCGCTTACTTATTCTCCTTCCACAGTGTCCCAAATGTTTTACAGATCAATGTATACTACAACATAATACTGTGGAGGATGTGTCCCTTCCCTTGTTCTTCCCTTCTTGTTTATAATGTTCAATGGTTCCTGGCTCAGGGTTGAAAAACAAGACACACTTCTTCATGTTTTTTTTTTTACACTTTGTCACTCTGTTCAACACATTTCTTTTGTGATTCAAACAGAGGTTGGCCTCTGCACTCTGTGCCGGACATATACAGTCACGTTAAATCAGCTGACGAGGGCGTTAAGTTCACCCACTCCAACATCGATCGCTCTTCACATTACTGCTAACAATCAAATTCTCAATTATCTCAATAAATCAGAAAGAGGGTCTCAGTGTGTGTGCGTGTGTGTGTGTAATAAAAGTTGTGGGGACATAAATCGGTCACACTGTGGGGACCCGCCCTCCTTCTAGGGACAAAACGTAGTACCCATAATGTAAATCAGAACATTTTAGGGTGACGACTGGTTTAAGATTGGGGTTAGGGTTAGCCAAGTAGTGGTAATAAATGTGTGTGTGTGTGTGTGTGTGTGTGTGTGTGTGTGTGTGTGTGTGTGTGTCTGTATGAATTAGGGCTCTGGCACCAAGCTCACCATCACTGGTAATGAAATTTCCTGACAATAAAAGCTTAAGTTCCAGCTGCATGTATGTAAAATCTCATTTTGATGTCTCACCGTGAGAAATCACAGATATCTTCATTGAAATTATGACCGGTCAGAACCCAAGAGACCTTTAAACTAACTAACTTACTAAATGTAAGCAGTGATATCTTGAAAACAAGTTTTGACTTGGAAACATTAATTTTCCCCACCCTGACACATGTGCTTCAGCTGAATATGTTCAGGCACAGCACCGTCATGTTTTGGCTCTTGGTGAGTGAGATCCAGATGACATTTTCTAGGAATGTCAAAGTCTGTTCAGCAGCTGTCTCACACGCCTCCTCTGATCATCCTGTCACTTCTGACACATGTACCCATGTTGGAGATGAAATACTTCTGTCCTTACATAGTTCAAGTGGAGGTTGTAATGTGGTGATGATTAAATGTAAACAGGAAAGAAAGAAATGGTTTATATCAAACAGGTGTGACATGTTACACTGAAATTACTGAGATGACAGTGCACTTTTTAACCATTTGCATAGCCTGTTTGTGTGTGTGTGTGCGCGCGCGCACGCGCGTGTGTGTGTGTGTGTGAGTGTGGGAGTTGGAGAAAAAAAATGGCAGTCATGTGTCAGGAGTGTGGGAGATCAGCTGCACTCTCATACAGCTGGGAGCTACAGGCTGTGGTTACTGCTGCGTTGGTATTGTGACCAAGTGTGTGTGTGCTGTGTGTGTGTTTGAGACAGGAAATGAAAAGTTAAAGGTCGGCAGAATCTCCTGAGGTGTTCTACTGTACCCTCTATAGGTGGGCTTTTTTGGGGGTTTACCTTAATTTCTCTTCCTAGTCATTCCCTCCCTCCCTCCTCCTCCTTTCCACTACTTTTAATTTGAACGTCTCCTGTTTGTACACTCTTATTTGTTGCCTAGCTGCAGATGGCAAAAAAAAACACATGGGCTATTTTTTTTTTTATTTCTGTGCCAATCTTCCCTGTTAGAAACGACACTAAAATCACTTTCACTTCCTAGATCAGTGCCGACCAGACTGTGTTTGTGTCAGTTCAGGTTAACTTGAGCACTGTGGGTTAATGAGTGTGTGTTAGTGTCAGCTGCTGGCCAAGTTGTTATCTGTTGGTATCGGGAGTGTGGCACAAATACAACTTTCTGTTCAAACACAGCAGCCAAGGTCGCCCAGCGCTGCTGAGGCGCACGTCTCTCTTTTCATCCATCACACTGGACAGAAGAAAACTATGAAACTGCAGAGAGGTGGAGTGGGACATGGTGGACTGAATATATCTACAAAGAGAATAACTGTACAGTCCATCCATAACAGGCCTGCTGATGAAGCCTGTACAAAACACACACACACACACACACACACACACTCACATATGCACAGACACAAGCTCACACACACCTTTGTTGGTGTTCCTTATGACTGCAAATATTCCTTTGCTCTTGCTAAGATTACTTGACCTTTAACTCACATTCAGCCTGGCAGTTCAAGAATGCAGCGTGGCCAACCTGCTGGAAAGTCAAACCGGGTAAACGTGTAAAGCACACCCAGACTTAAAGTATGCGTCTGATAATATGGGACCTGAATCACAAGCCACACCTGGAAAATATATAGTCTAAAATCTTACTGTCTGTAACCTTCAGACAGTTTGTGATGACCCCGTACTTCTATTGGAAACATGAGTTGTTGCACTCAGTCACATGGTTCCCACAACCTCCTCCTTTATCACTGTTAATTTACAAGAATGCCTGTAATGGCTGATTTCGTTTATCGGACAGATTGTGATTGAAAACCAAACAGCCAGCCAGCGTTTTATTTCAGGGAGCATTCTGGAACCATTATTCAACATTTATCCAAGCGCTGTATCGCAGGCAACTGGACGAGTTTCAGGCTCTAAAATTACCATGACCTGGTTGACCTACGTCGACAATATTCACCATTGTTATCTAATCATTTGCACTTACACCGATAACCTCCACAGAGCATATCCTCATTACTGTTTGAATGAATTATATGGCACCACCTTCAGTTATTTGAACACTTTGAATACTGCCGAACATGAGCAGGACAGGACAGGCATCAGGTCAGGTATGTCCCTTCCCCGTCATTTTTACACTCTGTTTGGATCAGACATTAATCGAGTGCGTCTGTATGAGGAGACAGAAACTGAAAGCCATCAGCTCAGTTAGCTCGGCTCGCTGACAGGATCAACAGTTCTGGCGACCCAGGGCTCCTCCTGATTCATCACAACCCTCCCCCTCACTCACTCCCTGTCGTCACTCACTCCCAGCGTCTCAGTGCTTACTCCCTGAAGTGCTCCTGAGCAACTCCACTCATGTGTTCAAAAGAGAGGGAAACATATCAGAGGTCACCTGTTCACCTGTGCTTTCACCACCACTGTTCGTCATTATGTGGCCTTGACATCTGGCTGACCGCAGAAACTCATCAAGGAGTAGAATGCACGCGCATACACACACACACACACTCGACTGAAAAGAATCCACTTCTCAATCAGGGAAAAATGACGATGCAGAACCACAATGTGCTGCTTTCAGCAGCCGGGAGCTCATCAGTCACCACTACAACCAGGAACAGCTGTTAAAGGACCATTCCACACACTCAGGTTAAAGGTCCAAACGCAGAAGCATGACAGAAATGCACTCTCCTGTCATTTGGTGTTTCTAGAGCTTTCAGTCACAGCTCATAGCTTTCCTCAGCAGAGGGAGGGGCTCAGGTGTTGCTATGAAGTTGTCCCACAGAACAAAATGCATCAAATAAACATCTTTGCTGACGTCAAAACTCAAGTTTCTATGAGGACCATTTTTTACTCCAAGCAGCAAAAGCTACAGGATCAACATTGTTACATACCATGTTTCAGTCATCTAACCTTAATCGAGTAGACTAATGTTCCATGGTTGAATGACCAAAACATAATATTTAATAATGCTAATAAATAGCCCACCAGGTCATCAGATTGGCCATCATAAAAGCTGCAATTTTGAATTTCTTAAGACATCTGTGACTTAAGTTTAAAATAAGTCTTAAATTACATTGTAAAAACTTTTTAATTCTGAACCCTGTACAGATGTCAGTCACACATCAGTGAACGTTGAAAGGAAGTCTTTAATATACATCAAGAGTTTCATTCTGGCTTTCCATTTAGTTTTTAGGGTCGGAGAAGACGCTGAACTGATGTGTTTGGGACATGTTTGCTCAGCGGGATGCATCTTCATCTCAAAAAAGGACATTCCAGTTCTTTCATCCCCTCAGATCGGAAAGAGGGACCAACAGCGGCAGGAATCAGAAACGTTTTCACACTCGTGGGAACAAACGTGACACAAAAAAATGGAGATGTGCCGGTCTTTGTGACAGCCACCAAGTCTTGAGATGCTTTAAAACCAGCATGACCTGCATTACACACGATAAAAATGTCAGCCTGTCATTCTTGATCCAGTCTGGCATTTCATCATCTACTGTGCCTGTTCCTAGAAGCAGCGCGCCCACACCGGCGTAACAATTTCCTGTCACAGACGCTACAGCCTGGAATCCCTCTCACGCAAAACATGTTGAAACCTTCAAAACTACCCTCACCACTTTATACCACATGGTACCTGTCAGCCTACTTTAGGGTACAACGAGGAACAGGTTTTCAAATTTGCTAATGGTCATCATCAGTCATTGGCAAGCTGGGGTCCGGTGTTCATTTAAGAAGTGATAGTTGGAGAGAGAGTGCTGTGTCTTTAGTGCTTTGGGTAACACTGAATACTGTGTGTCACACTGACGGCCAAAGTCAGGTGAGACCAGACAAGGAGGCTTTTGTCGTGCGGGCGACACAAAGACAGACTGTCTACTGTTAAAAACCCCATCACTCACCATCTTTAATCACACACACACAGTTTCACTCTGTAATTACACTACACACACATACATTTTGTCTATGAATGGCTGTATTGACAAGACAAGACTCAGGCGCACAAAGCTCAACACACACACACACACACATATACACACACACACACACACACACATATACACACACACACACGCGCATTATCGCTCCTCTTTGAGTACCTGACTCTGTGTTTCGTCTTGTTTGATATACTGTCTACAGCCAGAATCTCCAAAACTCTGCAGCTCACACCAACACACTCAGAATAGATAAATAACACTACACAAACAAGAGGAAAAAATAGATACTTTTGATTTTTAGGGTGAATTGTCCCTTTAAGAAAACGGCCAACCCTGCAAAGTAGGACCTGCTCTACCTGCTGTGCCACAGCCATCAAAATTATACCAGATTAATCAAACTATACCAGATTATATCATTGATGCTCACGGCTGACTTTTACATGCAATTAATATTCAAAATAAATAAATAACTATAAAACATAAAACAGTTTGTACATTTGCTGGTCAGAAAAGCAAAATAGATACATCTACCCCAACATTCATGCTGCTTTATGCACCTTGAGCTATTTAGCAGCATTTCTTTTCAAATTGATTGAGCAATGGACAGATTAAGTTCTTCTCTAATTGAAATCTACGATTCACCAGGAGCTGAAATCGAACATAAATGCAGGTTGGGCTTACACCTCTGGAATGTACAGGAGGCACGATGAAAAACCGAAACCCTGACCAAATCTAACACACACATGCACACACACGCACTTGCAAATCAGGATTCCAGCTTTAGTTCCCGGACTGCTTGGAATTTGAGTGGCAAAACCGGTGGAATTTCCCTTTAACTCAAAATCAAACAGAGTAAGAGGAGCATTTGTATTATGTGGAAAGTATCGACATTGTAGCCCTCTCTCCTTCAGCCCGCCTGCTCTCCTCTCATCAGGCTTTTTTTATCAATGACAGGAACAGACAGTAATCTGGCGTGATGACATTCCTCTCATACCTCCCTCTCTCTCTCTCTCTCTCTCTCCTGTGTCTTCCATATGTGACACACACAACTGTACTAACTACACAAACAGAGTTACTACCAGTTATAGCCTTTACCACTCTAAATGTACCAGCACCGCTGCATCACACATTTTACATGTCAGACTGACTCACATGTGACGCTTGAATTCATGTGTTTCAGAAAAGTTATTGAGGATTCAGATGAGATTTTGTAAAATGGAGGAGACTTGTCTGTAGCGTGGATACAAACATCTGACTACATGCAGCGATGCACACACACACACCACACACACACCACACACACACACAGTCCCTATGGTCTCTGATGAACTGGAAGATACACGGATAAAATGAGCTTTAATCGAGTCTTCAGAGCAGCAACACTGCAGATAAAAGTAGGTTACATAACATCCTACAGACACATGCCTCAGCTCTGACCTGAGAAGACCTCGGTATATTTTTTGTCTTTGCAATCTGTGTATTTATTTTCGTTTCAATCGTTCTTTGTTTGTTCCTCTCAAACGCTCTCCATCTCAACCACTGAACAGGGCCAGCATTTCATGTAGCAGCAGTATCAACAACAGAGGCAGAACTGGTAGTAGCAACAGCGGTCCTCCTGTTTGTAAAATGAATAATTAGCTAAAGCAGAATCATTTCCAGCGCTCTCAAAACTAAATCATAATCAGCCCTCAGTGACTGCTGACAGCAAGTTTGCTCTAAAAGCGCAATACTTTGATGAAAGTAGAGGCCATTATACATCTCTATCTCTTATCTCTACGTCAATGATATCTATCAACCTTTACGCCTGAAAAACAGGGAGGATTTCAAAACAAAATCCTGGGTCTGGAGTCCTCTTCCTCCAGAAAAATGTGCGTTTCGGAGACTTTGTTTCCTGTATTCTGGTGACGTTCAGAGAATGAATATATACAAATCATACTGCTACAGCATTTTTACGTTAAATACTTTTAATTTAACTTTTTATTGAATGCAAGAATATCTGCCCCTCTGACATGAATGTAAGTAAATCTCTGGGATGAGCATTCAGCTTTTTGCCCTCCCTGCTTGAGATGTTGCATCGGTGCGACCCCAGCGATCGACAGAAATATTGACGCCTCTGATTTGTTCCAATTTCTTTCTTCAAAACATTTCTGTAAGAGAGTAATCAAATGGTAATCATCTGGAAGCTACTTTAGTATTTCTTTCTAGCCTTCAACTTTCTGTCAGCCTGTCACTCACTAAGGAGGACTTGAAGCAATGCAGTGCCAGGAACAAGGTCTGCTCACTAGAAAGTGTAAAAAGGTATAAAAAAAAATGTAGAAATACAGCAGAATTGTGACCCCAAGATTAATCCAGGAGGGGCCATTGGGAGGGCTGGAGAGTATGCAGCCAATTCTTTGTTCTACTAGAAAGGCAGCTTCATGACCGTCACTGGACTGTCTGGTATGGCTGATGACTGAAACATGTTTGATATTGTCACCAGGTCTCCGGTCTGAACTAATGATGTATCCTCCGGTGACTGAGGTGGTTGTGCATCTCTGCGGGCCGTGGCTCCTCACCAAACATCCACACAGTTCTGTTTCTACATGCAAGATTAGAAATGTTGTGTCATTTACTGCAGACACCAACACAGACTGGTTATCTGCCAACAAAACCAGCGAGGACATAGAAAATGAGCTCATTGACAAAGTCAACCCGGTTCGTCCACTTAACTCCAGAGTTCCCTCAATTTCATAGTAAGCGCTGCTCTCCACTTGGCAAAGAGGACTGAAGAGAAGCTCTTAGTCGCTTTAGGAGCTGTCCTCGTGCTGAGAAGAGACACTTAGTGACAAAAGGCTAAAACAAAACACTCCCTCTCATGGGAACTAGGAGACGTTACGGGAAATACTCTTGGAAACGGCTCAACTGGAACTGAAAAACATTACAGATAGGATAACTGACAATCTTGTGCCATAAATACATTTTTTTTTACAAATGTAGAAATGAAAATGTTTTTTGCTGAATAGCTCAAAAAGGGAGGAAAGCATCTAAGCTTGACTTAATTTTTCTGTTTCACTCTATAAGGCCACTGTATTTTTCCTTGCAGCCATCAACACTATCTGCACCTGTTACTTGAAACTAGTATTGAAATTGAGACTTCAATTAAGTCTGGGAGTTAGGATGAACTCATCAGTCCTCTTCCTCCACTGTAACTGATGCTGCCACCTGTGACCAGAGGTCCGTGCTTATTGAGATGATTAGAGTCTTGGTTTCAGCTGTGGGTCAAATCACAGTGGCCACACTGAATCACAGCAGATGAAGCAGAGGAGTGAGGACCCAGCTAATGCCGTCTCTGTCCATTATCTCTGCTGGCAGACTGATAGTGTGTGTGTGTGTGTGTGTGTGTGTGTGTGTGTGTGTGTGTGTGTGTGTGTGTGTGTGTGTGTGTGTGTTTGTGTGTGTGCGCGCGCCTCAGGGTCAGAGTAGTTTCCTGTCCATCTTCAGGTTTAATGGGTAGTGGAAGGGACGTAAGAACACTTTACACCCCAGTTAATCACCCGGCGACTGTGCGAGTGAGTGAGGAAGTGCATCTGTGTGTGTGTGTGTGTGTGTGTGTGTGTGTGTGTGTGTGTGTGTGTGTGTGTCAGGAAAAACATGGCTTGGCTCCCCCCCATCCTCATATCACACAGACTGAATGCAGCTGTGAGCTGTCAGAGACATGACTACAGATATAGTGTGGAATGGTCATACAGTTGATATGCAGACGCATGTTGTAACAGACACATCATACAAACCGGTCTAACCAGCTGAGCTTCGGTGATAAATCCGTAGTGCTACGTTTATACAGTTTGGTTATATAACAGGTTATTGAGGAAACGTTCTGACACTTTGGGAAACAGAGCTGGAAGCAGGGGGGCACGTCTCCCATGATGCACAGAGAGGAAGATGATTTATTTCCTGAACTCTTGACACTCGCTCTCATACAGTTTAGGGAATATGAACATGTTGCCACTGTCCTTCACATGTGCGCAGTCTCTAAACGCGAAGCTCTGCTGCTCCGGGGCCAGAGTCCACTGTCCGTGCGCACACAGTTAGTTAACATTTAGCTAACTATATCTGCATGCTAACATGACCTTAAAAAGGGGCAGTGCATGGATAACTGCAGTCCTCAGCCACACATGTTTTCAGACATATAAACAGAAATATACACACACACACATCCAAACCTGTGAAGGAAGGTGCAGAACCAAACAAACAGCGCGCACACTGCAGGGCTCCACTCATCTATTGTGTCACAGTGGACAGTGACAAAGGTTTATTTGTTCATTTCGTGGTTTTCAGATAACCAGCAGCCCAAAACAGCCCATCTGATCTGTCAGTGCTGGTCAACACAATAAAACCACTTCAGAAATTCAGCCCACTTCAGAGCATTGATTGGTTGACAGCGCATGCAGTCGATGGGGTTGGCCTGAACTGAGAGAGCAGTAATGTGAGCTCTCTTCATTCAATTGAACTAGACCGTCAAGGTTTACGACAGAGGAAGGTATAAAACCTAATGGGTTCACATTAAAGTTTACCTTCCACCAAAACTGATTGCATAATTTAGTTTTTCCTTAAAAAAAAAAAAAAAAAAAAAACTAAATCAGCCAAACAGCATTAAACTAATCCTGGCAAGATACATGTCAAAGTTTTGTGTGGACTCGTCGGAGCAAACATAAACCATGCGATTGTAGCTGCAGGAGTGTTGGCCATTAAAGCCCAACGCACACCTTCAACATGACCTAAATAACAACTCCCACTGTTCCACCGTGATGGAGACATAGCAGGCTGATGGGGATGAATGACACATCTGTAAACTATGTGCTGTACTTTGCATTACTATTGAGACCATATATTGGCATTACCAGCAGTGGTAAATGCTGTATTACTTTAAACACATGCCCGTGTTGCACGTAAAACTGACTTAAAGGGGAGCTCCACCAATTTTACACATTGTGGATGATGTAGGACGCCAGGTTTTGATCTGCTGCATTGATTCTGATCATTTGAGTCCAACAGTGTTATAGGAGAGTAATGCTAAACCAGTGGACTGCTTTTCAAAACCTGGCGCCTACAATACCCACAACAAAGAATACACCCACAGTAGCCACTGAGTGACATCACTGAAGGCTAACCATCAGGTTACATGCAGCGTCGTCTGGAGACACAAAACGCTTTTAACCATTTTTTTAATCCTCCACATATGCATGTAAACACACTTAATGTGTAAAATTGGTGGAGTTCCCCTTTAAGTCATTGTGGTTTTATATTGAGTCAGGAATGTGTTGTACCATTTCTCTAAAAACTTGCACAAGTGCTCCCACCTATACACAACCGGATATGTTGTCACCACCTTTTTCAAATGACCCACATGACTGTTCCAAAAATTAATTACATGAATGTGATTCATTTTTTCATTTGTGATGTTAAAGCCAGACTCTTCCCGGCAACAAACGACCAATTCTGTTTCGTATCTGGAGAGGAATGTCACCTGCCTCCGAGGGGTTTGTTTGTTAGGAGAACATTATGAGCTGGAAAAAAAAAACTTTGGAGAGAACAGTCTCCATGAAAAGCACTTGTTACTTACTTGCCTGTCTAACACCGTCCTCTCTATGAAAACAAACCAGTCCTAGTCTGAAGGGACCAACAGGGAACGGCCTGAAGCTTAAACAATGCTTTTGCACATATTCAACTTCAAACCCTTCTTTGTTACAACGCAGCACTTAACTTCACCTCAAGAGACCAACAACAACGCTCTGTTGTTGTTGTTGAGTCAGGCAAAAAGAAACTTTTTTTTCATTCATTATAGAAACCCAGACAGACAACAGATCCATTTCTGAGGAACTGAACTTAAAAGTCAGGCCTCTCCTTTACCGTCACAGTCTACAGTCACATCATCTGATTTCTGAATGACCCGGAGACAAACAAGTTCAGACCCAGAATCGGACCGTTATTAAGAAATCCTGAAAATGATTCCTGGGATCAAGTCAGTGTAAAAGTCCTTTGATGCTGGCCAAAGGATCATTCATACTGTAACCTGCTACACACCCAAACACACCCCCTCCAAACACACACACACGCGCACACACACCCTGTGCAGCCGCGGGCTGAAATGCAGGAAAACAGATTGCTCAATCCAACATCTGATTCTTCATGCAGACAAAGACAGAAACTGTCCTCTGTGTGTGTCTCTCACTCTGTCTGTCCGCCCATCTGTATGACACATAGCTTCCTGTTTCACAATTCATTTTCAATTCAGATTAGTTTCCAGTGGAGCCACAACAATCATAAAAAAAGGGGAAAAAAAAAATCGACACACACACACACACACACACACACACACACACACACACACACACACACACACACACACACACACACACACACACACAGTTCTCAGCTTCATTCTTCAGCAAACACACATAAAATACAAACTTCATAACTTGTAAAACACGGACCACAAACATACACACAGTCGAAGCTTACAAAGATGCCAACACAGCCGCACAAACACACACACACACACTGTCCCACCTGTGCCGTTGTAGCAGCAGCAGCAGCGGGTGAGGATCCATCCACAGCAACGCCGGGCTCGCTTCATCCTCACTCACACACACATCCTACGCTCACACACCTCTCCCTCTCCCTCTCAGACAAGTGCACTCATAGACACACTTCTCTGGAGCTGTTTGACTCGATCGCTAACCGGCAGACCAAACTGTCAACTTGTTAACCAGACTGACTGGAACAGTGTGTGTGTGTGTGTGTGTGTGTGTTCGCCTAGAGCTTCCAGTTCACACTGCTGAGATTCACCATACAGAGAGGACGAGCGAGGGAGAGAGAGAGGGAGGAGGAGCCTACACACAAAACACACTTGTCTTTCTTTCTCAGACAGAGTTGTAGAGTGGCTCTCTCTCCCTCCCTCCCTCTCACACTTCAGTTCCCTGGAACAGAAGTCACTGTTAATTATTGTGGAGGGCTACTTTCCCATTGTGGCCAACAGTGTGTTCCAACTCAGGGAGAGAAGTGACGGCATGAGTGTGTGTCTTAAACCCTTTCCAGAAAGTCTGTTTTGTTGCTTTGCTGGCTTCATCTATCTGCCGTGGCTTTTTGGTGTGTAGCAGGTAGACGTCCTGTTACGTAAATGTGTTATAATGGCTGTATTCAAATATTTAAGAACCTTTGCTGATATCATCACTGAGGGAGCAGGCAGCGTTACTGCTGGAGAACAGCGGCTGGTCAGTAACATTACGTGGATGGATCTGCAATATTTTAAAACCTCTTGTAAGCCATTGTAGATGACTTACAAAATAGCCCAAAAGTCGCTCTTGTCTGAATGACATGACAACTTTGTACAAGCACACACCACAAGCTCATGTTGCGTGTCAGGACTGGCTGGGGCCAGTGGCAAAAGAGTGGGCCACATACCCTCTGAAGTCACCCGGAAGAGAAAGATTGCTGGTCACTGGCTGCTAACAGCTAGCTAGCTCTCCTCCTGCAAATATCAATAAGGATTTTAAGTGCCCTCTAGGTTTAACCAGAACAAATAGAGGGGATAGACGGACCGGTGATCAGTATTTGCCGATACTGTTTCCAGCAGATTGGCCACAAAAAACCTGATTGGAACACCCTTAACACACACCATCTTTAGGTCCAGTATCTTCTCTTATCATATATCTACGGAGTTTGTTTTGTTGTGTGCAACAAGTTCACCACATCATCTTGGCTGGCTTTTAAAGTTTAGCTCAGTCTAATGTGTTTTTAGTGTATTCCTTTCTATTGCTGTGCTGATTTGATGTTCATTTTCTAAACAGTGTCTTTGAGTATTTAGAAAAGCGCTTTTAAATAAAATGCATTATTATTATCATCATTATTATTATATTAAATGGTAGTGATTTGTCAGTGTGGTGTTCCCAGCTTGTTCCTGCTGCCCCAAAGCGGTGTTAAGAAGCTCTTTTCTGCCTTTGGAAACAAAGCACTTTGCCTGGAGACTGAGCCCAACCTGAACTCGTCAGGCGTTCTGTTTTTAACGTCCGAACCCTGACACAGCTAATGTAAGCTGAGTCTTTGTTACTCTGTCATACAGCCCCACATGAATTTCTCTCCCAATGAACAGCCTTTGTGTGGCATTTATAGCATGGCAATGCTATTATTGCTGTTCACTGGCACTTAATAAGACATAAAGCCCAGCACAGACAGTAGGTCAATCACATATTACCAGTTATCACTTATTAAAGCACCATGTCAACTGACCTGACAAACCCTGACCTGAACCCAGACATCATTTTGACATTTTTGTCCGAACCCTCACCCCATCCTGTCGGGTCCTGATGAGTCAGGTTCAGGTCAGGTATCCATGCCCTAATTATCAAACACACATTGATGGCAGCAGAGCGACTATGTGTCCTGCTCAAGGACACACTCAAGGAGTCGACATCCTGCCATTAATGGATGACCCCTCTCATCCTCCTCAGCCGGACGCCCTGTTCTCACTTAGTAAAGTTGTAAATAAGTCATTAGGGTGAATTAACATGCTGCATGTAAAATGGAATCATGGAATCATACTTGAAGCAATCTGCATGAGACATTTACAATAATGGTCTAATGATTCTCTTTTTATTCTCCTGTCCTGCACCATGAGAGGGAAAAATGAAAGAAAACACTATTTTGTAAACTGACCGACACTGAGATTAATCCCCTCAACTTCCAACTGGCTTAGTATTGGTATTCTTCAGTAGTATTCCAGTTTAAACTACTCAGTTTATAAAGGTTTCTAATTTTCCCTGTGCATAGGAGGAGATAAAACAACTACAATATCTCCGTCTTTAATGTTGTGATGCTCCAACCTTTACTTTATTGTCACAGAATTAAATTCAGGGGAGTCAGGGGACTCTTTTAGTATGACTGAATTGAGCTCTTCCTGAAAGCTCACCGTACACATTAATGATATTCATCAGTTAATTATGTGAAAACCTTTTCTACAGGCATGTTGTGCTTTTAAGTTGTGCCATTTTTGTCCTATTCAAGTTCAGTCTTTATTTTGTCTTCTCTTGTTGGGAACATATCTCATTATTTCAAGGAGCATTGGACCTTAAAATGCCCCCACCCTCTGTGGTTGCGAGTGTGTGTCGAACACTGCAGCGGCAGGTAAGACAACACACACACTTAGCCCAGATAAAGTGCCTCCAACAGCTCTGTTTCCCTGCAGTGTCCCATTTTAAACACAGTGTATGTCTACTGATATTCTGAACAATATCAAACTACTGCCTTCGTGGCCACACACTACTATAGTGGGTGTGATTTTTACTGGGTATTTCTATGACAACTACAATGTTATGACATGAGAAACTACTTGGTTAACGTAATAGAGAAGCACAGAGGCAAGAGCCAGTACAACTGGGTACAGTACGAGGCCAATTCACAGCTACAAGCTAATGAGTACAAAGATGAAGAGTTACAGCTCTTTGTTCCATCTGTTTTAATGACTTCAAAACTCCATCATGACTGATTTTCAGCTCGGTTTACTTCAGAGCTTTACTGTCTTCACAGTCTTTTAGAGAGGACAAGGAGACCTACTTTACAGAACAGTCACAAGACCGACACACACACACACACAGACACACACACACACAGACACACACACACACACACACACACACACACACACACACACAGGGCAGATGGAGGGAAGAGGCTGATGCTTGAAAGAACTCAGCAGAAATGTATAACCAGTCCACTTAATTAGCAGTGACTCTTTAGGATTAAATAACAGTTGGACTCATTCATTAACAAATAGAGGACAGTTAATTAAATACCCATCAGCCTCCAGTCACTTCACTGTTGAGCAAGCAGCCTAATTCTGCATTCGCACCATCAAACGATTATGGTTTCTGTGAGGCATCCACATGTAGCTGGAATCAAGTGGAAAGTCGACAAAAGGAAGGTCAGTCCTTCCCGTTCAAAGGGTTACTGTCCGTTTGCTCAGTGTGATACAGCTCCACATGTCTTGCTACTGAAGCGTAGGTGACTGAGCAGTGCACAGCAAAACATAGAATGGTTAACATAAGCCGATGCTGGAATAAGAAAACAGCATGGTTTCACACATATTCAAGGGCCGGCTGTATCTGTGTTTTCCAGCCTGTAGTAACGTGTGATCTTGAGGGGACTGGATGCAGCTGACAGCTAGGTCTAAGTAAAACAAATGAGTGAGGATGGAAGTACAGAACAGCGTTTAGAATGTGTCTGCACCATGCATCTAACAATAACTACCTGGATACAGCATCGTAGATGGCTCTATGACGGCTGCTCAGTGGCACATGAAGTCAGAAAGCTGGACCTCTGGATACACAATGACGCCACTCTTCTTCTACTTGGCTAACTTCCGGTTCAGTGCCCCGTTTCAATGATTTAATCTTGTGGCTCTTCTAGACTTGGACAACTTTATTCGAGCGTTTTGGCTCAAATTATGAGACAAAAGAGTCATTGGGGCTTGTGACGCTCCCAAAAAAGAAATGTATCCACCATTTAACAGCAGCTTCTTTCATAACGTATGCTTATGAAAAAATATTTTAAAAATTTGGACCGCAGCATATCATGTGATGTAATTACACAGTTCGGCCACTAGCAAAGTTGGCTTCCAAACTTGGCGCTCTTCCTGGGGGCTCCATCCACTGTTTCATTTCCCTCATATCCCACTGATAATGTGATTTGTGTGCTTGTTTTAATCCTCTGTACACCTCTCCATGCTCAAAACGCTCACACTTCTATTTCATACTTGACTCGAAACTGAATTAGTTACCGCTTACTGAAGTGTCAATAATAGTTTAATTATTTCTTCCTTGTGACACAGGCCTGTAAAATCAACCTTGTTGATAAGTAACACAAGTCAGGCAATATGACACTGAGCCTACCAACACTGCAGTCATACATAAGAGTTTCCTCAATATTTCCTGTATATCTTTAGAGTGTGTGTGTGTGTGTGTGTGTGTGTATGTATGAGCGCGTGTGTTTATTTCCATGTGTAGCGGCAGTAGTTGACAGATTTGCATCTCTCCACAGAAACACAAAACATCCTTTTCATTACCAAGAGCAAAAAAAAACACCATGGCTGCAGCAGGCAAATCAGCTGATCTCACAATGTGTGCGCGGGTGTGTGTGTGAGTGTGTGTATGAGAGACTTCAGCATGGAGGAATCTCCCACACACTCAAAACCTCCTACATGATGTTTATAACCTTTAGCAAGACAACAACTGAACTTGGTGGCAGGAAGGAGAGTTGTATTAGGAAAGCAAACTGCGTGTGTGTGTGCATGTGTGGGAGGAAGTGTATTGTTGGTGTGTCAAAGTTTGGTATTTAGAATGTCCTGATAAGAAGATGGGAGTGATGACACGTGTGTTCGTAAGGAATAAATCGCCTCCATCGACAACATAACAAACTGCTGATGCTGTGTCGGTAATAACTCTCGGCACCCACTTCCTCCTCGGTGTAAAACTCCCAGAATGTTGAGAGAACCTCATGATGAGAAGCCACAGCCACCACTGTTTCCGTTCTGATCCATAGATATCATCAGCACAATCTGCTGTGTGTCACAGCAGAAACGCTCAGAGGTCAAAAGTGCAAACAACTGAAGTGAAGGTGAGGTGGACAGCTACACATTGCCCCTTGTAGGACAGAACAGGAGTGTGTGTGTGCGTGTGTGTGTGTGTAACCCTGAAGCAGTGGCACAGTAGCCACAGCGAGCGTCCTGTCATGTCATTTCTTCTGTCATGTTTGAGTCCTCTGTAGCCATAAGCCGCAACCATAGTTACCCTGAAGAATAAACCGTTGATTTGTTCTGACCAGCTGACAATTCGTGCTAAAAATGTTCTGGGATAAATCTAACTCCGACTCGGTCAGCAGTCACCAGTAAAGCAGGCAGCTGTATCCATGTTATCTCGCGCACTGGAAACAAGAAAGCCAAAGCAATTCATTTTCCAGTAATGTTTCCCAAACTTCCCCCTAGAATCCTGGGCCAGATCTTTCTGATGGGTCAGGGGAGGAAACATCCTGTCAACATGCTCAGACACCTTCATTAAATCCATCTCATAGGATTGAAAGAGTCTCTACTTTGCATAAATAATGCATAGATCCATGATGATCATTTAACAGTATGAGCACAGTACGTCTGAGGGCTGCTCTGATGAAAAAGCAAATTGGGTTTCATCTTTATTGTAATGTCCACATCTCACCAATAGAGGTCAATACAGATCTGATAACATGTTGTGACCACATTGAAGGAAATCAATGTTTTCTACTTCTGTCCGATTAAAGATAAAGGCATGATCTGATCTGAATGGAGTGATAATGTATTATTTGACTGACTACTTTTTTCAAAACTTGGTCCTGACGGGCTTCCCTAACTATCTAATGGTTGAAATCCACCCAACCAGGTCACTTTTGACTGTGTATGTGGCTGCAGAAAACAGTCTGTAGTTCACATTATCACATTATTCATGACTGTGGCTCTCTCAAGTGACAACATGGTCGCAGCTGTCATTAACTTTAATTGACGTATGAGGTTTTTCTCCCTGGTCAGTGTATGACCTGTGGTAAAAGGCCGTCAGCTCTGCCACTGTGTGGGGAAGCAGCGTGTAGAGCATTGTACTGCTAAACATTACAGACAGCAAGACGTACTTCAGACACCTAAAAATATTTAAACTGTAAATGTTTATACGAACGCTGTATTTTGAACTTTTTTGCCACTTTACATACTCAAACGAATATATATTTTTAGGTGTGCCTTCTTTTACGTGACTAAAACAGGTCTTCCTGTCGGTGACGTTTAGCAGTACAGTGCTCTACTTCCTGCATTGTACCCCTTGTCAAAAGACCCCAGCTACAAACCTTACCATATTTATGTACAATACACCACGGAGAACATGATCCTGAGCCAGATCAGAAGGGGAAACAAAAGTTAAGTACGATGCCTTTCCTCGTTGATCTTTATCATTCCAAACCAAGTGATCCAGGCTCGTTGTTCCTACCTTTCCCCGAGCCGAAGAAGCAGTCCATCTCCACGCTGGAACGTGAGTGGGACACACAGAGTGTGGAGCTGGGAACCAGTCCTTCCTGTGGTGGGCTGCGGTCGGTGGTTCGGACCAGACACCAACCGGGCCGCTCACTCGGCCGCTCCAACAGCTCCACCGTCTGGCCTGGAGAGAGGAGCAGACAGCTGGCTTAGAGAGTGGAACCTTCAGACAACCTCACTGTGATGGTTTTAGGAGATATTTTCTAGGTAAAGAAAACTACGAATGAGCACAAAATAAAAATGTGGAAAGAGGACAGAGGTTTCTCTCACCGGTGCTGACAGACATCTCCGTGCTGCATCCTGCCGTGAAGTCCGTGAGGACGACTGTCAGCTCACAACCACCAGAGAGCTGCAAACAGAGAGAGAGACAACACATCCGATAAGACTTCTCACCTCCAAAAAAAACCCACAAAGGGCCGTTTGTGTGTCTGAACAGACAAAACAACCTCATCTATACTTCGCACTTTCAGATTCTGACATCCTTAATCTACATTTAATCCAGCCGAGTCCGGATGGACATCAGTGTTTACACAATAAACACTGAAAATTCCATACAGAAAGTGACGAACTAGACTTGAACTTGATGTTCATGTAGCTGAGAACTTCAGGTTTAAAAAAGTGACAAAACTATCTGAACACTCAGCTGAGTAAACTTCACTTGCAGCAGCTGCACTTTGGTGTTTGTACATTTAAATCCTCTGCAGGCTGGAGGAATAGAATGAACCGGCAGCATGTGTTCCTGAGGTCTGCTTGGTTTTATGACAAAACAATGAACCTAACAGACAGGGAGAGTGCTGGACTGAACATGTACAAAACACTCAACAGGTCCTGAAATCAGTGTGTGTGTGTTTATACTCTGTATAGCCAAATACATTTCCAGGAAGTGTAAACTGGAACCATTTCTTAGACCTGAAAATTATACAACTCCATTTTCCTAGAAAGACAACCGGAGGAGCAGATGGAAATTCACACTAGCAAAACACATGCTTTTTTTTTTTTTTGAGGATGAAATTAATCGTTGAGATTAGTTTGACAAACACCCAATGGTCCATACAAAGCTTGATCCAGTTGTAAAGCTCTGCAAGTCATATTTCAATGTCTTCTGTCAACACACACACACACACACACACACACACACACACACACACACACACACACACACACACACACACACACACACACACACACACACACACACACACACACACACACACATTTCTCTATAAAGTTAAAGTCTCAGGAATAAAGAAGAACAAACCAATTAAAATATATTTAGCTGTCATCAACCAACAGTTTAATCCCCATCTTATCCTCTTCTCAAGGGCTTTACATGCGGCTGAATCCTGATAATTCTCTGGTTTGAAACAATCAAAAGTCATAAATAATTACAAATATTTTAAGGGGCTTTAAAACATTTTCAAGGCTGGAGGTGAAGACAGAGGCTGTTAAACCCTAACTGAATGTAATATACCTGACATGAAAGGAAACCCAGAAACAGATGAATCATCTTATCATTATCATTGAATATTATCAGTGTTTCACAGATAATGATTGACAGGAAATGAAGAGGAAACGACCTGAGCACGTAACCCACAGCTTTAGTCACGAAGTGGTGCCGGCGCTCGATGACCTGACTGCCATTATGGCTTAATGAACCCGTTACATAAGAGTAAACTAACATTCTCACACACAGACACACACTTGATTGTAGTACAGCTGACGTCACTTGAGACCTTTACACCCATCAAATAGCCATCGTAAGGAAAAAGTGTACCTCCAGCTGACTGAGATGAGAAGACACAGAGGAAGAAATAAGACAAACGGGCTCAGTGATAAAGCTTCCTGCACTGACGTGACCTGGACTGCTGTGTACTGTAGAAACACTGTCAGCTGATGGCTGGAAGGCTGTGTAGGCTGTCCCATGCTTTTTTTTTGTTGTTGTCATTTCACTGCTGATATTGTGGAGCGGAGATGTTTCTGACCTGTCGCTCAACTACAGGCACCAGCAACACATTCAAACTAGGCTGGTGTTCTGTGTGAACATTCAGGTCAACAGTGTGCAGACTGTGACCCAAACCACAGTATGAGCAGATGTGATCAGAGACAGAGCAGATGATGACATTTCTATCAGGACACATTTAAACGTCTAAGTGAATTACATCAAATAGATAAACTCGGTCGTTACAGTATTACAGCAGTGAATGGACACGAAAAACACAACATAAAGATGTGTATAATGGTACAAAAGTGGCTGGAAATAAAAATGTTTCCATCGTTATCTGCCTTTTCTGCTTTAAGACATTATCTTGGAAGAAGTCAGGCAGTGTGTGTGTGTGTGTGTGTGTGTGTTTTATGTGTGTAAATGAGACTGAATGAGTGTAATCAGGCGCTCACTGCCCGGCTCAAGATCTCCTGGCAACAAAGACCCCTGTTTCTGTAATGGTGCAGTTGAGTTTAGACCTGACAGATGGCCTGGACACACACACACGGACACACACACACACGGACACACACACACACACGCACACACACACACAGACACGCAGGTGTTTTCTGCCTGATTAGACCTCAGCTCAGGTTGAAGGCAGACCTGTGCTTGGCATTATGACATCACTAAACTCCATGTACTCGGTTGCCACTGCGTCCCTGTTGCTACGTTAACCTGGCCCGTACCAGACAGCAGGTATTCCAGATGCTGTGGGAGTCAATCTTTCCACAGTGTGTGAGTGCCGCCAGGCGGTGCCATGAACAGCCGTGGGAAATGTGTTTTTAATCGTCCGTTCTGTTTGCAAACACGGCTGTCCACACTTGCGTTTTGTTTACCTGCTACACAAACTGTCCACTTATTCCATATCCCATTCATCTGACTGGAGTTGGTCCATCTCTGCAGCAATGCTACAGCAAAACCTCAAATGTCAAGGGGCTGGCCAATCAAATACAATCAAGTGCACCTTCCTGTTAGATGACTTTGAAATGTGAATACTGTGTATTTTACAATTTAGCTGTCAACTCTTGTGAGAAAAGATGAAGTAGTTACCAATGACTTGTAAAATCCTGCCTGTTAGTTTTGCAAACCGCTTTTTGTTGTTTCCTGCCCAACACACCTCATTCAAAAACTCTGCTGAAACCTCATAACAACCCGGTCATTTGAATCAGGTGTGTTATCAGAGACACATGTAAAAACATGGAGGACAGGAACAGAACTGAAATAGAAAAAAAAGACTGCTCTAGCTGGACTCTCTGGATCAAATTCATTATCTCACTGGAACCTTAAAACAACATGTTCCCACCAACGCGGTTCCTGGCACTGTTTTGTCACAAGCTTACACCTTTATTGTCCCCCATCACTGTTAATGAGACGTGGGAGGAGGTCTAATCAGGCAGATTAACTGGAAATACCTGAGTGGCTGCCAATAACTGTAAGAGCTGATCCAACAGGCACCTATAGATTCACTGTATGTCAACATCCCTCTTTAGATTTAAGAAGACATATTGAAATAGCTTCTTTTGTCCGTCCAACAGTCCAAACCTTCATTAAGAAGGTGGAACCACCACCTTGAAAAATGACTGAAACAGTTCAATCAATTATCAACATCACTAGTGTTTCAGGTTTTAAGGCCAGGAAACTGTTAAGTGTGATGGTCCTTCAGCTGATGGTAAAATCAATTAAACAGATCACACGTATTACTTAACGTGGAGAGATGAGACGCTGGCAGAACAACACTGATCTGAGTCGGGTTAGAGCTGGTCGGCTACATCAGGTATGTCAACAGTTCAAAGCTCATTACTACCATGAACATAACACCAGAAAGACACCTTAACTACAGCACAGTTAGTCAATTCAGTATTGGTGTTTTTTTTTTTTTTTTTTTTTCTATCCTATATACATTTTCTATGATATTATTCTATATCATATTATACTTTTCACAGAAATGTTGATACTTTTGTAGGATATTTTTAAAGCTCACTGAAAAAGGTTTGGTTTGATAAAAAAAATAGCCAATTTATTAGCAATTCAAATCTGCAAAAACAGTCGAGTAAACCTCAGGTGGAGAACATGTCCCTCTGTGTGATGTCAAAAGACATGAAAACAAGACATTCTCTCTGTAGGATTATCATCCCTGGTTTAATGTGCATGTGACTGGGAAACGTAGGATAGGGATAGGATAGGGCACCCACTTATTGGATAAACTGTCATCAATCCCACCTCTTCAGACACGGCCCAGAGTTCACAATGAAGTGTTAGCAGCCCTCTCAGGACCCAGGACCCCAGGGTACCGTGGCCTGTGCCTCTACATGCTGCTCTGCTAATATATTGTCATTGTGCCCATTCAAAGATGTCAGTGTATCAATGCATCAATATTTGTAATGTGATATTGTATTAATTCATGTATTTGATATGTGTTATCAGCTAAAAGCTGACAGGGAAACCTTGTTAAATCTGTAAACCTGAGTTGTTGTTGTTGTTGTCCCGTCTTGTGATAAATAAAAGTTTGACCGTGTTTGACTGTCTGTGTTTCCTGTACATTTTACAGTTCGGTCACTGAACACTAATGCTTCACATAAATTGAATTAATATGTGTATAAAGGACCCACACTTTCCTCATCAGGAAGGGGTTTTACTGTGTTAAACATTGTACTACCTTTACTAATTAAAAATATTAACACTAATATTTTGAGCTATAATTATAATCTTACTCAAACATTGTGAAAAGTGAGACTTAAGACAGCAGTGTGTGTGTGTGTGTGTGTGTGTGCGTGTGTGTGTGTGGGTGTGTGGGTGTGTGTGTGTGTGTGTGTGTGTCCGTCATATGATCCATTTCGTAGCACTAAACCAAACCACATATGCATGCATGCTCTAGCTTGTGATGGTCATATGTTAGACCAGAGGAAGATAGCCTGAAGCAAAAAACGATTGGAAGCTGCAGAAATCAGGAAACTTCGTGTCATTCACTGGATGATAGGATCGGTAAGATTTTCTTTTCTTAGCGATGGATGGATCTGAAATGTACTCTGTGTCCACTGCTGATTTTACTCATCAGCAGCCATTTCAGTGAAACCTTGATGAATTGATCATTTAAAAAACTATATTATACAGCTATAGTTTTGGCTGAATACAAAAACATTGCATGGTTTACCAAGACAGCATTCAGTTTGATGATGTTGATTTAAAAAGGAGCACTCTTAAGTTTTGGAAGAAGAGAAAGATTTTCAGTGGCAGATTTTTTTTTTTTAAACTAAATCAACAAACTCTTGTTTTCATGACTGAATAAACAAACACAATTTTACACTGCTGACACTGACTATGTGTGGCGGACCCTGCCACCTTTTTAGCTTCAAACAGTGTTCAGGGACCTTATTTTCCTCTGAGAATGGCTTGTTTTACTGGACTTGTATTATTACCTCATAAATACTGTAAACTGTGAAATGTGTTCTCCAAAACTACATAGTGCCCCTTTAAAAAGCTCTTGGCACAAAGGCTCGATACAGCTTCATGGGGAGATGAACACATCCCTGATACACAAGTGAAAGAGGACTGGTTTGAATTATCACAAGAAACACACTGTTATAGTAAATGATACAACTCACTGAGTAAATTACTGCTGTTTCTCAAATTAAATGTGTTGATGTCAGCTGTGGAAAGTATTTCACCACTGGAAAGACGGTCTTTTCATAACTCTGGGCTGTCTGTGCAGTAGAGAGTCGCTGCTGAAATCGGCACTACCAAATAAAAAAAAAAAAATTAAAAAAAAGTGGATGCGGTTTTCTCTGTTGCACAGGAGGCAGAAAACCTACAACAACCAGAATGCACCGCACTGCACAAGACCAATGAACACACCCTTTGTTGAAGATTGTAACTCAAATAAATCACCGGAAGAAAGGTGCAACACAGCCATGACTGAGCCCTTCGTCAACTGATAAATTCTCCTACTGTGTTCACATTTAGCTGGTAGCATTTTTCGCACATATTGCATATTGCTTCTGACAGCGTATCAGTTTGAAATACTGTAGCCACGGTGAGCTGTTAGAGGAAGAGCTGCATGGAACAGGTTGCACACCTCTGACTACTCAGCCAGGTGACCGACTCCCTCCACTGCTACGTTCAGCCTCTTGCCGTGTGCAGCATACAGTCAAATCATGGTTGGTCACAGAGTGATGGAAAATGGACAATTCCTATAAAAACCTATGGTATTAAACTGCACGTGCTGTTATCTTAAACTCTTGGCATCACCAAATCAACCAGGACTGAACTCTTGAGGACGACAGTCATGAAATTCTTCTACCTAACGGAGGCTTTTCACCAGAGCTAGACACACGCAGCGACACAGTAAGTTGAGGCCAGACAAAACACACAGACGGATCAATTCATGAAATCAGATCTTTGACGTGACGGGACGAAAGGAACGGCATGCCTGTGTGATGGCTTTGATTGGTCTGACTCAGTCACGCTCATTAGTGCGGTGCGAGGTCACCGGAGTCTTTGAGAGAAGATGTGCCAGTTTTCCAAAAAACTTCCAGCAAAATAACGATTCAAATAAATACTAGCCTGTGCTGTAGATTATTGAGATTACCATTAATTTGAAAAATCTGCCATTTTCATTGCCTCATGACTTCTGTGGGTCCCTCTCACACACAGGGCTTCTGTGGAGAGCTGTAGTAGCTGCCAGGGAGCGACTGTTGTGCAAAGAAACATAAATCAGAGTGACAGTGCAGGCTCATGTGTGCGCAGCATCTTTGATCATCAAGGACCACCAACCCCGTCTCTGAGGCATTACTCTCATATGTAACTCATTTGCAATATTTATACACACTGGCAGCACTGTGTAAGAAGTGAGCCACTTTCTTACACCGCATCGCCTGACTACAACACTGGAAATTGAGTCTCTGTCTTCTCCTTTAAGTCTGATTTGATCTTCTTCCCCCAAACTCAAAATGTTTTGAGTTTGTTCAACATGAGCATAAACACATTACGCACGGCCTTCTTACCAGAAGCCAATATAGCCGAGGGCACTAGTTAAAACCCTGACTGTTGATGTTTTTAAAGATAGTTAGGAAACAAAATATGGGTGGCATCACAGATCTTGATTTGGCCATTGCAAAAAATGTATGAACATATCTCTTAAGAGAGCAGTGTAATGTTTCTATTGTCTTATTCTAACTAACTAAAACTGTTATTTTGTCACGACTATAGCCATAGATGCCTCAATCGCAGCTACAGATGAAACGTCTTGCCGCCTTTGAGCAGTTGAACAGTGTCTGTTAGCATCATTTTCATTTTAACAATCTTTGACAACTCTAAAAATCCAGCACGGTTCGCTTGTCAAAGCTGAATTTACAGCTTTTAAGAAATGACACATCCAGCACATGTGCGAAAATGATAAAAAGCGCAACTTGCAACACATAAAATCAAGTCTAGACTGGTTTAATTATATAATACAAAAGGTGCGATTCATAACGGTGTTTTATGTGTGAGTGTATGTTATACAGCCCGCAGATGTATACATTTAAGGGGAAAATACATGCGGTTACAACAACAGTCAGACAGTGAATACTGGAATGAATATGACGACTTCCTGGAGTGGAACTCATGGAAAAATCCCCCAGGCCCCGATTCTGAAAAGTGGGTAACTGCAAATACACCTCTATTTGAGGAAAACCCCTCTCTGTGTGCCTAGCTGCCTGTAGTCTCAAAGAAACAGTCTGGTTTTAAGATAATGTTACCTCCTCATAACACTCAGTTAATCTCTCAAACACTGCATTTCATGAAAACCTATTCAGATGTCTTTCTAGTGTCAATTCAAGAGCTGGAGTTCTATCAACAAACTCTACCAGCACCACACATCATGGTAATACGAACCAGGCCAGGCAGAGCAACTGCAGGATGTCTTGCCATCCATCCATTTGTACACATGAAGATGCTCATTATAAGACTGTTATAAGAAGTAACACACACCACGTGTTGTGGTGAGGAGCTGTTCACTGGAAGTACATTTGAAAGCAGGGGAAACGTGTTGCGCACTCCGGCTTCTCTTTATTCGGAGGATGGTTTGTCCCTCAAGCCTTCAACAATCATGAAGACCCGAGGGCTCAATGCAAAAGCAGCAGGAGTGTGCTCCAACGGCGCATGTTACGTTAAGTTCAACAGTAAGAACCTGTTTGTTCCCATTGGAGCAGAACCGGATCACAGGAACCAGTCAGACCACTCCTCCATCAGACTGGCTGAACATACAGGAGCTAAGCAGTGACATATCATGTCTGCAACACGGCCAGACGGAACGGATGATGAATCCTGCACGGGAGGCAGGGTGACCAATCAGACTGCCCGCTGCTCTGCAATCCAAGAGAAGATATATACACAACAGGGAAAGCTAAGAAACTGTTGCGAAACCGCTCAAACCTAACATAAACCTAAAAACAGCAACACTGAATTCTCTAAGAGCAAACAACCAAATCACAGTGCAGGTTTTAAACATGAGGTGCACTGGCTTGCTATTATGTGCTCCAACGGTAAACGGGAGTCAGTGAAACCATATCAGAAGCATCCATACTACCTTCTTTAACAACCCCTGCACCTACTTCTTTATACCCATAGGATGAGTTGGGATGGTGAGACAACAGCATTGCAAATGCAAAATGTTCATCTTAATAATCATTAGCCAGTGATATGTGACAGCTGTGTAACTAATTGCCGTGTTATGCCTTTTGGAAGCCAAAACTCTCTTAACACAGCACTCTCTGGAAAAAGTCATTTAAAGCCCCAGAGTCTTGTTACTAGTGAGTGTGTCCACAGATGGATTACTGCGTGGTCAACAGTAATAGAGGCATAGGGAGCTGAGCCAGGAGGCACAGGCAGTCGATCTACGTTCCAACCCTCAGTGTAGCCGTGAGCTCTGGGTGACCGAAAGAACAAGATCCCAAATAAGAGCGGACAATACGAGTTCCCTCTGTACGGTGGCTGGGCTCAGCCTCATTAGATGAGGAGTTCAGAAATCAAGAGTTATCTCCAGGTAGAGCCGCCACTTCTTCTTCTTCTTCTTCATGTCAAAATGAGCCAGCTGAGGTGGCTTCTGCATCTGATCAGGATGCTTCCTAGGCACCTGGCTTTGGAGATTTCTAGGCATGTCCAACTGGGAGGACATCCTAGGTGGACCCAGAACACACTGGAGGAGTTATACGTCTCATCTGGCTTGGGAACAACTTGGGATCCCTCAGTGGCAGCTGGAAAATGTTGCTGGTGAGAGGAAAGTCTGGACTATCTTACTTAGCCTAGCATTGCAATCTGGCCTTGGATCAGTGCCAGACAATGGACAATCCTCAGACGTCTTCAAAGTGTTTAATCATTTCCTTTTTCACTGCAGGTAGAAATTCAGAACACCAGTTCTATTTTGTTAATAGCAGTTAACCTGCTTGGTCAGAATGCTATTCAACTTTTTTGAAAACATTTGATTTTGTCAAACAAACAAAAAAGAAAATATCTTGAAAGTCCATCAAAAAAAAAGGGGAAAAAAAGCCAAAGTGAAGAATGATGGGGCCATTTATAGATGTTCTAAATACTACAGTGGGTTCTTTTTTTAAACTGTCGATACTTCAAATAACAGGCTGACAGTGTGCTGTGAGAGTAGTATCTAAATCTGACATTTTAAAAAAGGTTCATCTTTGACTGTTAACGCACAAACTACATATGAGCTGTGTCAACGTCAGTGGTCAGCAGTGTGGAAGGAGTGCGGTGCATTAACTCAGCAACATGCCAGCTTGAGGTCCCACATCCAGGGCAGAACGCAATGACACATTTAAATACTCATTTCTGTCCTTTCAGAATACTTGCATCGCACTCAAACTGTCAAAAAAAGTTCAATCCCACTGTGAGTCCATGAGTGTGTTTACACTGTTTATCCAGTTTGTCTCTACACTGTAATCTGAATTAAACTGACTGCAATCAGCCGTCTGGACGCTCACATTTCAGTTATCCCATCTCTCTCTGTGGCAGCTAATGGTCTGTTTCCTGTCTGTCTGTCTGCCTGGCACATATACACACCCTGTGTAACCATTAACCTCCTCCATTACACACACATACAGACACAGACACACAATTCCTCCCATAGTCTGTCTTTACAACATGCTAAGTGAAAGTCAACATTACGTATGATCTGGATTAGCATCTGAATCAGTGACCAAACCTCAGCAGCAACCAACGACCAAAACTCAAAACACTCCTTCTCAGATTTCACATTAAAACGAAGTGGCAATTCAACCCCATGGAACTCTTCACGGCTGCACATTGACCTCTTTTTATGATCTTCACTGAAGCAGCGTTATCTTCATAGGCTGAACTTGCAAACTTAAGCTGAACATAATTTTTTTTTTAATAAAATCAAATCACACAGAACTCTCCCAGCAGCTCCGGTCTCATAGAAGATCCATTCACAACAGAGGAGTGTGCAGAGTGAACAGAAAACAAAGTTTGGAAGGACTGAAGTGAATCTGTTTGTGCTCAACTCAATTACTGTCAGTAATACACACAGGTACTTTAATATTGGTCAATGGTGGTAAACAAACATACCGCTGGCTAATTCACACAACTTGTTTATTGAGACTAAGTAGATTTTGCCCTCTGTGAAATCATGACAGATGGAATATTTCTACCTGCTATCACAGCTGTTTGTAAAAGATTAACTTCACTCCTCTCAGTTTGTTAACACATTGTGGGTCATTTATCTTTTATTTCACTGTATTCTCACTGCAGAAATTATACTTCTATAACAGCAAGATCAAGTTAAACATGACAGTGCTACATCCAGACAAACGGCAGCATATTATTCATTAATATAGAATGAAAAAGGCTGACTTGTCGTCAGTAGAGTGTGTGAGCAGCTAGTAAACAGTGTGTAATCCAGCAGTTTGTACTCACTCTGCTGCTCTCTTTGAACAGTTTAAAGCTCATCCACTTTGGCATGTCTCCCTCTCCTCTTCTGTCTCCCTCTCTGTCGCTCTCTGTCTTTGACAACTCCCTCGTTTGTGTCTCTGCCACACACACAAACACGCCCTCACACACACTGACTCTCTCTCTCCCTCTCTGAACAAACAGCCGTTTGATGGGAACGCCACTCAGCTTGGTGTGTGTGTGCGCGTGTGTGTGGGTTAGTGTGTTCACATTTCTCCCACTCCATGGAAGTAACTGTGGCACTAAAAACTGCAAGAAACTGTGTGTGTGAGTGTGTGTCATATGACCAGCAGCTGGCTACTGTACAGCTTCAGTCTGAACCCAACACTGAATGCATTTGATTCATGAGAACACACACACACACACGCCAACAATTGCTCGTGATATAGATGAGTTGGAACTGTGCGCTGGGACACCAGTGAGAAAGTCAAGTACATCTTCATCTGAACATGATACACTGCTCTGCGCAACATTATCAAACCACTGTGATATACAGTGTGTTAGCTGCCACCCATCAGAAGATGTTGAATATTACTCCACTTTGACAGACATTGCCATTGCGATATCATTTGCAATGACGGGGAATGATCATGTTTCCATGATTATCATTGTTTTCACTGAACAAACTATTAAAATCACAGTGATGTTTTCTTATGTCTAGAGAACCAGATTCTCTGCAGCGCCACAGTACTTCGTTACTGTGCTGTTTGTCACACAATGTATCAAAAACACTGCAGAAGCTGTGATTTGTACATTTCAATAATAATTCATTCATTCATTGTGTATCCCTACTTTCATGCAACCCTTGTTTAGGAATGAATGCAAACGTTCCAGCCATATACAGTCAATAGGGCCTATATAATGGGACAAAACCAAAGAGGTTTGCCAACACCAGCTAAAGAGATCAGACAGGGAGATTCCCTGTCGATTTGGCCGGCATCCGAATGCAGAAGTACTTGTAGACACTTCCATGTGACATCAATGCCAAGTATGTCACATCTACAGTTAAATGGACATACAGTTCTCTTGATCTATGTGATCTAAAAAACTTGTGACTTGTAAATCAGAGGGAAATGATCAGTTTTAATTCTTAAAGCGTGGTCCGGCAGCACTTACTTGTATTAAGCCGTCAGTTCAGCTGAGTTACGTTTAAGAAAAACGTTCTGTACCCCTATTGTTTTACTTTTGGGTTATTTCCCATTCCAGATATTTCTGTTTAAGTTGCAAAAGATGGAGATATCTCCTCTTAGATCTGTTCTGCTAACCCAACATGGAGATGAATGAAATATAATCTGGGGTGCTGAAGATAGTGAGAAATGTTATAGTCAATAAGGACTAGAGCCCTGCTAGCAGCTCTATGAGGCTTTACTTATGCACAGCTTTGCTTTGGGCTAAAAGCTAATGGCAGCATGCTAGCATGCTAATGATTGTAATGCTAAAATACAGATATTAAGCATTTAGCTTCACTAGGATTTATCATGAGGGACAAGCACATGTATACCAAATTTCATGGCAGTAAATCCAAATGGTGGGGGGATCTCTTAAGACATTAACTCTTTGAGGGCATTAATTGCACCAAATTTAGCCTGAAAAATATTTCAGGCTGGACTAAAGCAGAACGACCCACCAACAGACCGGCATTTATTGTATGTATTGCTAAACATCGCGAGAGGCAAGTAATGTGGGGGCTGTCATTTGTGATAACTAGTCTTCATTGCAAAACAAAACAAATCCCTCTCAATAGACTCAAGCCAAGCTTTATAGGTCGCTTTCATTGGTTTAAGGCACAGGGATAAAAATGGCCCCTTTCCAGCTAGTAATGCATATTCAGTCCCACAGGAGTAACGAGCGACTAAGTTTTATTGGCTCTCGCTCACAGAAAAACACCATTTTTGCTCTAACCGAAGGCGAAGATTAAAATAAGTGTTTGTCTTTTGACCAACAGGGATTTGGTAGAGCCATGAAGGCTGCCAAGCCGTCAACCACTGGCATGGCGCTTTAAATAACAACATCCAGACCACAGACTGAACCACAGCTGACTCATCGCGCCAAAAAAACGTCACAGAAAAGACTTATTCCACACAACGTCACAGAACTGACTTATTTCACAAGAGTTTATAGAACTGGCTTGAACCTCAGCATGTTAACAAAACATCACACAGCTGGCAAGTCCAGAGTCACATCGTTACACTGGTATAGAGCAGTACTACAGTGCTAAACGACAAAAACGGTCGCTCGTGGGTGGCTTTTAAAATGAGCATATGACTGTTTGAGAAGGGTTTAGGGTTTGGTTGCTATCTGGCTTAAGGGAACTAAAACCACTTGACTGAGGTCAGAGAAAGGTCACCTTCATGGCTAAAACAACATGGACAAAAAAAAAAGGTCAAACCATGATCTCCAATGTCAAAGTGTATGTCCAACCCCAACATGACCTTTTGCTGATTAGAGGGGAAAGTCATTAGTCACATGACCACAAGAAGTCAACTGACAGGAAAACGTGAAGAAAGTTTGTGCTGTTGTATTTCCAGTGAGAACTTATCAGGTTTGTTGTTTAGCTCTGTAAACCAGGACAATGGACTGGGTCTAAACCACCACTGAAAAGGGTTCTGATGTGCAGACTTAAATTGAGGGATGCTGCATCGATGTTGTGTGAATGTGAATCCTTTTATTGTCCTTCTGCGGTGTCAAAAATGGGAAGACTGTGTTTATACTAAATGAACAGTTTACTTAAAAATGAGAATTCAGTCATTATCTAATCATCCTGACGCAGATGGAAAGATCCCCAAGACAAGAAGAACGAGACCTTGCGATCTCTGCATACCTCTGCTACCCCAAAGCTTGTGTGAGACATAATCACCAGCCATCCAGGCATACAAGTCCAAAAGAAGTATATTTGTGGATCGTGGGTCAAATTACATTCGTCCTTTGTAGTGCCCTCTCTCTTCTGATAACTTAAATTCACAGCAATTGTGATAGAATGACATCAGTGGATACACATCATCCTCTTAAAAACAGTACTGACAGTTCACCTGGGATGGACAGAGCCAGGTGAGATTCATGTTCACTTAGAGAGAGCTCTGATACAACTTGATTGTAGATAGAACAGTTTACATGAAACTGTGTACAGGACCCTGGGTGGACGCCTGCTGCTGCTGTCATTGGAGTAATCATCAATATTCAGACTGAAATTAAATAAGTAAATTACAAAACAATATTACCAGGGAGATCAAATAAAGTCTGCTCTCGTGGGGGCTATGAACAGAATCCAGTTGTTCCAGATTTGATCAAATTTGTCCTTTTGGATTCTTAATTGATAGGCAAGTTTTTTCCATCCTAAATATCTCTAAAGTAATTCCAATCCGATCATCCAGGGTAGGCTGAGTCGGGCTTAACCATATCCTTGTAATTGTTTTCTCACTTGCCACCACAAGTAGTTGCAACAGCTTTACCTCGCTCCTTCGTTTCAAAAAAGGGACAAGGCCCAGATATAAAACATCAAAAGCCAGAGGTATGAGAGTGTTAAAGACCTTGCTTAAGGAAGCCTGGATACCCTTCCAGAAAGCATTTAATTTGGGACAGTCCCAGAAGATATGATAATGATTAGCAACAGTCGAGCCACATTGTCTCCAGCATGGCACATGCGCACCTTTATACCTCTCCTGATATGGTGTCCTGACATATCTAATAATATTCTTCCAGCAGTGCTCTCTCCAGCTCATGGAGCTGGATGTTGTCCACTGGAAGGACCAGATATCGATCCACAACTCGTCAGAAATCTTAATCCCCGATTCCCTTTCTCGTTTACCTTTAATTTAAAGAGTGTTATTATCATTAGCATGGGAAAGGGCTGTGTATAGTTTTGAAATGGAGTTAGAGGGGGTCATGGCATTTTTCAGAATGTGGTAAAACTCTGAAAAGAGGTGAACAATTTATAATCTAAATTGAGGACACTGATCGTTTGATAATTCCCGCATTCTCGTCCATCTTTCCCCTCTTTCAGGATAACTGACATTGTTGCCTCCCTCCACGAGGGCGGGGTTTCTCCCTCCTGTAGAATATAGTTTAATGTCATTAGCAGTAGTGGAACTAGTTCTGTCCTCAGGCCATACCACTGAGAATTGTAGCCGTCTGGCCCAACTGCCTTTCCTGCTTTTGTCTGGTGATGGCTGCATTAATTTCCTCCACTGAAATACGGTCAATCTTAAAAGTCGTCACAATTATGCTTTTATACGAAGGTTTGACTCGGGTGCATTCACAAAAAAAGCTGAGGTTGCATTTTGAGAGTTTCGCTTTAAGGTTTTAATTCCTACATAAATCTAAACAATATAGATGTTAAGATGAAGCCTGATTACTGTCAGAGTTAACATCAGCACACTGAACTCCTTGTGTCCTGTCCGCTCTAATATATTGGAGCACAGAGAATACTTAATAAAAAATGTGCACTGTCCAAAACAGGCTGCTTGAACTAAACCAGTGACTGCCACAAAATGCAAGATGAAGTATGTCTGCGGTGTGTGTAAAGTGGTGGAGAGAAACATAGAGAAAGAACAGCAAAAGGAGAAAGAGAGGCAAACAGAAAAACCCAGCAAAGAGAGAAAAACAGGAGGGGGAAAAAAAAAAAAAAGGATCCAGTCGTCACATAAAAACTCCTCCAAAAACCACCAGAAACAGTAGCTTCCCACCCCGTCCACACACACACACACACACACACATCCTCTAGACCCAGACAGCCAGTGGAACATCTGACTACACCAACGCCGGGTTGTTATTATAGTATATGGGAGAGAGAGTTATATACGTAGGCAGAGAAAAAAAAAACAGTGAGACAGAGAGAGAGAGAGAGACAGATGGGCGAAAACTGAGAAAGTGAGAGAGAAAAGAGAGATGGATTGCAAAACGAGCAACTAATTGCAGGTGTGGGTGTGCATCTAGTGAGGGTAATTCACTGTCGGATTACAGAGGGCGCAGACAGAGAAAACGGAGCAAGAGGTAGGAAAAAAGAAAAAAAAACAGGAGGAAAAAGACTACAAAACAGGGCAAGGCAGAGCAAGGTATGAAGAGATGTATGGGAAAAGGCGAGGAGGAGGTGGAACAGTGGTCAGTGTCTTTAGAAGCAACACTTGAACCTAACCTCAGCATTGCTGATGCAGTCAATCTGTGCCATTATTAGCTGAGCAATACCCTTATGTCCTTGTTAAGAGGTGGACAGCCTCTGACAACCCAGAGGACCAACAATGATTTTAAATCACCACATTATACAAGATTAATTGCCTGTTTTACCATCTTTTACCATTTAATTGTTACACTTGTTACCAGCACACACAGGTCTCTCACAGGACGTGGAGCTGGAAAGCGTTTCTTTCCGTCTGTCCTCTCTCACCTGTGCAGTGAATTGTTCCTCACACAGATTCAGCTCTTTGCGACTGACTCACTGAACGTGTCGCAATGGGAAAAACTCTTTTCTCCCCGGACTATAGCTGCCCTGATTACTGAGTATCGTATGTAGAATCACTGTCACATTCTGACAGTCAGAATCTTTTCAAATGCATTTAATGAGCAAATGGTTTGAAGAACAGCAGGAACCTCATGGTGGCTGAAACAAAACAGTGTGTCTCTTCTTCTCCCTCAAAGGGAGAGGGAAAGGTTTCATTTTCAGTGTTGCTACTGTATCTTGTTTGAAACAATAATCTGGTGATTGGTAAGCAACAGAAGCTTCAACCCCTTCAGCTTTGCCAAGAGTACACTTAGGACTGGCTCAGGGTTTAAAACAACATGCCTGATCCGATCACTGACTCACTAACCCTCATATCTCGACTTGTTTCATTCCAGAATACACAAGAAATGGTCCTACTCCTTGATAATAAATCTCTGGAGGCCTGGCAGAGCTGCATGAGCGCAACAAAAGGGAGCACCACCGCCCTCCACATACAGGAGATAACAAGCCCTGCCATGCTTCAACTCCATGCTGGGAGAAAAATACAGTCTCAAGTCCAGCCGAGTCTCCAATGCCAGTACAGTTATCCACAACTAATTAGTACTTCAACTATAGATAAATAGATTCCGGTGTAGTAAATTAGGACTCGGCTCTAAGGGGACGGAAAGGGAGAGTAGTCATTTTAAAAATGTATTTGTCATGTTTTCCCAAAAGAGGATGAAATCCCTTCACAGAGCCCTGTTCATGATTGCTTTTTACGATACACAGCACTGTCCTGTATACTGCCAAGAGTTCTCCAAGTCAGTGTACAGCCCAATTAAAAACTGTAATAAATGGAAAAACTAATAACACACACACACACACACACACACACACACACACACACACACACACACACACACACACACACACACACACACACACACACACACACACACACACACACACACACACACACACACACACACACACACACACACACACACACACACACACACACACACACACACACACACACACACACACAGCAGCTCACAGTGAAAGCTGTGCTCTGCTGTGTCAGCATATGAAACAGGAGACGTATCGAAACAACAAGCTGTGTTTTTGTTCTTTGACGTCTCAGGAAAACAGAAGAGGAGGATCCAGAAATAGCCAGCGAGAGTTTTGCAAATCCTAGAAACAATAAACTGGACCAAAAGGACAACACACCCACACTGAAAAAAGGCTGGAAAAAAAAAGCAATGATCATGTTTTCATTGGACAGGAGGAGGTGGGGACACAGATACACAGTATAAATGCAGGTCATGGTGTTCATTTCGCATTTGGATGCATGTAATGTGCACACACACACACACACATTTTGTACCAATATAGACAAACAGACAGAACATTGAGAGTGAAAGAGTGATAGAGAGATGACAGGGACAATGTTAGAGTTTGTGTGTGTGTGTGTGTGTGTGTGTGTGTGTGTGTGTGTGTGTGTGTGTGTGTGTGTGTGTGTGTGTGTGCATGGTGCTGACATTTAGAGTCAGAGTAGAGTGTAGGCGTAGGGCTGCACAGTGAAAAGGCCACTCTGTGTAACACTGCAATGGGAGGCCATGACGGACATCTGTTGGGGTAGTGTGTGGGTGGGTGGATGTATATGTGTGTGTATGTGTGCAGCAGTGAAATGGGAGGCACTGTATTAAAAGTGGATAACATTCAGTTAAAATCAAAACATCTTACTGTTGTAGAATTGCATTACACCAAACTCCATTCAAAACATGCTATATGGATGCTTTGTTGCTAATTTGCAAATTAAGCTGCTCTACAAAACTTATATGAAGACCTTTACACAAAGCACCATCAGTGACGCTGCGATTCAGCACACATGTAATCACCCAATCCAATCACATTTTGTCAGTCATACACTGTTCACACCCTGTTGCCCTTTTGCCTTAAAAAAAGAAGTTACCATTTAATCTACTTGGTGCAGAGTCAAAATGTGCAAATGTGCATGCATTTACATTTAGATCAAATACAAAATTGGCCTCCACTTCAACAAAATAAAAAGGGAATAGGAGTTCTGTATCATTTGTGCACAAAAATTCTGGTTGACTTTCAAAATAAAAGCTCAAAGATGGGCTTACTTGGATGCGAGAGGCTGGTTGGTATGTGTCATTAGCACAGACGCCTGCACATAACCTGAAGAGGTTTTTCATTGTCCACAGCTTCTCTGCTCACATGGTCGCATCACTGGATACTTCTCATACACACACACACACCTTCAAGACACACACATGACCTCAACCTACACAGGAACTTGATAATGAGCATAGAAACACACAGTCCTTCTGCCACTGGAACACACACGCAACCCCTGCTCCTGCCAGTTGTAGCTGCATGGGAGACCCTGTAGCTCTGACACAGCTGTGGGTCATCAGCTCGTCACAGGCCACAGATCGAGTCTCAATCAGCTGCCTTCACCGCCTCCTCTCTCCTTCCTGAGTGTGTATTTCCTACCTTGTCGCTGTCTGCAGTGTTCTGGGATGTCCTGGAGGCGATGGAGATGGTATCTGGTTGGCTGCTGCCGTCTCCCTGACTGTCTCCATCTTCACCTCCCTCCCTGAACACACACACACACACACACACACACACACACACACACACACACACACACACACACACACACACACACACACACACACAATCAGAATGAATATCTTTGTTTTATACACAAACAGTTTCAGTGTGGGAATAGACAACACTGATGTTGTAGATACGGCAAAGTGACCACCTCTGCTCAAATGTTGTTTTCAATGTTAAAAAGGTTGCGATGTGCTGCGACACTTTTTACCACAGCGATAAGGTTTCTACCCGCAGGGCCACTGTTTACAATGCTGACGTTTCTAGTTGTGGCAACAGTCGAGGTGGGAAAAAGTCCCAAATCTTCTTGTTGCACAACAGGAGCTAGCTCAAACAACAGGCCTGATACAGGCTGTATATTTCACTGAATTCACACAAGATTCACTCAGCCACCGAGGCTTAGTAGCATGTGGAACATTTTGCAAATAACAGCGGTGTATTTTGTGTTTGAGAAGAGAAACATACTGCCCAGCAGACAAAGAGTGAGTTTAGATTTCTGCGGATCAGCACTGGATGCTACAAGAATACAAAAAATATAATTCTAGGTTGTTTTGTGCTTAATAATCTATATATATTTTTTTTTTTGCACCTTCCAGCTCTACATGGGTTGTTCGGACCATGAGAAGGCTCAGATGTAGTACCCCAGCTGTTCTGGTCACCAGCTAAGCCAAATGAATGTAAATCAATGTGGAGGGCATCAAAACTAATTAAACAGAGTGATTATAGTTGGTGCGCAGTGGAAATCTTTAAACAAGTTTTATCATTATGCTCTCTGGGTGTTGATTAAATATTATCTGCTCTGCCTTTTCCAACGTTTTGTGCACAGATACTTTAATAATAATGGTCTAAAATGAGGCAAAATTCCTTTTTTTTTTTTTTATTTGAAAATGTAAAATCTTCTTGGGGAGGCGTCTTAAACCCTCCACAAATACGTGCCCCTTAGCCTTCAACACACCTCAGGACAACACTGTCTTCTACATTTCCTTTCTAATGACTCCTGTTGCATGAAGGAGGTGATACAGACCTCAGACAACATTTAATGAGTAATTTCTTAATTTCTCAGGTGGAGTTGAACTGCGGCCATACTGAATGTTCTTCACCATTTGTGCATATTTTATCACTACTAGTGTTTTTTATGACCGTTAAGTATTTGCATCAACATAGAAACTTCTTGCTTTAAAATCCCATTTTCTTTTAAAGAATGTGAAATGTGTGTGTGTGTGTGTGTGTGTGTGTGTGTGTATGGGTGTGTACTTGTTTACCTCTTGGCGTTGTTCCTGGGTTTGGTCAGTGCTGGTGTTTTAGGCAGATGAACAGGTTCTTTGAGCGCCCCCTTCAGGTGAGTCATCCTCTCCTGGATCACCTCCCTGATATTTTTAATCCACTCCTGCTTAGCCTCCATACTGGACGCCTTAAGGAGAAGAAAAACTGTTGTGAACACACCATTGTAAACTAGTAGTAAACCAGTATGTACCAGTACGTAATCATAGCAGAGAAAGTCATCTATGTAAAACCTTTTTTCACTTACTTTGAGCACAGTTTTATTGTCAGAGGAGGGGGTTCTTCCTGCCCACAGCGCAAATTTACATGGATCGCCCTCAATGTGCTCAGTCACACCCAACTCTGACGTCTAAAGGACAGCAGGGGGAGAATATTTTTAAAAATGTGTGAGTTCATGCTGCTGCACTCATGTGAACGAGAGCAAGGTTAAAACCATGCATGGAAGCACACACACACACACACACACACACACACTGACCAGTAGTTTGTTCTTGTATTGGTACTTAGTTCTGCCAGCTGAGTCTTTGATCTCCTTGCTGAAGACCAGGGAGAACTCAAACAGGAAGAGGTGTCGATCTCGCCCCTTCCTGATCAGTGAGCGTGGATCCCAAACCTGGAAACTGTCCTGCAGGATGAGCTCACCCTGCACCTCCAGGTTCTCCTCAAACCCTGAGGGAGAAGGAGGAGAGGGTAAGACTAAAAATCAAGCAGGCAGCTGAAAGCCTAATCACACATTAGGTGGGATATAAAGCAAATGTGTGGTATGCCTCAGACTGTATATAAAAATATATACATTTTTGAAGAGAAGTGACAGCTTTTACAGGCGTTCTCATACATTTTGGTACAGCATTATGGACAGTATCTTACCCTCCAACATGGCGAGATGCATGGCATCATTAGCTCTCTTGGGAACACCGAGCATCACCTCCAAACCATCTTTAATCTCTCCCTTACCCTCCTCACAACAAGACAGTAGCTCCTGCAGGAAAAGGAGGCAGCCTGTTAAATGTGGACAGGCGGCGTAACAGAGTGATGTATGACATCTCCAAATTCAGACTGTAGTTCGCAGTGTGACTGCAGTCTCATCAGTGATATTTGGTCGGATCGGCCCCAGTTGATGATATTATCAGACCTGTCATTAACCCACTCTGAAGTGTTCTTTCATTTTCTGGAGGCATCTCTTCATCAGAAGTCATAAAATAGACATACAGTTTGTTGGGTTTTAGAGTGTTTCTTTCCATGTATCTGCCATTAAATTCAATACAGCTGACACCACTGTCCAGCACCGAAGCAAGATTCAGTGACATAATGACCTTACCTTCTTTTTTAAGTATATATATATATATATATATATATATATATATATATATATATATATATATATATATATATATATATATATATATATACACATATATACATATATATATATGTATATATGTATCACCGTGTGTGTGTGTGTGTGTGTGTGTGTGTGTGTGTGTGTGTGTGTGTGTGTGTGTGTGTGTGTCCACCTTAAGCAGTAGTTGGTACTTAGTGATCCTCTGGACTGGTTTGATGAGGTAGGAGGAGATGGAGTTGGCCAGTCCACGTCTCTGCTGGATGTCCTGGTCATAAACACGGGTGCAGAATAAAAAAAAAAAATAAACCCCAAAAAGTGTGTTTGACAATTCAGTATGCTGCTGGGATCTAAACTTCTCCAGTGATCAAACAGCACCATCTGCTGACAAAACAAGTGAACTGCACAAACAGTATTAATCATAAATCAATCACCATCTCTAGCTGCAGGAGGGAAATGAGATATCTGCAGCTGTGCACAAACAATTATCCCATTTAAATCCAAGTAATCTGCTCGACAAAGTGTTCGCCGGGGAGCGGTTGATTGAAGTCCTGTTTTCTTAATCATGCTCCACAAAAGCCCTGCATCGAGCCCCAGGCATACACTTTGATCTCCACATTCAACTGCTGTGGTTGTTTAAGATCCCATCTTTTTATTTCCCTGAAAAATGTTTGAGATAATCTGAAAATACACAGTACTCTGAGAGAGCGATTTCTTGTTTAGAAGGTCTAAAGTAGCTCAGAATAGACCAGATCACTTAGACAGAGTTGGTTAAATGAGGTAGTTTTATTTGTAGTGAGCAGTAAGCTAGAATACATAGTCTTTGTTCAGCACTGTTTATGTGATGACATGATGCGAATGGATTCTGTGGCAGATTATGAAGACTTTTAACTCACGTCAAAGAAGGTGCCGGCATGCTCCAGTATGAGCTGACTGGAGTCTGGTTTGTTCTTACAGTAATCCACGTAAATGTGGAACTTATCAGCCTGAAAAGCGGGAGAGGAGAGGAGAGAGTGTAAAGGGTCGTGTTACGATGATGTCTTCTGACAGAGGACAGACATCAGGGATCAGAAGGAGCTGCCATTTTGTTGCATCACCATCTGGAAGAGAGGAATGACTCTCACTCACCCATGTGACGAAGCAGTGACCAACATCCTCCGGCAGTTGCTCATAGTTCACCAGCTCCTTCAGGAAAATACTGCAAACACACACACACAAAACACATCCTGAAAGATCAGACCATGTGCCTAATGTTCTTTTTTTATGCACCAGCTATTTTCTTGTTTTTATTATAACAGAAAACCTAAGACACTTTTTTTTTAAAACTCTGAATTCAAACTGGCTTTCCCTGAAATTCAACAGAATAAGGGCACAAACAAAATGTCTGAAACCTCTAAAAAGTTTATTGTGCCATCATCCTGCTGGTTAGAAGTTCCTTTAAGATCTAAATGTCTATGAGCAAAAGAAAATGCTTCCTCGAGGAACAAACACAGAGATTTCCTGAGGTACGGCAAGGAGATCAGAAACAAAGGAGTTCCTCTGGGAAACCTCTGAAACGTAGTTCCCCTGTAGCTACAATATTAGATAAAAAAAAACAAGAGTCCCCTCAGCTCTTGGCATTTCCACAGGAAAGTTGGCTCAGCGCTTACAAATGTGAAAGATGCTTGCGATGATCTTGGCAAGACCTTTAACTTAACATTATTTCTTACATGTTGTTAGATCTTAATAGCCAGCGTGTTACAGGCTGGGTCGTTGTTATTCCGTGTGCTGGTTGCTAGAGAATTCTCATCTCTGGTTTAAGAAAAAAATGTCGGATTGATCAAAATCCATGTGAGAACAGTTTGAACACAGACTGTCTGGTTCTCCTCCCCAGCACACTCACACACTGAGCTTACCACTTGCTTACCACTTCATACTGAAATTAGCAGGTTTTTTTAAAAGCATCACCAGGATATGAGTTCGCCTTTCTGTTCGTCGCAGCTGATCAAACACGTCATCGGACATCCAGAAGACATTAAGACTTGTTCTAAACAGTCTCAATCAATAAAGCTGTGAAGAAGACGCGTCGCCATTCCAGAGCTGACAAGTTGAAGATGACAGCTCGCTTCTTTCTCAGCTCTGTTGAGACGCTCATGTGCAGAACCGATCGCGGCAGCCACTAATAATGATTGCTTTTTCCATCATCTTTTACTTCAGTCTCTCTTTTTTTCCAGCACCAACTGATTGACGTTCGAGCTCTTTTTCGAGCGGAGACGTGTGGAAAAGTATTGATGGACACATCATATCATCGTATCTGACAGGGTGACAATTAGCATGTCAGCCCGGGTGTAGTGTTTCCATCACAGCCGATTGGAGCTCGAGCTGATAGACACATGCGACTAACTGTCAACTGAATGTCGACTGTACACATTAAAGACAAAAGCCAGATGTTAGAGGATGCTCATGGCGTATCAGCGTCTCTCACTTGTTGTGGAAGTCGTAGATGTCCTGCATGTTGCCGAAGATGATGTGCTCCTTGTTGGCGATGCCTGCAGGAATCTCCTCCACGCCGTTGGTCATCTCCCACAGGTAGTTCTGACAGGCGGGCAAGACGGGCAACGTAAGCAAGGCGAGCAGGAAGATATAGCTGCGTTCAGACAAAATTTGGACGCGCAGAACGTTTGGTTTTTACCTCCAGACACTCTTGGAGATCTCTGACGTAGGTCTTCTCTGTCTGCAGTAGCTCGGCCATAATGAACCTGAGACAAGAAAAGAAGAGAAAAAAGAACCACCACAAAGACGATCGTATGATTTGTTGTATTTTGTGTCAGACCATGTGAGCCTTTAGATGTTCCTCCAACACTTCAATCCTAAAAAACAATTCATGACGAGACAATTGTTGTTTCTATTGCTGCTGGCATCTGAGAGTTACCAGACATAAAGTGTCTCTAATGTTTCATATTTCTAACTATGTCATTTTAAATGCTTCATGTCTGAGACAGTTCTAATTTTGGTTTAGTAAGCAGGTATGTGTACCGACATGTTCTCTCTCCCTCCCCTCCTGCCTTCAGTCCTGTACTCACTCTTTCTTCCTGGCGGACTTCCTCTTCTCCTCGTTGACCTCGTGGTTGGGGTCACGCAGTTTGACCTCGGGGTCGTCCGTCAGGCTGGCGGGGATGATGTCCAGCTCCAAGTCTTTGTTGTCCTGCATAAATGTCAGCGTAGTCCATAATGTATAAGTAGATTTACAAAACTTTACCTCCAGCTTCCACATTAAGAGCGATGATCATCCAATATGTAAAAACTAAGGTGTGCTCACCTCAGAGCTGACCCCCAGGCTCCTCTCCAGGCTCTCCTGGTACTTGCCCATGCGCAGCGAGAAGTCTCGGTACCGGCGGTCCACGGTGCTGACCCAGCGCTTCAGCTCCGACACGTGGGCGTGGCCTTTCTCCACCAGGTTGTCCGCCAACTGGATCAGCAGCTTCACCTTCTCCTTGGTTTGCTGCGGGGAGGCAACACGCACAGATTATATTCTGCTCAGCTGGAGGAGTCACCGATGCTCCGTCTCCAACATGACACTCTGTATATGTTTTGTACTTAGAATTTGTATTTTTATCTTTAGAGTTTGTCTTCAAAGTTCACAGAATGACTGTGAACACAAGTTTAGAATATAATCACCTGTTTTAAAACTAGACGTCAGTCTCTGGTTCTTACCTAATGGCTGACACGCCATTGTGTTGTTGCCCAATGAAATATTTTGGGAGTGTTGCACATGTGATACCTCCTCTCAACTCCTTTCATGTCATACACACGCCAAATAGAATTAGAATTGGTACTGTATTAATTGGTACACTGTTTTAAGCAATGTAATGAGGAGAGGCAACCACGTTCTGATCAACACTGATCTCTGCGTCTGAGTTGTTGTCGTTTTATTTTAATTTAGACATACTAACTTCATACCAGTGTGCTGATAGAACTCTCACATGTCATTTAGAGTGTGTTAAGATACAAAAGTATAAATCAAAGTTCACAAGAGTGGTAATATGAACAAGGAGATACAGTTTTTGCATGTTGCTACTCTGCTGGCTTGATGTTCCCAACAGATCCTCTGAGGCTGTTTGCCAGAATCGAGAATTCTCATTCTGGCAAACGGTCTGATTGAGGACATAGGAATTACCTCAAAATGAGAAAACACACACACACACACACACGCACGCGCACACACGCACACACACACACACACACACACACTGTACCTTGGCACTGAGTCTGAAGTGATGGTAGTCATTGAGGAGTTCCTGTGTTTCCTCGCTGCTGTCACCAGGAGATGTGTGTGTGGCCAGGTAAACTTCACCTGTCTCTTGGATCCAGTCCAGGGCCTGCACACACACACACACACACACACAGATGAAGTTGATCCTCGGCCCTCTGTACATTTGACTTTATACACTCTCCATGATAAAATAAACCAGATGTCCCTTTAGTGCTGCACATTTCCCCAAAGCAAAACTCCAGCCAGAACTTTCAGTTTTCACTAATGCACACACACACACACACACACACACACACACACACACACACACACACACACACACACACACACGCACACACACACAAACTGACCTGTTTGGCACTGCGTTCAAACACCACATACTGCTGACACTGGTCCAGCCTTCGTTTCTTTAACGTCCAGAAGTGAAGGACTCTGTTCTCTCTCTGCAGCAGCTCATTCAGAATGGCTGCACACACAAGCACACAGTAAGTACATTAAATAGACACTCCTCATGTCCCAACATGTGCTCCCTGCTCACTGATGAGGCTCAAACTCCACTGCATACTTACGTTAAGTACATTATAACATAATACATACATCATCTACGACAGTTCAGGCAAATGATGCCAAATCTTTAGGACGTCTTTAGTATTTGTGTAAGAGTGTGTTATTGGACCACACTATCTTTAAAATCAAAGTAAAGACAACAGTAAGACAATGAGCATTTACATCAATATCTGAGCTTCATATATGTTTTTTCAGGTCAATCATAATCAGATTTACATATATACACTGTATATCTGTCTTTGTGTATAATCAGGAGTAGTTTTGACCTTTAACTTGTTGTTCGGGCCCTCTGGCGTGACTGGTGGCTCCAGGCATGCTCACGTTGTTCCTGTGGATGTACTTCAGAAACACCTCAGCGTTCCTCCGGGCCAGAGTGCACGCCTGGAGAACAGGGACACAGTTCCTTTCACTAACATACTTACACAATTCAGACACACTCTGCCAACACCCAAGAACGTCACTACCGCCGACTAAATCAGTTGAATTAACATTTTACTGTTTACCATTAGCCTGTTTGGTTTTGTTTATTCGAGCTTATGTGAAACATCGTCCAAACATTTGTAGATTGTATAAAAAGCGACAGCGAGCCAATCAGCTTCAAATCAATTGAACTTCTTAATGTTGTCACATCTCTTAGAGAACAGCTGTCCAAATGATGGATCTGATGATGGTCATCTCTCATCTCATCTGATCGTTATGTCACCATCTCATCTTGTGGCATCTCATCTAAAATGGTGTGAATTTGTAATGAGATCTTCATCACATTAGGTGTTTTGGAACTAATCAGCGGCCGAGTTGTGTCACTGTGACTCTGGTCCTGCTGCTGCCTCCCGTGCATGGTGATGGTTTTTACTCATGTTTTACATGTTAGACATTGGTAACAGAATGTAGCCAGAACAGATAACGGAGAAATATATAAAAAAAAAAACTTGACCATCTGCCACTTTTACAATCATGAAGTTCTGTGTAATATACCAGCAGAAATATACTAAGTAGTTAGCATAATCAGTCAAGATCCGCATGTTATCATTACAGACCAGCTGCGTTAGTAAACAGTAATGGTGACTAGTTTATTCCGAAACTTCCCCAGATTCATGTATAGATGCCAAATAAATAGATTTTTCTATCCTCCTATATACTTTATTCTGACTCATTCTGCCCTGTTTGCTTGTTTTCAAGCAGAAAAGTCATTTTTGGATTAGATGTTTCAGTCACTGTCTTGTGATTTTGTGTTTGTGTGTGCTTTCATGTGAGACGCTGAGCAGTGAATCACCTTGAGGAAGGCTTCTTTCTGCTCCAGGTGTTTGCTGATCAGAGGTAGAAGGTGGTCGCTGTCGGCCGACATTCCCAGTTTATCATGACTGCCACACCAGTCTTCATCCCGACGGTACTCCTGCTCCAGGCTCTCTAACACACTGCACACCTGGACCGGCACAAAGAGTCGGTGACACCTTTACAACACCTCTGGTCCAAGCTTGGATTAAACTCGACCTCTGAGTGTGTTTGAGTCGTACCTGCTCAGACGTCTTGTAGAAGGCCACGGAGGCGTTGACCAGCTTCAGGCGGTCCTCCATCTTCAGCATCAGCTGCTGCCAGTGAACAGCCACTTTCTCAGCACAGCTCCGGATTGCCTCTGGATCATAGTGACCCGCCTGCAGCACCATCTGGAAGAGAGGAGGAGGTGGACGGACAGAATTAGACAGAGGTGGAGGGTAATACAGGGTGCAGGATAAGATGAGATATATAGATGAATGACTATTACCAGTTTAAAATAAGTCCTAAGAGTGTGCTACAATCTACTAGCGGCAATAATGACATCAGCAACAGTTAGAAAGGATGGATGTACCTCTGCTTTCTGCTGGACCTGCAGAGCGCTCTGATGAGTCTTCTGGAGAGAGTTAGCATGAAAGAGAGACTGGAGGAGGAGGAGGAGGAAGAGGAGGAGGAGGAGGAGGAGGAGGAAGAGTTACAATCAATTAAAATCACAGACTCGTTAGTTCAGCTCAATTATAAAGGCTCCCTGCAGAGTGTGTGACCACTATTAACACTACCAAGCAATGTTTCCCTGTGTCACTCCCTGTTTTGATTGCACGCGTGCACAAGGACTCACACACATGTCAGCCATTATTCCACTCATCTACAGCTCACAGTGTCATGTCAGAAACACACTAATGTGGCCACAAAGACAGTGACAAAGAAGACTAGCAAACATGGATGTTAACACTGCAGGCTTTAACTAACCCCTTTGGAAAGAGGAAGAAAAGGATACACACAATGTGTCTTGGTGAGTAACAGTGAATGTAAACAGACTAGAAACATTACATTCCATTTCTGGTTATTTCAGTCTCCTTGATAATAATCAGTATCCACCATGAAAAAACCATATCGGTGGACCCCTGCTGAGCAGCCCAACTGATTTAACATGGGACTCGCAAAGGCAGCAGGAAGCGGGCAGCGCTCTGCTGCACTGGGTGACCCCAGCGTGACATGGAGAGGGCAGTAAAGAGTGAGGCATGCCTGTAGGCAAGAAAAGGTCGCAGTATGCCCAAGAGTAAAATGCAAAAGTGTAGATGCTGCGTGCCCGTCAGTGCAGCCCTGCTGACAACTGTCTCAGCCTATCACGGTCAGATGTGTTGCGGTTGCTTGTACCATCCCAGCTCCAAACAGGCTCCGTCTCCTTTGCCCGGATGGAACAGCCACAAATGGCAGTGAGCTAACTCATACTTTAAAGGCTACGTCACAGTCTGCATCCATGTTTGTCTACAGTCAACATTCTGCTCTCTACACAGAGGAGGACTCAAACATAAAGGTCAGCCAATGCAGGAATTCCATGATTTGTATATGTGTAAGTGTGTGTCTCTGTGTGGCTCTGTTTGCCAGAATCAAGAATTCTGATTCTGGCAAACGGTCTGAGTGAGGATATAGGAATTACCTCAAAATGAGAAAACACACACGCACACACAAACACACGCACACACATACGAACACACTCTCTCTCACTAATCAAAGTTCCACAGGAGCAGAAACCAGGCCAGAATACACATGTTGGGTCTGGGCCAGAATGATGTGTGTGTGTGTGTGTGTGTGTGTGTGTGTGTGTGTGTGTGTGTGTGTGTGTGTGTGTAGTACAGTGCTGACCAAGGGGCTTTTACCCCTGTGAGTGCTAATACACTTCTGGAGTCAGCTATTTAAAGCCCTGCACAGACTAACACATACACACACGCGCATATTTTCAAAATTACACATGCAGAGATAGCACTTGAATACAATTAAATGTGTGTGCACGGTTGTGCTCTTCAAAATCAATGCAGACTGAAATAATCACCGAGGCCAGCCCGGTTCACAAACAGATGATGAATGATGAATGAGTGTGTGTGTGTCAGCGTGCGCACTCATCTGCTTCTATTCAAACCAATGCATACTGAAATAATTATTACTAAAGCAAAGTGAGCCTGGTTCGAGCAGCAATAATTAGGACGTGTGTGTGAGTGAGCGTGTACCTCTATAGCCATCTGGAACTGTTCATGCTCCCTCTGCAGCTGCTCGGCCTCAGACAGAGAGCTGGCGTTCACCATGCTGGCATTCAACATGGACTCACCATTACGGATCCAACCCAACACCTAGAAAAGACAAACGGAGAGAAGCAAGACTGTGAGACAACGCAAGACTGCGAATCTGAAAGTCCTCCTCCAGTCACTCATGAGTTCTTCTTCTTCTTCTTCTTCCCACAGCTGAATGTCTGAGCTCCACTGTGTAGAATGATCCGTGTACAGGGTTTGACACTAGAGGGCCATTTTGACATTCACTGCAGAAAGTGGAACGTTTCTTGGATTTGGGTGATTTGTGACATCACAAACGGATTGGAAAGCAACTGTGGTCCCATATTCAGCAGGCACAGGTGTGATATAAAATATCGTAAGTGGAAAGTTTCTTGGATTTGGGTGATTTGTGACATCACAAACGGATTGGAAAGCAACTGTGGTCCCATATTCAGCAGGCACAGGTGTGATATAAAAACCTGAAGCTTCTAGTGCACACACACCACTGTGAGGTAGGACACCTCTTGTGCCTGGCAGTTACATTTTGGATATGTCTGTCAGACACAGATTAGATCATTTTTAAGTATGCCCCAACACATATGTGGAGTGTGGACCTTGAAAGTTACTTATGTGCATGTATGCATGGATTAAATATGTCAGTATAGTGTAAAGATGTGGAATGATACACTGCTGTAAAAGGTATGAATGACATGGCTGCAGAGCTTATGAATGTGTTTTAGTAGTACAAATGTACGTGAGGATAAATGTGTTTTGCATTTTCAGATTAGAATCTTAGATTTAGGGAGAATAGCATACGTGGCCAAGGTCTCCAGTCTTTATGTTGAGTTTCAGAATATAGCTTCCTTTTTGAAGAGCATAAATGTGGTGCAGTCTAAGAGGATGAGTGTTCCATACTGTCTGACAGGTGTTGATGAAATGCACATGAACAACAGTTGGGTATAAGCAGTATGAAAACAACATGGTTTTAGACTTTCTCTACAAAACAGAACTTTATCTGGAATGGTTGTTTGGTTAATGTGCAGTAGATGGCAGCATAGACTGCCAGAAATACAGAAGCAGAGGAAGAAGAGCAGACAAACTTGTGTAGAGTGTCACTAAAATTCATTTCATCAAAACGGGCCAACCTGTGATACCTTCACTGACCATGCAGATCACTTGTCTACCGCTTCATGGTAAATAAAGTCCCTGACAGCAAACTATCTATGGCTTCTATTAAAACGGCATGGTTTACATTTAATGGTCAATAAAAAAAACTGTACCGGTCAAGAATTGTTTTGGCTGTGTTATGTCATGTTTTCCAGTAGCAGTAAAAAAAAGTTACATATCATGCAACAATATGAAGTAAAAGTCTTGAAGTATCTGATATTTAACGTACTTAAGTATGAACAGTTATAATAAAAGGACAAGCAAAACTAATTTGAAGGCTACATATATCTAAATGTATGTACAGTATATACTGTATACTATGGGTCAACTTAAATAAAATAAATGAATTTACAAATAGACCACTTTCGCTGTGATGCAGCATGCAATTTACAAAGTAATTAGTGACTCAAACTATCTGTTTTACCTGCACCTCTGTCACACATGACATACAATATGTTCTTCAACATTGTCCCCAAAGTTGTTGTAACTAAGTTGTGCACGTCACTGTACTGGATTTATTCGTAGTAGGTCCATGGCCAGAAAACAAAGCTGAGGGTGAATCAGTAGGGGGTGTGTGTGTGTGTATGTGTGTGTGTATGTTATTAGCACATTGCCATAAACCTCATAAATTATTCAGTTGTATCCATCTGCAGCAGCAGCAGCGCACTTCCTGTCTCAACACACAGTACGTTCATATTCACATCTGCAGGAGCTTCTTCACATAAAACATCTTTGCTTTGACCAGGAGGAAGAGCCGGGTGTTATTCTTGTCATTACTCCAACATCAGTCTCCAAAATGAGATTTTCAGTTTATTTCCTTTGTTTCTAATAATAAAAGCCCGTTCACCTTACTCCATCGAGGCACCGTATCATTTCCTTTTTAGGATTTAGTCTTCCAGCCTTCGCTGGCTCTGGATCAGAACAATGCTTTTGACATTTTGTAGATAAATGGAGTTTGCTTAAAGTGGAATTCAAACAATTTCACACATCAAAGTATGGTAACAGATGTTGGAAAGTACTACTGCATATAGAACAAGAAGTTGCATGAAGCCTTTTGCATGACGGGAGTGAATCTTCACTGGCCTCAAGGTTCGATTACGATTAAAAACGATTTCTCGATACAATCGAGATGCATCTCGTTAGTGTAAGCATCCTCACTGATTACTGCACATTGCTACTTCTCATCATTTAAATTCTGCTTTTATTCAGAAAGTCCTTCCAATAATTAGAAAAACAACAAACTGATCCATCTGCAGTGCCTTACAGGTTAGTAGTAATCTACAATAATATTGTTTTCACATGGCAGATTTAAGATAAGGCATCTACTGACTGTCAGAGTTGGACAGCAAAGTTGACAGCACCTCCTCAGATCTTGGCTGATTAGCTGGGCTTGCTGTTATTTTTCACGGTTGCACATGTTAGCTTCAGGTGAAAAACGGCCAACGTGATTAGTAATTGTTGTGAGGCAGAAGTCACGCTCAGTGTAGGTCTCCAATTTGTGCTTCTCAGCATGTTCACAACTTGACACATGGCCCCCGAGATCTCCTGACTTTTCCACGTCTCTACTCTGCATGGTGCTCAGCGCGCTGCAGCTTAAGACGCTCGTGCAAAGCCAATTAATAAAACACATGGGTGCAAATACAACACCATTTAAGAAAAACATCTTAAAGATTCCAAGTGAACTGAATTGCTTCAGTTTCCGCAGCGCCTGGTGTTGGAGGGCTCACCTGTTTAACCTCGGCCTGTAGGTGGCGTAGCTGCAGTGTCTGCTCCAGCTTAGTGTGCGTGTGTTGCGCATTGAGCTCCACCTCCTGCTGCTTCTCATGGAGGAACTCCAACAGCTCCTGAACCTGAGAAGCCAAGTCCATGTCCTTCTCCCCTGTCAGCTCAATCCCTGCAAACACACACACACACACACACACACACACACACACACACACACACACACACAGTCATGTTTCAGTCACTTTAGGGGACACATCTTAAATGTAGTTGGATTTCCTGGAGACCTTTCTGGACCATAACCTAAAATGTAGCAAATTTATGTAACCACAACTTGAGTAATACACACACACCCACACATCCACTTTGCACTGTGTACATACTTTATCTCTGACAAAACGTTGCCCCCTCAATAAGTTCAATTTGGAGCCCCATACAATAACAAACTTTTACGTCACTTTTAGGTCACTCTTTATGTGTGGGTGTACCTTTTAGCTGTGGACAGAGCCACACAGCTGTTTCCACCGTATCTCCAGTCTTAATGCTAAGCTAGGCTGAACATGTCGCAACTCCAGCTGTGTGGGATACCAGTGAGGAACCCGGTCGAAGGAAGAAACAAATCATATCCCCAAAACACTTAACTATTCCTTTAATTTTACAATTCAACTCAGTAAAGTCTGCAGCATCAGCTAACAATTAATGCCCTACAACGCCAGTGCCTGAGAAAGAAATATGTGTTTGTGTGTGTGTGTGTGTGTGTGTGTGTGTGTGTGTGTGTGTGTGGTGGGTGAGAGAGATTTATCACTGCGGGGGGGCCCAGTGACAGCGGCCATGACCTCCACATATACACAAACATACACACACACAGTAAGAGGATTGTGCTGTGACGGTTTTTTAACCTAATTCTCTGCCTGTTCCACACAACATGCTTTTCTTTGGGATCACAGCACCATGACTGCCTAAGCATCTTTCCTCCACTGTAGAGCGGCCAGCTGCAAATCCACATGTGAGCCTGCTCAGCCACATTCAGAAGGGCAGCAGGGACACACATCATCACATGTGAGGTGTGAGGCTATAAGGGGAATGCTAATGCATCCTGGAAAGCAATGAAGAATACGAATGCAGATTTAAGCCTGCAGTGTACAATACAGAACTGCACTTTACAGCACAAAACAGGAATTCTCTGTCCTTTGTTTCTGTCTTTTGCAATCCTCCCTCCATCTCTTCTCGTCTCGTCGACCTGTTTTTTATTTGCTGTCTCACAGAGCGAAGGATGTGCGAGTTTCACCTGAAGCCTGGACCTCCATGATGTACTGGTGCAGGTCCTGACCCTGCTGCATCACTTCGTACGTCATGTTGTTCATGGCCACCTTCCTCTCTGCGTGTCTTTTCAGGCGCTGCTCTGCCAAGCCGATGTCCTCTGCGCCGCCAGAGGAGGCGCCGCCTCCCCCGCTGCTGCTGCCGCTGCTGCCTCCCGAGCGGCTGGCATCGTTCAGCTGACGGGACAGATCCTCGTTCCAGGCGTCCAGCTCCGCCGTGACCTGCAGGGACGGAAGAAACATGGGATCAGAAGATGTCATATGGCGACACAGTTATAAACTAGAGCTGCAAAGATTAGCTGATAAATTCACTAGGTGATTAAAAAACACTTAGAATGTCAAACACTTGCTGCCCCGGCTTCTGGAATGTCTGGATTTACAGGTATTCTTTGAAATGTATTATACCTAACAAAGAGCCGTTGGGTTTTAGACTGTTCTAAAATCTGAAGATTCCACTTTGAGCTCTGGGAAAATTACATTAGCATTTCCAAAAAACGTGGGCATTTTCTACATGAAATGACTAATTGATCAATCATAAAAATCAGCATGTCAACTGAGAATGGAAATAATTATTAGTTGCAGCCATGCTGACAACAATGCACTCAAAGTCATTTTGCATTTTGTTCGTCTCTCTCTTGTCTTTTTTGGTTATAAAAAGAGGTTGTTATTTTTCTCTTGCAGCACCACCAGTCCTCTTTCACTTTCACCTCTTTCCATGTTCACAGTCCTGTGCAGAAGAAAGCTCTTTATTGGCAAAAAATATCTGACAGGCCCATCTTCTTATCAGGACATTGTGAAGTTTCCCAGATGCAGCATTGGTTGTCGTCCACTATAAAACATTACATGGGATAAAATGTTCAGTTGTCCGTCCTGATGCCCATTTCTATTCCAGATGGTCTACGTCTGTCAATTTGAGATCATGTCTTCTGAACCCTGCGTAAGTGGTGCAGCACTTTGTGTAAGAGAAGATGTGAAGCAATGTGAGGCAATGAAACTTTTGATCAGTCTGCCCCCGTCAGTGGTGTTTCTCGTTAAGTGTGAAGGCCCTCAGAGAGCAACAGGGGGCCTAGAGAAGCACTCTGCTGTACTCCCAATGAGCTGCACTCCTAAAGCAGCACGTGCATCTGTCAGGACAAAACCCATTACCTGTCATGTCCACGGAACAAACCCGCTCTCTTACCTCGATAGTATACTGCTCAAATATGCGTAGCTGGAGAAAGATGTCCAGCTTGATTTTGCGTTCGTGGAACAGTTCCTCCATCTGGCCCTGAGCCTCGTCCAGCTGCTGCAGCACCCCCTGAATGTGTGCGATGGAACTGCAATGGGGCGTCTTATTGGTCGACATGGCTGCGTCCCTGTGGGAAGAGAGACAGAGGGAGGCGTTACACCATATTGGTCCCCACCAGTAGCAGGATTTTATTTTCCTCTACACACATAAACAGAGAGATGGAGAAAAAAAAAATGTATTGGAGCCAATATGGTAATTAATATATTCTTATCTGAGTGGCTGTGTGAATTTGACTTTTTTTTTTTTTTATTCTCAGGTATGAATATTAGAACCTGAGCTTCTGTACAAATGGTTCTCTCTCTTTAATAACATTATGAATATTAATATCATTACTGGAGCTTCTGCATTCACTTCTATTGCACTCAAACACCACCACCACCATGAATAATAACACGAATGTTATGATTACCTGAGCTGCTGTATTAACTCCTCTCCCTCTTTAATCACATTGAGCGTTGCCTCCAGCGTGGCCGTCTGCTGCTGCTGAAACTGCTGGATCAGGGTCTGAACCGAATCCACCGAATCACAGAGCACGTCGTCCAACAGCTGCTTCTGCAGCTCCTCCATCCACGACCACAGCTGGACACGCAGACAAGACACGCAGACGGACACACAAGCAGACAGGCAGGTTAGTACACGTGTGATCAATCCATTAGCACACAATTTTCCTATTACTGGACCATCTTAGCACTGCTCCATCTGAAAATGCTGCATACAGAAAATAGCACTGACAGCAACATGACAGACTGCTAATGGTTGTAATGATCCTAAAGGGACAAAACCTGCAATTACACACTTATCACACATCAATATCTGTGTGGTTAGTGATTAAACCTATAATTAATTTAGGTCAAAACCGCAGGCAGCAGCAGGATATCTGAGAATGTTTGTGAGTCCCACCTCTTTGGTGTGCGTGTGGAAGGAGACAGACATGTCCAGCAGCAGCTTCCTATGTTCCACTCGCCGGACAAAGTCTTGGATTCGGACCTCAAGGTGCCTGGCAGCCTTGTAGATCTCCTCAGGGTCGCACTCTCCGGTTTGAGCCAGCTGCTCAGCCGCCTCCAGCAGCTTGTCTGCATTTGTGTATGTGTTCTGAAAGGATCAGGAGGACATCACATATATAAATATATATAATAAGAATATTATACATAATAATAATAACAATTATATATAAATATATATAATATATAATATTTGTACTAGTTTAAGCTCATATCATGGCCATTCAAAATACGTATTTGTGATTGGCAACAGTTTCTTGTTTTTCACGCCACATTACCAGCCATCTTTCAAAATGGAAACAGATTGTAACTATGGCAAAGTGACAACAAACAAACTTTAAGAAATGTATGACGATTTCAGCACAGTTTGGTCCTTTCAATAGTGCTGTGGTATGTAAGTAAGTGTGATAATACACTCAGAGGGGTGTTAAAATAGAAAATATTGGGCTTGGTAATGCCAAGAATCTTCTTCACATGTCATTACATTAGATTTATTTACACTTCCATCACAATCACAATCACAATTAGTGGATTTGTGTGACAGCTCCTGACTGGAGCTTAAGGTCAACAAGCCCATGGAGATGTTTGTGGACTCCAGCTATAATACGTGGACGAACCAGGAAAAACAAAACAAGCAGCTTGTCCAGAGCATTGTGAACACCTGCTCCAAAATAATAGACCACCCTTTCATTCTCTTATTCCACTGCATGATCAGCAAGTGCTCCACCTCTATACTGTCCTACATAAGGCGGTCCAATGGCTGCCAAATGGCAGAAAGCAACCTTTTTGCATGAGGCCCTCAGCTCCCCTCCTGCCTGTGGTTAACCTCCACACAGACTGGTCTGCCACCAGTCGCCCCACTACGCACTTTAAGACTCTTAAATTATTAATCATTATTGCTGAACACTGACCCTTGACTCTCCCTCTTGCTAGACGGCTGTTTGTCATGCATTAGCGGGTTAGAGGCTTTTTGGCACAACTTCACCTACTTCCAAGGTGCATGGAGAGGACAAGGTCAAAAGAGGTAAAAACTCCAGCAACGCTTGTAGTAGAATGATCGGCTTTAAGATTAGACCAACATGGTTTTTTTTCTCGTTGACATCACCAGGGTAATTACAGAACACATTACAAACCACAATGGCACACAGTAGAAAATATACCTCCGCCAAAGCCCAGCCGCCCCCCTTACATTCAATCTAGCCTAATCCAATATCAAATAAATCATCTTTAAATCTGCTAGATCCCAAAAAACCCTGCAGCATCTCACAATGTTAAAGAAAGCAAGAACAAAAAACTTGATCTGTCCCTTTATCCAGATCCACAAATCCGTTTTGTAGTTTTTGTGCAATCCTGCTGACAAACCAACCAACACAGAGATAGCAATGAAGCAGACACAGGCAACAAAACACAATCTCGATGGTGGTGTTAAACTGTATTTAATTTGGCGAGACATAAATATGAATTAAATCATAAAGGTAGAACAACTCAAACTGCCACCTTGTGTGCCACCTAAAATGATGTCACAGTTAAGTTGACCTTTCACCTTTTGGATATAAAATGTCATGACTATTTTTGTTAAATGTCAGCAGAATATATTGTATGAATTCCTGAGTTAAGGCCAAAAATGTGTTTTGTGTGGTCACCGCAACCTTGACCTCTGAACTTTTGGGCCACCAGATTTTAATCAGCTCATCCTGGAGTCCAGGTGGACATCTGTACAAAATTTGAAGGAATTCCCTCCAAGTGTTCGGGACGGACAATCTGAAAACATAATGTGCACATACTTTAAATGGAGCACCTACAAAGGAGGGTTAGGTATGTGTTCATGTGGCTTCAGGCCAGTTGTTGATGGGTTAAGCAGCGTCCAATAAAGAACATGGGTAACACCGTATTTGGTCCATAAACTGGAGAAGAGTAGAAGGTTGTAGAGAACAGAACTTCATTAAAGTTCATGACCACATAACCTCTTTGTAGTTGCTCCACTGAATGATATATGAATTGTTTTTATCTTCATACCTGCCCTATTTCAATGTTGTTTTTAATGTGTTTCATGATGCTTTTCTTACATGTTTCATCACCACTGTTATACCAGCTTTTACATTATTGCCAGCATTGACAGTTGTGCTCATGTTTGACGTCTTGACCTCTGAGTGGGTGCTTCTGACCTAGTTTAATCAGAGTTACACCTAAACATCACTGCTGAACCAGATAACACCAGTCACACGCAAACACACACAGTCAGTCGGATCATGTTATATTGAAATATTAATTCCTGTTTATGCAAATCAACAGTGTTTCCTGTTTCCACCTCTACCTCCTAGACAAAAAAAAGGACTGAATCCAGTCTGAATGTTAAAGCTCTCTGCATTCATCAGGAGGACAAAATGGATTAGTGTCTGTCTATTCTGGTAAGTATGAGAGATTATGACTGGAACACTTTACTTCAGGAAATGTATTACATCTGAGATATTTGGGGGTTGCTGGAGGTAGGGGGTGTGGTACTACAGTGAGGAATAAGTATTACATTATGATCCCAATTATTCAAGAATACGAATTAGGGTACTTGGGTGAAAGCTAACAGTCTGGATATTTCACATGTTAGAGGGATTAGTCTGAAGATAAAGATTATAATTTACATGAGATTAATACGCTTCGCTGCATGACTGGTTTGGTTCAGGGTGAGGATTAAAAAAGGGAGAAGACAGGAAAGAAGAATCATCCCTGTCACCTGAATATGGAAGGCTAAACCTGACGCTTCTGGAGCAAAACAAATGAATGAATGAATAAATGAAATGGTAAATAAAAAGTTGATAAGTAACTTCATAAATAAAAGTCACACATAAACTAAGAAATCAATAGACAAAAAAAACAATAAACTGAAAAATCCTCGGATCATCCTCTGATCAGCTCATGAAAAAATAAATCCTGTTGAAACTGTTCACCTAACTGTAGCAGTGTGAGGGAACAAATAGATTTCTAAAAACTGAATTAAATATAACTCAAATTATTTGCATTTCTCACTGACCTCCTCAGATACAGTATCAGCTATACATTTAAACTACAGTCAATTTAATGGTAAAAGCTACAGACCCAAAGATTACCTTAGATTAAATGGACTTTATCTAAATTCACTCGTGGCAACAGCTCAAGATGCAATAAGTACAGGCACAGTGCCAAAGCAGCTCTAACCTGTAAATGTTTTTGTCTCCCAAATCAGACTCTACTAGCAGTTGAGATTCATGACGGTTTCAACCAATTTGGCGGCATGAAGGAGCAGGATTACCAAGAAAGGTGAGGTGTCATTCAAAGACTAGACATTTTGTTAGCCCAAAATACTGTAGCTGCTGGGGCTAAAGTGGCTGCCAAGCGGCAACACCTGCCTAAAAGGTCTTTGCTACCACTCTCACAACCAGTGCTAGCTCCGTGAATACTACAGACAAACAGTACATTTCACTAACCTTGCTGTTTTTCCTCGCCAACATGGCAAACAACCAAAACGTCTTCCTTATAACCATACAATACCGTAGCAGCCACCTGGTGATGCTATAACAGCAATATGAAGCAAAAAGCAATGAACAATCCAGTAACTGCCTATCATTATCACTATACTATAACAGCAGCAATAGCCACCTAATAACACTGTGTAAATGCCTAACATTTACCTGCAGTGCCTCGAGCTGTGACCCACAAACCCTTCAGCAACACGAGAACCTAGACATTTCAGTTCTGATTACATTTCCAAACACAGCCGTTTTCCATTCTTGGAAAAATCTCATCAATTTACAATGACCACAATAATGTTGTTTTCAATCTCCTTAGAAAATGTAACAGCCTGACCCCAGCTGAGCTGTTCTACACAGCACTGTATGTATGCCAGAGGCTGTAAAAGGGTAATGTGGATAAACTTACATAATCAATTCAGATGTGCATCTTGAATGTGCACTAAATTACTTCATGTTTTATTGTTCAGTGGAGGATTTCACCAGCAAAGCACAAACGACTTCACAGAAATGCTGCTGAATAGAAGAGAAAGAAAGAAAGAAAGAAGAAAGAAAGAAAGAAAGAAAGAAAGAAAGAAAGAAAGAAAGAAAGAAAGAAAGAGTGTGTGACCCTAATAATACTGATCCACAGCAGGTTATGAAGGTTAATCCTAATCCAAAGTGTAAACATCAGATTACACTACTACACAATCGTTATGGGATTAACACTCGTTCTTTTATAGGATTACCTCTTTATTGAAACACCTCTGATCAAAGCCGTAAATCATTTATCAGTGGCCATGGACTGACTAGCGCCTGTTTAACTGTGACGTGATTTATGACGCCAGTGGCTATCAAAGACAACATAATGATTTTTGTCAGGAACTATAAAGCAGTTACTTACAAATATAATTCACCTAATGACAAGTAAATAAGGTACATTGTTGCAAAAGCTCGGAATATACATTTCTTTGCTCAGGTGAGCTTGTAAAGTAGGAAAGAAAATGAAGGGAAGAAAGAAAGAAAGAAAGAAAGAAAGAAAGAAAGAAAGAAAGAAAGAAAGAAAGAAAGAAAGAAAGAAAGAAAGAAAGAAAGAAAGAAAGCCCAAAGGAGGACAAAAGAAGAACTGGATGCTAATATGTCTTGACACTATGCAGACAAGCAGGCTGTGTGCGTGTGTGTGTGTGCGTGTGTGTGCGTGTGTGTGTGTGTGTGTGTGTGTGTGTGTGTGTGTGTGTTCAGACAGCAGGACAGTATGGATCTGAGAATTCTGAACACATATGATATTGTTTGAACTTTGTTCTGCTTGTTTGGTGTCCAAAGCACTGCTCTGACACACACTCAGCAAGGATTTACTTGACTTTAACATTAATCAAAGACAGACAACTGACATCTTCAATAGAGAAGAACATCAAACGCTTCTGTGACATCCCATCCACTTCAGAGAGCTTCAACTGAATATGAAGACGTTGATGAAGGTTCTCAGTCATCCAGGTTATGGTAATTCTAAGTGCTGTATTGTAGGCAACAACGAAACATGCTGAACTGGAATCTTTCGTTGTTTTGTTTTCCTGAAAGACTGAAATTCAGGAATGAATAAGAGCTTCTGCAGATCTTTCAGGAAAGGCTTGTGACCGTATATGGTTACGTAGAGGCATGTCTTCATGCTTCCTGCCACCAGCAGGCATTGTGGTTTTGAAAATTTGGTATTAATCAGGGCAGATTGCTTACAGATGTTTGCAGGGCAAGAGAGTAAACGCTTGATAAAAACAAACTACTAACTTCATAATTGTCATGGTGATAGCAGACCTTTTTCAGTGGAAAGACTCACCTGAGCTACATCTTCAAAGTCGTCGTGTCTTTTCTGCAGGGCTCGGGCTCTGTGGAGGGATTTCCCGACACCAGTGTGTTTGCTGAGGAAAGCCTCGCCGTGGTTTTCTATCCAGTCCATCACCTGGAGGAGAGAGAGCACAACCATCAGCTTCACAGCATCTCCTAACACTCGCTCAGGAGGATTAAAGGTCATCTGCAGAACCCTCTGTTCCTGGGGCTGCAGCCTTTGTTCTGACAGTGCACGCACAGATCAGCACTACAAAATGGTCTCAGAGCTCATGAATTAAGAATGGAACAGATGAAACCTTCATGATCTGCGTGGGAAATGTAGGTCACTGCAGCTGAGGAGAACAGGATGGTGAATATTCTGTACCATTAGACGACTGGAGGGCAATGTTGATGTGTATTGATGTTCTTGGCAGACGACTGCCAGGCACCATCAACTGCCTCTTTGTTTACTGCATTTGATACACTGTTGGTACTCGTTCCACCATTATGGTCATTATCTTCTTCAGATCTTATGTGCAGCTCTCAGATCTGTCGCTGTGGATGACAATTGTTTTTTTACCGTCTTTTCTCCCAGTGAGGACACAGGTGCTGCACACTTTATTGTACTATTTTCACAAACAAAACTGCTTCTCAGTATGTTTAAACTGAATTTGACTTAGTAAATTTAAGACTGACTAAGAAAATGTAAATATTTGGTCAGGACTTGATGTAAGAAGATGCTAAATACTAGCTGACTTTCTACTAAGTGGAAAAGGGCTTAGAAATCTGCAGCATGGTGTCAAACATTATTCAGTACGCTAAGCTAACATATAAAGCAGGTTCATAGCTTAGCTTAGCTTAAAGAAAGGAAGCATTGATATAGTATGATGTAAAACTGGTTCGTATACAGTAACTTCACAGCTTTTGCCAGTGGAAGGGTTTATGTTGTGACCTGTGTCAGGTAAGCTACTTGAATGTAATTAATTACTCCTTTACTCATAATGCATTGAACAGTAATCAGCCTGTTTTATTAGTTTAACCACTCCTACTACTCATACTCCAACCAGCTGATTTCTGAAGCCAGGCTTACTTCTGGCTACTGTTAGCAAGCCAAGCCCACAAGATGCAACAACATAGATAAGACATCTTCGGAGGAGTTATTGGGAGTTATCTGTCCTCTTTTGGCAGAAGCTAACGGCCTCCCCACACCTGCCTGACCTGCAGAATATCAGAGTAATGGAGTATTACAAGAACAAATTGTTACTAAGAAATGTATTTCTCCCCAACACTGGTTATGACATGAAAAGCAGTGTAATAAAAATTATTTATTTAAGTCTAAAATCATTGATTTTTGGCAGTTTGCGGGCACCAATGACAAGTTGTAGAATCACTTTTAAGTTGATATGATGAATTTGTTTGTGAACAGCTGCTTTTTAACACATCCAGCAGTCAACCTGGTGAATGTAAGTACATTATTTAGTGTCTTTCAGCTGTTTTTGGTGTCTACCAACGCCAGAGGGATGCATTTCTTCAGCTGCTAAATGCTCCACTATGTCGACCAGCTATTCGCTAACCTTATCTGTCTGTTGAGTTACCAGCTAGGTAGCTTAACAATGACTTAAAACTCATTATAAAGCAACATAAAGACAAGGGAAACTGCAGATTTGGGTGATACATCTCGGTAAATGCATCACCATTTACAACCCCTGTCACACGCCTTTGTCACATTATCATCAGATCATTGATTATAACATTTTAGGCTATTGATCAATGCCACGTTCGCAAAGAAAATAACTATTTCACACTCAACCTAACATTGTTCCTTTTCTCTTTGCATATTCAGTTCACAAACAGAAAAAAAATTAACTCCGTCTTGACAATAACCACGGCACCAACATCCAATCAACAACCTAATGCATTAACAGATCATCTCAAAGCAGTTTTTTTGGGGGGCTTGAAGGAAAAGTGTGTGTGGATGGAGAGTGTTGTGACTCATGACATCAGCGTGGTGTAGTCAGTCCAGCTGGAGCCACAGAGAGGTCAGCGAGAGGTCACAACATACGCAGACTGAGGCCTGCTGACTGCAGCTGGACTATCTTGCAGCTCAAACTGCCAAATAAAACTACACACCTAATATGTTCTCGTACAGCCTTTACTTCTGCATCCCTCTCTCCCTTCCTCTCTGGGGTCACATATATCCTGCAGCATAACAGCTCTGGTTGGAATAGCCCTGTTCTCACTGATTTATCGACTACTGGTATGAGCTTGCTCTCTCACTCGCTCCTTTCTCACTTTCGATGTATGTCTCTCATCCTCTGTGTGACTGTGTGTGTCTCTCTCCGGGGTCTCATAGAAGCTGATGCATGACGAGAACGGTTGGCAAAGCTTTGTTTTCAATGAATTTATAACCTACTGATACAGTCTCTTCTTCACTCTCTGTCCCCCCCTCCACCTCTCTCTCTCTTTGTCTTCTGGCCTCTCTTAAACACTCTCTCACACTCTCTCCTGGGTCACATATAAATGTTTGCATGGCGCCCGCAGTCAGAGCATTCATCGTTGGATTTGTAGTTTGCCTGAAGGCCCGTTTCTCCCTCCCAAGAGCTGCTTATTTATACATACAGTACATACATGATGACTTCAGTTACAGCGGACCTGTTTCAAATTAATTCTGTTTGTGCGATCCGTTTTGTGCGGGTCCTCCAGAAAAATACTGGAGAAAAACAAAAGAGGCTCGCATGAGAGTAAATAAGCTTATCCAGATGAATCATCAGCGCAAAAGATTAATACTGGCGTTTTGATAGGAAGTTGGGAAAGTGCATTTCGGCAAGAAACACCAAATGATCCGGGCGTAAAATTCTGTTAGGCGTGCCACTAACAGCAGACGGGAGCTAAACATCACACTGCTGAGTAAACAGGTTTCAAAATCCACAGGGTAAGTGATTCCGATTTTATATCTGGGTCGATTTCGGGTGTATTTAACAACATCGTGGCATACTTTTCTTTCTGCAAAATTTCACACCTCTGAGCCCCGCCCTGTTCAGACATTAACATGTATCGTCAGTGAGCATCAGTGGGTTTAGTTTCTGCAGTCTGTCCCGCGCTGTTGGCACCAGTCGGCTTTTTGGCCAACTGAGCAAGAAGAATCAGCGACTGAGAAATGGAAAAGAAAGGGGAAGCCCCTTCAGCCTGGCTCTGTAGTATCCACTACTTCACGCATTTACACCAGCTTCTCCATTTTGTGTCCTCCGCCTTTCCGCTAGTGTCATTTGCCACCGTTTATCAGACATGTTCCTGATTGGAAGTGGGCAATCAGTCAGCACAAATGGAAATCAAACGTGTCCTTCATACACGACAGCGCGTTTCGCCCAAGGTCATGGCTTCTTCTTGTTGTTTCACGCTTTAACATGATGACAGTGGGCATCTGAGTGAACGGATCTCAGTGCGTCCGCAGTGTGTCTCTGGTGCTTTACTTTATACTTCACTACATTGCAGGCGAACGTTTTGATAATGTCGGATTGCACTTTTAGCTACACTGGGCAGGATCCTCCTCACAAAGAGTGAATGCTCTGCTCCACTATGAGTGCTTTTATTTTCAAATACTTTAAGCTAATTTTGCCTTTAATGCTTTAGTGTTTTCAAAGTATGAATATTTGACTTACATCAGAGTACCAGTAACAGATTACAGCTACTTGCTACTGCTACAGTACAGTTCCCAGTTCCATCAGGACCACTGCCCCTCCACTCCTTACTAATACTGCTACTGTACCGCTGCGACAGCTTCTTCTGCTGCTGCTGTTGGTAAAAACAGAGGTCTAGTGAGTAGACCGTATAATCAACAGTATTAGCCCTCGTATTTCTGCCACTCATGTCACTATTTCCAGCCTTAGTAGTACACAAGAGGGGGAGCACTGAGGTGTGAAGGAGAACATCTGAACTGGCTGACAGTTTTAAACAGCTGTGCTACTATTTCTGCCTGAGTTATACGCAGACCAATTAATCAGGGTACTGAGTTCTGGGTGGATACCAGGAAATATTTTAGATTTTCACTCACAAGCAGAAATAACTGGTTTTGTGCTTATCAATACATTGTCAACTGTTGATGTAATTGCACACTATTTTCAGACTAAATTAAGTCTCGCATTCTACAGGTCTGCACATTTCGTGGTAATTAATGTATTAATTTGCAATTACAAAGTAACATATTTGAACTTGGCCCCAAATCATCACAATAATTATCCTTAAAGTAAATTGAAAATCAGCCCAACACAATTTAATAATAATAATCTGCCACTGTCCAATAAACAGTAACTGAACAGCCGGTCATTTCTTTAATACATTTCCAGGAAACACGGTTAAGCAGGAAGTAGTTTGTCATTTCATGGAAATGTATTAAATAAATTACCAGCTATTCATTAACTGATCATTGGATAGCAGAATATAATTTTAAAATCACTGTTGTGGTTATTCTCAATACATCTGAAGGTTATAGTGGTAATTTGAGTGTAATTTCAAAAACATTGCTCGGCAGTCAGAAATTGCAATTAGCAACTGCTTATTGCTAATTGCTTGGTGAAATCACATAATAACCTTACAATCTGAACCTGTAAAATAAAGATACATCTTAGTCAGACCGAGCAATTGTTAAAGACAAAGTTCTTCCTTTTACTCCTTTATAACAGCAAAAGCTGATCATCTTTGTGTTTTGGATAAAACAAGACGTCTGAGGACATCATCTTCAGCTCCGGGAAACAGTGGCTGACATTTTCAGCCTTTTTCTGACATTTTACACAGTGAGCTACAAATCCTGAAAATACCTGATGGATTAATCGACAATGAAAATAATGGACAGTTCCAGCCCTGGTCTTGTGTATGCATTACTTAATTTGCCTACAGATGGCCCTGAGTGGAGTGTAACTGCGAGCGTGGAGCTGCATCTCAGCGGTTGGATGACATTTCCTGGGCTTAGCTGTTTTGGAAATCACAACACTCTGTGTCCTCGTTAATGTACTCAGACCGTGCACATGTGGCCTTCAGTCGTGCCAGCAGTATTTGGTTGTACCTCATTCCTAGTGCATTACTGTCCACCCACAATCACATTAAAGAGAATACAATAATACAGACTTCCTCCTCCCCCGCTCATGACATTTACCCTGCTGGTTAAAAATAACCTTCATAAAATATAGTGGTGATATTAAATTCTGAGCCCCTGAATATCTCCAAAAACCCCCTGGAATCTATGCTGACACCTTTCCAAAACCACACAGTCTGCTCGTCTGTGAAATATGAGCGGTGGTACCAGCGGAGCAGAGATCCGCTCGGAGCATTTTATCTCAGGAATTCACAGTGTTGAGCCGGGACCAGAGGACAGCGGAGATGAATGAACATGCCTCATCTGTTCTGCTAGGCAAGGTTCATCTCACACACACACTTGACTGCCGTCTGTTGACTTGATTACATGCTTATATACAAGATTACATGCTCCGCTGTGGTTTGACAAACTTTTCCGACCTTGTGGGTGTTTATAACTCCTATGAACCCGTTTCAGTAAACTCAAAACTGCAATAAAAGTTTTGAATGTTGTTTTTCTCAGTTCCTAAAACGGCCTTTTGCAGAAACGAAAGAGTTTACATCCCACCTCCAAACTCCAATTTATCTTGGACTCCTCTCTCGCTCGGACACTCCTACTGTTTTCATGTCACTTGCTTGCTGTATTCTTTGTGCGTGTGTGAGTGTGTGTGTGTGTGTACCTGCTGGACATCCTGCTGGAACACACACAGCTGCAGTCTCTGGTGCAGTCGGACCTTTCGGTGCTGCCAAATATTCTCAAGACGCCGCTGATGGTGAAGAACCTCGTGCACCACGTCCAGGATGCAGTGGACCTGTGACACGACTCAAATGTTAACTCGACAGGGACATTTTGAATTCATTTTGTAAATATTTATTGTAATTTGCTCGCAGAAGAAACCAAGATTCCATAGAGGAATGCGATCCCACTGACCGCTTTGGAGTAATTGGCGGTGGCCGTCAGCGATTCGGAGTTGCCGGGACTCAGAGGCCTCTGGAGGACGTCCAGCAGGGCTTTACCATCCTGACTCACCTGGAGACGGACAGGTACGTAAATGCAGACATTAGAAAGGCCACTAGGATGAAGACAGACTGAAGGACGGAGACAAGAGGACAGGCAGACGGGCGAAAAGAAAGCAAAACTGGTTTTCACAAAGAAAAAGGAAAGAAACGAATATTTAAGCAGTTCCCTTTTCTCTGCTCTCCCCGTCTCTCTCTCCTCTCCGAAACAAATATATACTTTCTAAAAAAGCATGCCTCTTCTTACTGCTAATTGCTAAATTATACATGGAAACACACCACTGAAACCTCTGCGTCACACACACGCAGTGACTGTTTCCTCTCTGCAAGAAATGGGCCCTGTCTTTTTATACTGCCTCATGTTTCTTCAGTGTCTGGTCTTAATGCCTTTATGACTCCTGCAAAGCACTCTGAATCGCCCTGTTGTTCAAAGGTGTACGCAAATAAATGTGTCTTACCTGTGCTAAGTGTTTTTATCAAATAAAAGTGGAATGATCTTTCAGCATACTGTTGCAGTGATGGCTGCGCTGCGGGCTGGTTCACACATCCTGCTGTTTAATGAGTCTTTTATTCTACATATCGCCGGCTCTAATAGTCTGAGCGTCAAATCATGGCTGGATTTAGAGTTTCTAAGGGGGCAGCGCATGGGGCTCTTTGCAGAGGCTGGATGAGTTTTATCCAAAGGACGGTCGTCAGGCAGAGCAAAAGTGAGCACACCATGCCTGAGAGACAGAAATTCAACACAGATACAGCGTCTGCTAAAAAAACAACGCGAAAGTTTTCCTGACAGAAGACGGCTGTCCTGCAGAGGGAGAAATAAAGACAAGCCCTCGAGGTGGGCTAGGAAATGTCAGAATTTCACAGTGGATGACTGAAGAAAGTCTTATTTACTGACGAATCCAAGTAATAGACCAGTGTCAGAAACAAGCACAGAGCTGACTCCATCCTGGCTGAGGAGGAGAACCGCTCCATTCTTCAGAGACATGCTCCCAGCGCAGGTCAGACCAGTCGCTCTCAAATCATGCTGGGATAGCATGAGTCAGCAGGTTTTACACAAACGTGTGGAGTCCGTGCTGCTCAAGTGCGAGCTGAACCAAAGTCATGGACATCTTTTAAAGATTCAGCGTTTCACTAAACGTGCGAAGCTGAGATCATCAAATAGCACTACGTTTGAAACAAAAAAGCAAAATAGATGTATCTTCTCTTGTGGTCTCGTGGGACTTTTGGACCCGGCTGTTTGTCTGATGACTCATTAACAAATTGTTTAGCCGCTCCTGCTTTTATTTGGAAAGGAACCTTTCCAGATATTGTACTGGCCCATAGAGCCGGCGCGCTGCAAGACTGGCGCTGACATGAAGAATGTTAAGATTTGCATAACGAGATGTACAAAAGGAAACTGGATAAAAAGTAGGTTTGACAAGGATTCAAAGCCAAGGAGCCGACTGCCTTGATAAGGACTTAGAAAAACCAAACTGCATGAGGAAGACATTTTTTATTTTTTTTAATCAGTGATGAAATAAGCTCTGCAGAGATTAGACACTGTGTCTCTCTCCCTTAAAGCAGCCAAGAATTGAGCAGCTTGCCTTTACACACACAAACACACACGCACACACACACACACACCTGGCACAAACATCCACGAACGTGTCTGCAGTCACATTATTGCAATGAGCAGAGAACATGATGTTGTAACTCATTTTCCACGTTTACATTAAACAAGAGGAGCCTCTGCTCGCAGCTTTTATCTCGTGTCACCTCGTTGTTGGAAACCTGAAAGAAGCTCACGCACTGAAACACACTTTCACCAAGTCAAGAGCACGAGGTTAAAAACCTCTTGCCAGTCTCCGAGTGTGTCACTTTTTGCAGCGCTCTCACAGGAAACAATGCAGCCGTTAGTCTGCCAAGCCAAACCGCCTCAGCCGCCCTGCCCGGAGCTTTACGTGTGTGTATATATGGACTTATCTTTTCACAGATAAGTATGCATCGAGCTAACACTGCAACAGCCCGCCTAAAGATAAAATGCCAGACTGCACAAGAGCGAAGGAGAGCGGGAGTGTTCCCAGGATAAATGCATTGGAACAAGGAAGGTTTTCGGACAGCAGATCTGGACGGCGTTGGTGCGGCAGCAGACCAACACCTCCCCGTCATCACAGCCACTCACAGCCAGCGTCACCGGGCTGCCAAAGAGCAGCACGAACAGCACCTAAAGGAGAGACCACGTCCCTCCCTCAGGGGGTAGGCAAGTACTATTTTTGAACGTTTTCCAAAATACAATTTTTACAAAATCCTACCATTTCGATTGAACCACAATCTACATCACTGACAATGAAGCCTGCACTATGGTGAGAAATTTAATTTTGGTCGGAGTACAACGCCGGTTTAATCCTTTGTGACCTCACCATAGACGCTCTAGTATCGGCGTGGCAGATTTCAGTGGTGAGGCCATGTGGGCTTACCTCAGTGTAAGCCTGGGTCACCTGCTCGTACAGGCTCTGGTGGCGGTGGATGGCGATCTCCAGCTCCTGCATCTCAGACGGCAACCCTCCCTCGCTGCATACTTTACACCAGGCCTCCACCTCCGACAGGAACTGAGGAAGCAACACGGCACACACACACACACACACACACACACACACACACACACACACGGAGAGTCTTGTGATTTTTGTCTTTATGTGGTTGTGGGAGATGGCAAAATAGGCTGTTCTAAGCCCCAGACAGTGGAAGAATAGCTTCATAGGTTTATTCATGACTGAGCAAAAATTATATTAACAATTGTCCATTCTTCAATTTTAATGTCTTTATTGTTAAAAGAAAATCTGCCTTTACTGATAATGGGCTGCCATAGATGCATGCATGTAGCTGCTGTGGTCCATTCTAAATGACCTTGGGACTTTGGTAGAACACCAAATATGAGTTTATAGGCCACAGAATATAAAAAATAAGATCATTTACCAGCAGGGTCAATGTGGCTGCAGGATGAGGACAGCCTTTCCTTCTCTCCCTCTAATCTCTCTCATTTTCACACTTTTTTTTTTATTCTGTCTGTAGTCACGCCATTTTCCCTTCACGTGTGTGTCTCTCTCCTCATCACGCGTTTCATCTCTCATCTTTGTTCGTTTCTGTTTTTCATTACGCTCGTATTCAGTCTCAGCCAATCCTGCGTCGTCTCCAACACTCTCTCTCTCTCTCTATCTCGCCCTCTCCTGTCTTTCATCTCCGGCTCTCTAAAACGTACACTTGTAGCTAATGTCAAGGGCCCAGCAGGAATCAAACAAGTCCCATCTGTTGCCATGTCAACCGTCCAAGAATCAGCAGCAGAGCAGTTTGATCTATTAAATATAATCAATAATACAATAAAAGTAATGTTCCATTTACATTTTACATTCTGGACCCGTGTCTGCTGCGGAGAGATTCCTGGATTAGATAGTCGGAAACCAGGCAGCAGCAGTCTAACAGTAAGTGGAACAGCTTTTCCTCTAATGACAGAGAAGTCCTTCCATTAGGCGAGGAGGGGGGATTTATTTTTTTCCAACAAACATGGCCGATTTGTTCTCACTGCTGTCAGCTCAGGAGCCAAGCTCTGCTCACTGATTTCTCTGTGAATTCAAATGTCCTTGCGATCTCACCTGTTCAGCCTTCTGGTGAAAGACAGACGACATGGCGAGGATGGTGGAGCGCTCGTCGAGTGCGGCGGCAAAACTTTTCCAGTCCTGATCCAGCTGACTGGAGATCTGCTTTATCTGTGTGGAGGCGTAGTGACCGGCCTCCGCCAGGCGGCTCGCCACTGACATGATTCTGTTGATATTTACATAGGCATTCTGGGAAGAAAAGACAGGAACAAAACACTGTCGTTAACTGGCCGGTCCTGCTGTCATTAGTACAGCACTCTTATATCTGTTTACATAATGCTATTAACATTCTGTTTCTATCCAAATAATTTAAAAACGACTTTAAGGAAATCATACATATTCCTGTTCTGTGGAAAACTTAACTTAACGCTGAGAATGACATAAATTCTACTTTAAGAGATGTAGAAGTATATCTTTCCTCTAATACCATGGATTGTGGGTTTTCTCTGCTCCAGTGGTGATTTGGATACATTTGAATGATTTTATCTCATTAACTTTTGTTAAACAACGGAAAGCTAAGCTAACATGGCCTAAATACATGACTACATTCTATAGTTCACACTTCCAGGCAGATCCACAGATTCATTGCCATAAAGACTGTCTTTTTAACATGGTTTATCTGCTGTCATACACGTTGATCTACAGTGGGCCAATATAAGAACTGTGAGCCTGGAACATTAGCTACCATGGAGTTCATGGCGAAGTGGTTGTGTTGCGTCTGCAGCTCCACAGCGTGTTGGTAACTCCGGCCGATCTCCGTATGACTCTGCAGGAACACCTCCTTGTTGTGGCTGATCCAGTCAAACATCTGCACACACACACACACACACACACACACACACACACACACCACACGGCAACATTAATGACATTGCTAACTAAGCTCCTTTCACGCAGGGATCCTGCAGTACTGCCCCAGTGCCCCCTGCATGTCTCACTCACGACGTCAGTTCACCTCTGTCACTAGCTCCGTTGCAACAACCCGCCATCAGAATAGATGTTGGCAGTGTACCGTTCTGCTAACCAGGAATATGTTGAATCTTTGTTTTGTTCATGAAACATTTTCAATTGTATGCTGTGAGAACAATGTGCTAGGTTTGGACACAATAAACCACTAGTTAGGGCGAGGAAAAGATCATGTTTTGGCTTATAACACCTGTTCTTACTATCACAAACACGGCTTAAAGCGTCCTGATATCCAGTGGTGTCACCACTCCGAATGCTGAAATGCAGTCTCAGGCTGTAGTCTTATGGTAGTGCGGTGGCCTGTTAGCCTCCCCCTGCATCCCCTCCTACTCCCAACATTCAGTTCAGGTACAGTGGCTATCAAAAATGTTCAACCCCTTGGACTATTTTCCCTTTTATTGTTTTTATAAATGGAATTGTGATCAATATAATTTAATTTTTTTTTGGGGGGGGGGAATGACAAAAATGTTGAAGTGAAAACAGAAGTCTACAAAGTGATGTCAATTAAAAATATATAATGTAAAATAAATGATGGCATAAGTACTCAAGCTCTGTCAGGTTCCGTGGGGGATCGGGTGTGAACAGCCATTTTCAAGCCCAGCCACAAACTCTCTACTGGATCAAGGTCTGGGCTTTGACTCAGCCACTCCAGAACATTCACCTTGTTGTCTTTAAACCTGTTCTGTGTAGCTTTTGCTGTATGCTCTGGGTCATTGTCTTGCTGGAAAATAAATCTTCCTAGTTGTAGTTGTCTTGCAGACTGCACCACGATGTCCTGCAGGATTTCCCTATATTTTCCCTATATTTTACCTTAACAAGCCTTCCAGGACCTGCTGCTCAGAAGCATCCCCACAGCATGATTCACCATGCTGGTTTGTGTGTGGTGATGAGTAGTGTTTGGTATTCAGCATACCTTTTACACAGAGTGATCATTCCTGCCTTGAACAGGCTGTGTGGTAGGGACTACACATGTATTTTTTGGTGCTACTGCGAGCACACTGAAAACACTGACATTTCACAAATCTTAACTCAAGTTTTACTTTGAGTTGAGATTTTTGCTGTTGACAGCTCGAGAAGTGGACCTTGAGTTCAGGTCTTTTCGTCAGACTACTGTTTCCAAGATCAAGGATGAACTTTCACACATGTAATGAAACATGTGTGAAGCATTTTCAAGCAGCTGCCATGACTAATCTTTTGTGTCTACTCCACAATAAAGTTGGTGAGTACAACGCTGCCATAACTGAGACAGCCTGCGGCCCAAATTATATAAACGGGACGCAGGCTGTAACAGAACAAAGGAAGACTCTTTGAAAACATGTCGTCATCCTCCTTTGTTGGCTTCATCTCTACCAGCTGATTAGTGTAAAGCCTAAGAGGCCAGGACAACCTTCAAGGTTGCTTTTCCGTCCGAATCAATCTTTGCAGACAGATGGAGGCCACTTGTAGTGCTGAGTGGCTACCATGGTTACCACATCATCCACACAGTCATTTCTCTAGCTGTGATTTCAACAGAACGATCACCTCGTCAGGTCTGACTGTTTCCCTGGCTCCGCCGCGAGCGCTGAGTGTTTCCCACAGTGTACACTCGTCCACCCACCCCCGCAGTTCCTCGGCATGAAAACACCGATGTGGACAAAACTGTTTTATTTTTTCTCTCTGTTTGCTTTACAGTAAATATTTACTGCACCCGCATGTGGATGTCTGCGTGGAATAACACACCGAGTCGAGTGACGCCCATTTATGTTTGTGTGTGCGTGTGTGTGTGTGTGTGTATCCCATCAACAACACTTGGAGACAACCAAACGCAAGCAGCCCTGTCGGCATGACGCAGGGCTGCAGGTCGAAATCCTTCCGCTGACTTGGCGGTCTTACAGTCCCATTAACATCGCAACTGATATTTCTGCATTTGCTGATTTTTAAAAGCTCAAGCTTTGTCACCGGTATAGACTGTATGAAGCTATGTTCTGTTGTGTCCAAATGCTATATTTTTTCATAATTCCTTTTATATATCTATTGGTTTACAAAATAAAAGCAATTCAGAGGTTGCAATTACAACTACAATGCCAAAACAGTTGGGAGGCTGTGTAAAACATGCGGTAGAGTCAAAAAGTCTGAGGCCAATAGTCAAAAGACTTATAAAATACTTCCAAGTTATACTATTTTATTAATCACAAATGCTGATACAAGCCTAATAATTAGAGTGAAAAATCCATGATTTTCGGAATATCTTCGTATTTGCCTCCACAAGTTTGTGCAAAACCTGCTGACTCGTGTTTTTCCCAGCATGATTGGACAGTGTTACACAAAGCTTCTCGTGATGTCACATACGTGTTCAGCGGGGCTGAGGTCAGGTGACAGTGGAGGAATGTCCATGACAATCAGGAGTTCTCCGTCTTCTTTGGTCGGGTAACGTCCACGTTAATGAAACTCTTGCCCCACTAAACTACACATTAATAAGGAAACCTCTGGTAGCTCAATAACTACAATTTCTTCTGGTCACTCAAACATAAAATGGACCTACACAGGCCTAATGCTGCTAGCTGTCAACATGTGCTCTCATCGCAGGCAGACTGATCTGAACACCTCTGCTGACCAACCAACATTTTTTTTTACATTACACTTTTTATTATTTTTTATAACTAAAATATCCCTCATTTATACACTGCTGACTCTTATTCAGCATCATTTTATCAAACTCGTTTTCATCTTCATTTCTTAAGTTTTGTTTGACATTTTATTAATTCAACCCCTCACTTGCCACGCTTGCTCTGAACACTTTTCAAATGGGTTGCGACAGGGGAAACAAAACACTGGGAAGGTTCTGTTTCAAGCAGAAACATCTGCGAAAGTGGCTGTTGTCATAAACACAGTTTGTTTGCTAATGCTTGCCCTCTGTTTTTATTTTTGAATTACACGGCGTCCTGTGTTTCACAAACTTCAGTGGAACCAGAGTTGTACCTGTGCTCCCTTAAACACTGACTCCTTCACATCGCAGAGCGTGATCTTTCTATATATAGCCATTTGGAAGGAAGCTGAAATAGTTTTGCATGTGGTCTTACACAGCTGGTATGTTAATGATGAATGGAATCCAAACATTCACTCACAGCCGCAGCTAATCACTTAGCCTGGCTAAGTGAAGCAACGCTGGCTGATTTTCCGCTGGATCAGCTGCTAAATGTGTTCTTCTGTTTAGATAAACAGCGCGGGCTAATTCATTAAGACCGCAAACGGGTTTCCAGACAAGTTTACGGTGACCCAGATGTGAAAAAACTGTTAGCAAATACTATGTTTTGGCCTTTGGACGTAATTTTGGGGTCAACCTTCTCAAATCAATGTTATGTCTCAGTAAACAGAGCGGCATTAATAACAAAGCACCACACACAGTTTGTCAGGATCAACAGGTTGGCTCGTGACGGCTGACTTTAACTCTTTCTCAGTGCATCACATCGCCTTCACAGTAAAAGCCCACTGGATGTCTGAATAATGCAGTGACACATACAAGGGAGCATCACTGAGGGTCGTTTACTGTGAAGCAGCAACAGGAACAGAACAAGTCGGTGTGAGTCAAACTTCCTTTTCGGCACATTTGTTGAGACTCCTCGATCACTCGATCACCTCCTCATCTCTCCTTATGCAGCCATCGCAGTGAGGTTTGACTTTTCTCTGTAGCACGCAGATAACTCGCCAGGCGCAGGTTACGACTCACCTTCTCTGCGTCCTGTTCGAAGAGTCGGAGTTGGAAGCACTGGTCCAGCTTCAGCTTCCTGACGTGCCACATCTGATGGAGGTGCTGCCTGGTGGAGTGCAGCTTGTCCAGCAGACTGGCCACCTGGCAGGGAGCAAGACCGAACAAGTGTTGTTTCTTCTGATGTCTCATCAACATGGAGCTGTGTTCTACTAGTTTGACTGTTTTCTTTACAAATAAGCTGAGAAACATGTCTGGTTCATGGCTGGACTGTTAAATGTAGATTGACAGTTTTTATTGTCTTTTAAAATCAATAATATATGATTGTTGCTGTTTTTAAACCCCTCAGGCACGTTTCACATTTAGTCTATCATTTTATCTATTAATAATTTTAATTTATATATTATTCATCTATTTCATATTCCCCTCAGTGCTGTGATTGGCAGGTCACACAGGTGGGATCTTTATAAACAGGCAGCTCGAGCTTTTTTGCATTCTATCTCGTTCGCACCATTAAAAATTCTTATCTGTTGCTCAGTTTGTTTAATCCTTCTTTATGTCTCTTTATATCAATTGCAGAGCACTTTGAGACTGATAAACACAACATAGTTTAAAAAAAAATAAGTTATTAAGACACTTCTTTCTTACACCTCGTATCAGATATCAGCATAAATGCAAATGTGTGTAATGAGCAGTGTGTGAGCTTTATGCAAACACCCTGCAGCATGAAACTCACTGTGTTCTTTATGGTGTAGTGTACCTGTGTATTTGTAAAGAGCATCGGTTGGTGAAATCATCAAAATTCATCATGATAATTGGCTAAAAGAAAAACGGCTGTTTGACCCCATGCTGTGTCTCTCTGTTCATATCGGTGTGTATACTGTAGATTTGTTTGCTGTTTACTTCCCGGGGAGACTACACCTCAGTGTTTGTGGTTAATATTGCGGGACTCGAATGAACTCCCTCGGCATATCTGACCACAGGCGCGAAAGCATCTGCAGATAACAACGTTTATTACATACGCTGTGGCGAATCATTCATTACTCCATATTGCTCTGCACAGATGGAAAATATTGTCAATTTAACAAGTGCTCTCCGAGCTGTTTACATCATCATGGCTGAGTCTAGTGAGCTCATATCACTTCACACCCCTTTTGTTGCGCCTCAGTGCTGTTGGAGGGAGAGAACTGCACTTGAAACATGCTGCCGACCTGTCTGCCTGTTCTGGCACAGCTACACTGATGTGTGTCATTAGGTATGAGCATGCTTTTGTATATGTGTAAGGGGACGGCTGTAGCTCAGGAGTAATCAGAATCACAAGGTTGTGTGTGAATGTGTGTGTGAATGGGTGGATATGCGTTGTAAAGCGCGTCGAGCAGCCAGTAGACTGGAAGAGGGAGTCCATGTACCTTTTCTGTGCATCTGAATGCAATGATAAACCGCTTAAGATTAGCTCAGGAACCATGTCCGTGTTTATTGCCAGCTGGAGTGTAACTCACCTTGGGCACCAAGCTCTGGAAGTCAGCAGAGCCTGAGATGCAGTTTCTCCCTGAAAAACCATCACTTGATCGGATACACTGCAGCAACCTCTGGCCCTCCCGGTCCAACTCCTCCACTGGAGCCTTCAGCACCTACAGGAGAGGAGGACATCATGACAAATGACTTGAACGGCTTAACATGATTCCTTTAGATGTTTCTCGAGTTTGTATCAGACTGTCCGGACAGCAGCGCTCCCACCTTTTTCTTCAGCTGTGTGTGCTCCTCTATCAACCGACGAGATCCTTCCACATCTGCAGGAAAGTCCTTCTTGGACAGAAGCTCCTGCAACACACAGTAGAAACTGTTTAGTTGCGCAGTTCCTTTAATCATTTTAAACTTTTCATATCTCAATCCACCATTCATTCGTCTGCCCATCCGCCCATGCCCCACCTGCAGGTCCTCCAGTCTGGACAACAGGTGAACAGCGTTGGACATGAACTCCTCCAGAGAGACTCTCAGCTCCATCCACTCCTCGTGGTTGTAGTCCAGAGAGCCTTCAAAGTCGTCCGTCAGTTGGGAGGGATCCACCAGTTTGGCCAGACCTTCGACTGACACCATACTGGTCTGGTACACAAGCAGAAATACAAGAAAAAAATTCAAAAGCATGTTTTTAGCAGTGATGGATCAACCAGAGCTGTGCCGTTTGTTCCACTGACACATGCAGCTCTGACACTCACAGAAGAGAATATTTATAGATAAATACGATCTGTATACCAGCATGGTCAAATGTAGAAAAAGGCAAGTCTCAGGTTTTAAACCAGAAGGCTTGATTCTGCTGGCCAGAGTATATTTCTTATTTCAATCCATTTCAGTGGCTCTATACCTTCAGGAGAGTTTTCAGAAGACTATGTCAGTGGTCACACACTTCAGACTCATGAATTAATTTGGACTTCCTGCGGACAGTCATGCTGCGAATGACTGGTATTCTTCATCACGATTAAAGAAAATGGTGATCATCCAGAGTGTGGCTGAGTTCAGGAAATAAACTGATTCACAAAAGGATTACACGTGCTCCACTTATATTTAACAGCCAGTACAGTTAACAAACTCAAGTGGACAGAGTGCAGAGCAGAGACAATGTGGAGAACAGTCTTCAATCATTCAAAATGTCTTTTAATATCTGGAAGTTATCAGGACTGATGTTGGTTGAAAAATGTAACATTTTAGCTTCTGAAATGAAGCACTCAAACTGTTTAGGCCTCCCTCGTCTGAACAAAACTGAATGGTTAGCTCGCCAAAAACACTTTAGCAAGTTATTGCATATAAAAACATCAATATATTTTTTTAAAAGCATGGAAGCCCACTAACTGACCTCAAATGAGAACTTTGCACTGCCGAAGTTTGTCTTCTGTTTCTGCCAGAAGTTGTCCGGTTTGATGATGAGGGCCACGCAGATCTCGGCCGGGAAAAACTCCTGCAGCGTCTTCAGAAGGGGCTTGATCAGTTCCCACTTAGAGCCGCGCATGTCGATGATGACAGTAAAACCACGTTTACAGACATCCTCGCTGACAGGAGAGACACAAGACAGCAGAGATGTAAATGACAGAAGAGAAGAAAGAGACCACAGAAAAAGACAACGTGGAGGTTCAAAAGAATTCTTACTGGTTCCTCTCGGACTGTTACATGAGACCAACTATTGAAAGAAACTGACAATGAACCAATCAGCAGTACTGATCTACAAGAAAGTAGTGGCCTAAATGTCTTTCATATGACTATTAGATCAAAATCAACCCAAAATCAAGAACAATTCCTCCCCAAGTCTCAGCTGTAGCCTCCAGGCACAGACACTCTGAACACAGGTGTGTGGCTGTGAGATGCATAATTTCCCCATTTTGTAATTAATCACATCAGTGGGGCCTGAGATTTTGTATGTCGGAAGGAAAACCGACGACACATTTCAAAAACAGCCTGCGCGAGATCAAACCGTGAGGCACAGAAGAAAATTGCAGCATTTGACTAGCAGTTCATTAAAAAAACGAAGATGAAACGCTTAATGTTTCATACATTATTCACATCCCCTCATCAAACCGTTCAGTGATAATTCTGCTCACATGTGGTACAGATCAGATAAGTGTTTGTGCCCCGAGAGCAAGAAAAAGCACTGAAATGCATATTTTCAGATCTGTTTTGAGTCACATTCACGCGTGTAAATAAATACGACACGACGACGCCAGAGTGGCCCGCCAGATGGTGATTCGTCTGTGCTTGCTGCATGTTCATTTCTGTGAACATGTGGCACGTATAGCGTACACACCGTAAGCCTACATACGTGTCTGTAAATATGCAAACTCAAAAAACGCTATGGGGCGGGACAATTCTAATTACTTGTGGTGTAAAGTTCAAGAAAGTTTAATTGGCGGTCACCAAACGAGTAAAAGGACATCACTTGAAAACAGTCATGTCAACATGTCTCGTTGGCCAGAAGCTGTTCCGACACCAGTTGTGTTCGCTGGAGCCTAATGGGCCTTAAAAGAGTGAAACTACACTAAAAATCCCCTCACCTCCACTAACACGCAGCCGCTATTAATACAAATTCAACAAAGGCACATCCATTATGATCTGCCTCGGGGAAGCTCAAACTCCACTCGTCACCATGGAAACAGCAGCTCTATTAGCAGGAGGAATCAGAGCGGGGCTGATAGGGATCAAACGATAGAACAGATTTGGGATAGTTTAGTGTTCTAGTCAGTCAGGTAAATTGGAGTCGCGAGCACAGACTAGATTGGAAACTCCCCCTGTCGTTACATTCAAGGGCACTCTGTCATCTGAGTGTTTAGTCGGCTAATAAAAACCTCCTTTTATCATAGCAAAGGTTTGTTTGGCGATTTGTTTTTGATTTTTTTTTTTTTATTATTATAACACAGCTCATCAGTGTAGGCTTAATGCTGTTTAGCAGGTGAGAAATCCTTGATGTAAAAGTGTGCTTGAGTGCACCACCAAGGAGCTTCTGCTCGTAAGTGGACATTTCCACATTTTAGTTTGCTCCTGCTGGTTTCTGTACTCGTAGCACTGAACACTGAATATCATCATCATCATCAGTGTAGGCTCTGCTTTCAGGACACTTCACATCAAATCACTTGAAATAGGTTTAGAATTGACCCCAAAATGGCCTTAACTCTTCAGTCGGACATAATCTGAAGGGTTACCGGGGCTGGTTTGTTACGGATCATTGATCAATTTTCTCCAGTCCAGCATATCCCTCGTACCATCCTCAGAACGTAATGAGGGGCAGCAGGAATAAATGGACCTGAAGTTAAGTGAGACCGACCGGCCGCTGCCTGCTGCAGACACAGCAGCTTTCATGCTGATGCAAATCAAACGCTGCTCTCAGTCTGCCGCCTGATGGAGAAGAAAGGAGCGCTTGATTCCACAGTGCGGACGGCGTCGAAGCACTCCACATGCACTCCACCCTACTCTTCTCTTTGCCAGTCCCATTCACTAAACGTCACTCATCCTATGCGCACAGTTCTTACTGCTTCCTGTGTGTGTGTGTGTGCGCGCTCATGTGTGTGTGTATGTACCTGGGAACAGTAGACAGGTAGGTTACCAGCCTTCTCAGGTCTTCCTGTTTTATTCGGTCGTGGTTACTCCTCGCAGGAAATGTCAGGATTGGTCCTCCTCGTTTGTCTCGCCCACCTGTGCATACATATAATAAGACAGAAGTGTTTAATGATGCCATGTATGGAGCGTTTAAGTCATAGTACAACTAATAATAGTGATGGTTTTAACAGCAGTACTAGCAGTAGTAGTTGCACTTGTGGCAAAGCTATGGGTAGCAGTGGTAACAGCAGCAGTAGCGGTAGCATAGGGAGAGCTTGTTGCAGCAGCTGTACAGCTACAGTAGTAGTAGTAGTAGCAGTGCTTGTAGTACTTGGAGTAGCAGTAGCATTTTATAGTTGCACTGCTTGTGAAGCACGGCCACACAAAAGATACAGAGAAAAGGATTTTTTTGAATGTCAGTGATGCAATTCACGTATCAGCCAGTAATTATAATATTTTTGTTATGAACTACATGACATGTAGATTCAAATAAAAAACTAAATACAGACCACATAGTCCATGAAGTATAACCATTAAAACACTGGAATTACAGAGCACACATCACTCCATACTACAACCACTGCCGCTCCATTATCACCGGTTAGACCACATCAGTGTTAATCTGCACATTACTTCACACTAATAGCTTTAATATCTCTGTATCAGTAACATAACTCCCATCACAGCTACATCATCCAGTAAACACACTTTCCAAGGGCTCCGAAATACAAACTCCCTCCCTCACTCCCTGTGATAAATTATGTGTGTAGAGATGTTTTGGTTAGATTAATGTAAGAAACACAAACCACACTGTTTATGAAACTGCTACTCAGACATGGAAAATCGGTGTGTATGTGTGTATGTGTGGGTGCGTGGGTGGGTGTGTGTGTGTGTGTGTGTGTGTGTGTGTGTGTGTGTTTGCACGCACACATACACACAAACACACACACACATGCACATGCGTGTGTGTGTGTGTGTGTGTGTGTGATTTGGGCGAGAGCACGCGGCTGTAATCTAAGGAAGGATCTCGATGACAGATTGTCGTTGGCACTGCGTGTTTAACATGCTCTCTCTCTTTGTCTTCCATTCTTTCTCTAGGTCTCGTTCCCATTCTCTCGCTCTAATTCTTAATAACTTGTGCTTACTGTACTCACTGGAATTTATTATTATCTTCATTACAATAAGGAAAGAGAGATCTTTCGTATATATATTTAGTTTGTAAGAAAATAATCTATTCCAATTCTGTAGTGTGAGCCTGTAGTATAATATAGACACGTGTTTGTCTTTGCCGACACTTCCAGAACCTTATTGGCTATACTTTATGTTCATACAGTCAGAGCATGGTTTGATATGTCCAACTCAAACCGCAGATTACAACAAATGTTTGTTTGTTTTTCACATTTCCACATTCCATTGCCCCAACCGGCCAATTAGAAATCTGACACAACCAACAGTGCAGCTCAACTGGGGTCTCTTGCTGTATGTTATAACAGTCACTGTGCAGTTTGTCCCAAATCAAACCGTCCCTGTTTGAAATCAAAGGTGCTGTGTGCACCACAAGCATACCTCCTCTTAGCACCTGCTAAGGCTAAGGTGCTCCCATGAAGGGTGACACAGGAACATGCTTTTAAAAATATTCAGTGTTAAACACCTTACAGTGCAACTTTATTACCATATATGGGTCTTTATGGGTGTACCTGGTTCCTAGTGACCAGGTCAGAGCAGACTCTGGACCGGAGTACAGCCTCTTTACATTTAGTCTAATCAAATCTGGGTATGGTCCTCTGGTACTGCCCCGGCCTTGAGTCTGGGTCAAAATGTGTAAAGCTGAGTTGATTGAGGGTTCTGCTCAGATCTAGTCCCAACTTTCGGCCTCATAAAGGCCTCAACTGCAGAGCTGTGGATACAAGTAGAGCGATGCACATTTCAAAATAAAAGTGTGAAAACACTTTTTTAAAGTTTTTCTCGCAATCTGTGCTTGTGTTCTTTTAAATTCACAGCAGCTGTTGTGGTGGTAGAAAATGTAGTGTTCAATATTTCGGGGGCATAACAGTTTCTGGTTGGTCAGTTCACCAGGTCATGTGATGTTATATCTTGTTTGTCCAGAGTCAAAATACATCACATGGCTCAGTGTGCGTGAGTGCGATGGCCTGCAGGGTGAAACAGTTCATGTGTCGGCCTTCTCTGCTTGTTTTGGCACACGGCGATGTGCAGCGCCTGCCAGAGGGGAGAAGTTCACATAAGTCATGTTCAGGGTGTGAAGGGCCTGTGATGGTTTTCCCTGCCCACTTCCTGTCTCAGGAGGTGTTCAAGTGTTGGTCCACACCAGTGATCTTTTCTGCAGCCCTGAAGGTTTGTATGGCTGTCACAGTGATATTGACTATGCTGAATGGGGTCACTGCTGGGGGCTCCTCCTAAAGTCCACTGTCATATCCACTGTTTTGACCTTGTTCAGCTGCAAGCTGTTGTGAATATAGGCCCAGCTGTATGAAGATTTGTCACAGTCTTGGATCAGGCTGTGGACCCTGAGGAGTTTGACAGAGGAGGTCACTAGGGGTTCAGAGATCTGGGGCCGTATTTGCGAAACACGCCAAGGCTAAAAGTAGCTTTTCGCTGGCTGAGTTAAGAGAATTTCCTAAAAAAAAAGGGGGGGGGGGTTATTCCTAACTTTGAGACTTCTACATATATGATATAACACTAACTGATATTTTACTTTGGCTCGATAAGTAGGTCCTGAGTCTGAGACAGTTTAGAAGCAGCCCCGGGGACTCCTCAGACACTAGCTGAGATGTGTGAACAGTGAACATTAACAGTACTCTCTGCTTCCTGCTACATATTTAACTAATGCCATTAATGGTACTTGCTTTGACAAAATCCCTCCATTCAGAACACCATCCATCTATCCATCTGTCTATCTATCCATCCATCCATCCATCCAGCTGATCAATGTAAACATAGCTAGTAGGAGCTAAGATATGATCCTTTCCTCTGTCAGATTTTCAGTGCTTCACAAGCCCCAGTCCTTCAGGTGAGACTTCTCTGTCGGGGATGTGTGTTTCAGACTGCAGCAGACATGTGCTTGGATTGTCTTGGATTGAAGGTTTCTGTGATTTAACGCCAACACTGACTGACACCCACCTGATACGAAGGCAACCTTCTCCTTTAACACAGGAAGAACGTCAGACGCCTTGATGCCTTCAGTCCTCAGTGACCCTGCAGGGAGACAGAGAGAGAGACAGTCAGTCAGTGGAGCTTTTAGCATTAATCCCATTATCAGATCAACATTCCTGTGAGGAGGGACACACCCACGCACACACACACACACACACACACACACACACACACACACACACACACACACACACACACCCAGCTCTTACTGTACACTTCTACACATCACGGGGGCTTCTGTTCTTTACTATTTCACATATTGCAACGATGCTATTGTGAGTGTTTTAATACATTCATATATTGTTTATACCAGGAAGTGTCAGCAGAAACAGTCACTCTTCAGAGTCATATGTGGAATGTAAATATACGGTGAAACCAGGTCACGTCATCTTCATTCTTCTATCCTCTGTAGCCGCTTTATATCTCTACGATTTCATTCCCCTCGTCTTGGCTGTTTCTTTCCCTCTCGGTTCATCTGGTCATCCGTCTGTCATGTTATGAAATCTCTCACTCTCTCTCTCATTTTGATCAAAGCTCTCTCTACCGGCTCAGCCCTCCCTCTCTCTCTCAGCAGAAAACAGGCCCAAATGTCCATGTCCTGCTGTGCGTGTGTGCATGTGATACACTGTCCTGGCTGTGAAACACACACACACACACGCATGCACGCACACACTCTCTCCCCCTCTCTCTCTCTCTCTCTCACTCAGACACACACAAACACACACACACACAGAGGCATACACGCACAAACACACACACACACACATTCCAAGAGCATTCCACAGTGAGAGCGCTAAGTCGGCAAAATCTATCTCAGGACACAGAAAGGGAGAGATGGAGACGCCAGACCTGACTGGTCACTTCCATGTTTTAAAACGCTGACATCAACACAAACCCCCTTTTATATTCATGAAATACGGAGGGAAAAAAGCCAGGCTGAGGAGCCCATTGTCATATTCAATTCCACCATTTCCAGACCGATATCGGTTAGCTGATAGCATCGGATGATATTCAATATACTGGTATCAGCCTATATGTTGTCTGATAGGCGGCAATATGAAAAAGTTTTGTGTAATGGAGAAAAACATGTTCAGGGTATTCTATGCGCTGCCTAACGACACAAGCGATTTACAGTGCAGTCAAGTAGTCTGTAAGTTTCCTGGGCAGCTGGAGTCGTGGAGGCTGGAAAAGCTGCACCAGTTAAAATAGAAAAACTGTAACAATAGTTAATCAGTTATTGGTCGACAGCAGTCCCCATATCAGTCAACTTTCAGTAACAGGTTAACAAGTTAGACAAATTGTGGACATTAAGGGGGACGTCCCTCAAATCACCTGATGGTTAAACTATAAGATAACCTGCTTCTACAACATATTTCTGTTTGATAACCACATTTGAGGAACCACTGCAAAACATTTGGGTATGTGTATAAACGTAATAACAACGTATAAGCAATGCATCGAAATCAGTTCGCTCAGCCGCATTCAGAGGGCGTTCATGACACGTGACCAATCAGAGGTGTCCACAATCCAGCAACTGAGCAATTAGTCACGAGCATTACCGTCCTTCAAGGCTGATGGTCTAAGTGATCAGTTTAATGTTGCCTCGTGTAACAGCGTGAAATGGCTTGCAGGAAATTGTTTTAATTCAAAGCTGAAGGAGCTGTTGAACCTAGAGAGCTGGATGGTATCCTGCTGCAGGTGACTCCACTGCATGACAGCACCACCCCACTGTCTTACCTAAGTCTTAGGGGAAAAATCAGAAAGATTCCTTTTCTTCCCTGTTGTGAAGTAAAGAATATATCAGTTGTAGAAAATAGGATGAAAAGTCTTAAACCACTGGTGTAGTAGTTTGAAAAGGCCCAGTGTAAATACTGCAGTGTAGCGGCTGAATGTTTCCTCAGGCCTCATTCCTCTCCACTGGGCCTACTGTGCATGGATTTTATGTCCAGGCTTCTACTGTTCCATTTGCATTGCTTCCAGCCACATTAGTGACGGCACAGTACAGTTTCAAACTGCATAAAAATGTCAGGTTTTATTTCCATGCACACAGACTAAGAGCTGCGCTGTTTTCAAAGCACAATATGTCAACATTTAAAATCCAATTTAGAAAAAATTAAAGCTCTGTGTTCATGTTGTGACAGATTTGCTGGTCCTATGTATTTTATATCTGTCAATACTGATATTCAGCAGAATCATTTAGGGATGTAGATTGTGTACCGAAGTGCACTGTCATATAAAAAGAGACATTTATACTGTATATGGTTACCTACCTAAGGTATTCAATTCAGTTTCATAAGTGTTACTATTTTGTGAAATTTCTTTCGACAGGTGGGTGACAGCTCACATTTCCTTTAGTGAAAGTATAAAATTATGACTCAGCGTTGTGTCACTTCTGTATATTGTATCAAAGTTTAAACCATTAAACCACTTGTCCATATGTAGTGTGAGTAGGATGATCTATTCACACACATGATAGCCACTGATGCAGATGTTACCATGCCAAACAGCTCAGGTGAGGTAAGGTACCAAACAAGCACCAAAGCTCTCCCATAAACTTTAAAGCAACATTATGTGGAAATATTTGTGACAGCACTGTGGTTAATACAAATCCCAGGTGTGTAACAGTTTGTCAGACGTTACGTAGATGCTGACTACAAACAAAACTCAGTACGTCATAACTAAGGGTGTCACGATCATCTCGAACTAGAAAAATGGAATCGCCGATGCTGCCACGCCCCCATGTCACGTCCGGTCGGCTTGCCAAGAGGAAAAAAACACACGCGTGCTGAAGTGCTGCGAGTCAACCTCCTCTGACTTAGCTACTAGCTAAGCCAGTAGCTATTAGCTACAGCCAGCGGTCCCAGACCCTGTTCAGCTCCTGTTCGGCTCCTGGACCGTAGTCGGGAAGCACAGGGGAGATGATTTCCTCCAGGGCTGAAGTTTGTGTTAACCTTCGGGGTGAACCTCCTTTCACGTGTTAAGCTGGTCGGGAAATAAAACTTTATAATAAAAGCTTTGCCGTATCATGAGGAGCCTTCGCCTTTATTCACAGCCAAACTGCAGACTATATTGTACACTTTGTTGCTGTCGCTACTCCTGCTACTCCTTTCGCTTCTCCTTCCTCTCCCATTCATTCACTGTCCACAGGTTCGCACGCTCCCTCACTCTCGCTCGCCCACTCACACCTTACGCACCGCCCTGTTCCTGAAAGGGGCTACGCCACTCTTACAACAAGGACAACTGCAGATGCAGGAGACCCATTGACAGAACTTGAACCCCCTACCCGGTGTGGAAGTATTTTGGATTTCCAGTGGGTTATGTTGACAGTGTTCGCATTGTCCACAAAAAAGCCAGAGTTTGCAAGCTCTGCTATGGGCGCGTACCATATTATTCCACTGGCAGCACAACTAACATGGCAGGGCATCTCCGCAGGCACCACAAAAACATAGATTCATATAGTTAAACCAACACCTGTAACACCAACTACTCTTCCATCTTCATTTGGAAATTTAAAAAAATGAATCGAGGATTTGGAGAATCATGACAGGCCTAGTCAAAACAAACATATATGTAAACATGTATGCAACGCTGTGGGCCTACCCTCTCACTGAACTCACACAGTGCAGAAACAAGAGACAGAGACACCAGTCACCCTGTCACCAGACACAGAACCATCAACATTGATTGTGAGGCTGTTATTTTTATTTTTTATTTCAAAAATGTTTGGCTACATAAAGTTGCTTTGAGTAACAGCTTCAAAATACATTTTAAATACGTTTTTTCATGTAAACTCTCTCAGTGTATATCTCCTTTAACATAATAAACTAAATTATCATGGTCCTAAAACAAAAGATATCTGTTTAATTTGATGACAATAATTACACTACTAATAATGAGAGGAAATAAGTTCTGCTTCTGCTTACAGAAGTTGATCCTTCAGCCCCGCAGGGCAGTCGTTTTATGTATGTATGTCATGTGTGTATGGCTTTTATGGTTGTTGTGTGTACCTCAACCATGCTGTCCCACATTCTCAACTACACTGGATAAAGTGGTACAATTAAAAAAAAATTATATATATTTATGACAGATTGACACCCTTAACATTAATCTTATCAGAATTCTATGTCACTGACCTTGTCATGCAATTCCCACAGATGCTTTGTGATCAAGTGCCCCGCCCCTCTCTTAGACATCACCCCCATGAAGTCATGTGATTTTATCCACATGACATCCAAGCTTAACTAATACTAAAAGTCCTCTTGACTACATTTTGTTAGGAAAAGAAAATAACAATTGAGCTTAGGTGTCCTACATTACCCAGTGTCCAAGATTACCCAGATTCACCTGATGTGTCTTTTTCTCTCTGTTTAAGCACTCAGTTCAGACCAAAATCACCAAACCAGCCTCCGGAGTATTCAAATGTTGCTTTGCTGTTCCAGAGGTTCTCATCATTTGAAATGTCAGTGTAGTCAAATTCACAGCGCAACTGCTGTCATTAACACGCATTTATGATCACATTGTTAGATGTCATCATGACCACTAAATAATGATTGTTGAAGCTGGCTGTTGACATTGGCTGTGATTTAGTGCTGTTGTATCTGCAGAGAGGACAAATAGACAAAAGAGTTTTTTTACTGTGGACAGACAGCTCTAAAAGAATGTCCCGGGAAGACGAATGTGACACATTTATTGGATAAAACAGCCTTTCTAAGCTTTATCTACGACCTAATCTGTCAAACAATATGAATTTTTAATAGTAGCCCTTAAATCAAAATTAACCTCAACTGTTCCCTTGGACTGGCAATGTTAATGAATGGATCTGAGGAAACACAACAAGCTGTCTCTGTCTAGCTTGCGGTTTCATTTAACAGACAATTTCCCGATGTTCCTCCCTGGGAGACACAGCTGGATGGTTGAGGACCGGAGGTGAGGTCAGGCCACAACACATGAGTCTGTATCTGTCAGGCTTCATATATTAAAATTGAAATGATTTGCATACGGTCGAAGCGCACTTTGTGTTCCAGGAAATGAAGGAGAGAACAGAGTGGGTGTTGCCAACATCAGCAGCTTTTTGTACAACAGCAGAATTTATACAGGCGAGGACGAGGAAGTAAGTGTGTGTGTGTGTGTGTGTGTGTGTGTGTGTGTGTGTGTGTGTGTGTGTGTGTGTGTGTGTGTGTGTGTGTGTGCGTGTGTTTGTCCAGAGACGAGACTGACAGCTTCCTGTGTGTGTTGGAATGACAAAAGCTGTTTCCTCTCAACAGTAATGGACTAATGAGTCTCACTCAGTCACCGCCCCATCCACACACACACACACACACACACACACACTCACACACACTTGTCTCTCAGAGAGCATTCATTTTTTTCCATTTTGGTTGGAGGGATAAATGTTGCTCTAATGTTTATTGCTGAGGAGTGTCTGTGTGTGTGTGTGTGTGTGTGTCTGTGTGTGTGTGTGTGTGTGTGTGTGTGTGGTGTGTGTGTGTGTGTGTGTGTGTGTGTGTGTGTGTGTGTGTGCCCGAATGGTGCCAGTGTATCCCATGTGTTCGGTGATGAAGCGTACTGGTTGCTATGGTTATCCCTGAACTCCAGGACAAACTGGTAACACTCAGGCAGGCAACCTCATGATGTCATGAGATCTGAACCCAAAACCTTCATATCACGACAACAACCCTGATGCACACACACACAAACACACACACACACACACACACACACACACACACACACACACACACACACACACTTCTCAGGAACTAAATATTAGAGAAACATTTATTCCCACACTACCAAAGGAAACCCATAAATGTTCAGCCGTGAATACACTCTGCTGTGTGTAATGTGCTTCTTTTGTCAGAGCAAGGTCACCATCAGAAAGCGTAACTCTTAGCAGTGTGTGTGTGTGTGTGTGTATGTGTGTGTGTGTGTGTGTGTGTGTGTGTGTGTGTGTGTGTGTGTGTGTGTGTGTGTGTGTGCGATCCATTTTATCAATGTCTATTCATATGTCTGACAATGGGGGTAAGGTCACAATATGCACGGCTGCACACATGCAGGGAGACATAGCTGGTGTTCAACATTTCCAGACATGTAGATGTCAGAGGTCAGCGTGCAGTCCTGCTGCAGCCATTAACACTGATAACCCCCCATGCACACATAAGCTCTTAGACGGAGCGCACAGGAAACAAGTGATGACCCAACCTTACAGGAAGGACTGCTATCGTCATAATGCAGTTGCAGTGAGATAAGCAGTCAGATGCCTGCAGTTTGAGGTTCTGTTCACGTAGCTAAACACCTCAGCCAGTGAGAGATACAAGCTTTTCAGCAGACAGTGAAGGTGACACTGAGGACGCTCAGACAGCCAACAGACGTCTGTTTCTCTTATTAATGCTGTATAAATCACTGTGAATGTGTTGTACGTTCATCTGAGGAGAGAGGCTCATTTCCCACATCAGCACTGCTGTGGCCAAATATTAAAAAGGCCGCAGAAGCCTAATGTATCTGGAAAGGACAGCCAATGTGTGTGTGTGTGTGTGTGTGTGTGTGTGTGTGTGTGTGCTTTAGCTTTACTTTACCAGTTAAAAAACACATTTGGCTGCACAGACGTGACCATGTAGCCACAGTGTAGGGTTTTATTTGAGCTGAAGGGAGAACCAGTGCCTTATTTAATTGTAAGACTTCATGTATAACAAACCATCTATGTAGTAATTGGATAATATCTTAATTAGCATAAGCAGACAACAACTTGCGAAGGACACAAGCTCCGAAGACTGACGACTGCAGCCTTCCCTCTTATGTTCTGGTCCGCACATTCTCTATGTGTGAACATCCAGATCTAGCACGGCAGCACCTTTAGGCCTAATGTTGCCTGTCTATGTCAGACATGATCAGTAGCACAGATCATCCGCACATTGATCACAAAACCGTCTGGTGTTGTTCCAGTGTAACAAAGCAGAGTTTCCCAGACAGACAGCGACCTGCCCCAGCTTACTTTGAATGCATTACTTTCATCGTTGTTAGCATGTAAATGAGGCCAGACACACGGTCAGTCCTTCACGGTTATTAGAAGTTTTATTCACTGGGTGTTTTTATGCTAGCAGGCTGCTGCAGAACGCCAGGCCGGCTTTTTCCCGCTGGTCTCCTAGCAACACTTGCTGAGTCTGAGAAGTTCAAAATGAGAGAATGCATTGGTTAATTTCTTTCTGATTATTAGGTCCACATTTCTTCTGTGTTTTCAGCCACATGAGGAGAAAAATGTAGTCATACTCCATCTTGTAACCTAAAATGTAACATAGTCCAATCTAATCTGCTGAAAAGGAGGTAATAACTCAACTCTGTCTGATAAACAGAAAGCTACTGTTATACTTTTTGTAGTCTCCTCCCAGATTCCTGAATTACCACCTGAGTGGTATTCAAATACTACAGTCTGGGTTTTCCCCAATGACAACTGTCTCCTCCAGTCAGGAGCAATCAACCAATCAGAGCTCAGCAGGCAACCATCTTCCCCCCAGATTCCACCTGGCCCGTCTCCACCAACGGTCGTCGCAAAGAATACCAGTCTATTTTTGACTGAAGTGAACCGCAGCCGTGTCAGTCAGCACAGAGCGGATCGCTCGAGACAGGAAGTCAGACAGCGGGACGACAGAGTGCATCCAGTCCATATTCAATATAAAACATCCTGTGAGGACTCGTCATCTATAACACAATTAAGTCGGAACAAAATAGCTTCTCACGCGGTAAAAACGATGTGTCCAGTGGAACCAAAGGGTCATCAGCAGCTGCATTCATTAACAATAGTGACAGACAAATGGAAACAGTGTGGATGACTCAGTTTTCCAGGTGAAAGTTGACCCACAGAAACGACAGCTCCCTCATATACAGATACATTTCTTTGATTCATTTGAAAATCGTGAACTTCTCCAAGCCACTGCTACACTAACCCCACCTGCACATGATTTCAACACATTAGCCCTGAACCCTTCCTCCCAGTGAGACACTGGCTAATAAAGGTTAAATGAATGAGGTGAAACAAAATGCTGCTTCAGTCTGATTATCAGGCTGCCTCTGCCTTTACCTGCCCTTCACATCAAACCAAACAAGCAATGAGCTGTTGCCATTAGCTACAGCTACTGGCACACTATCAGAGCAATTCAACTGACAGATCTGTGACCAATCACAGGTACCTTTAATCTGCTCACCAAATGTCCCTGCTGGACCGTTATCTGTAGTCCCTCTGGTCATTAGAGCTATCAAGAGTCCAGGTTTCTTTTCAGTATTAAAAAGAGTCCGGTCTGGCCCTGCTCTGTGTGTCTGGGATCATTTCTGATATCTGATTTGGTGCTATAAAAATGAAAATTCTACCGTATTGTTGCTGACATTGTTCCAGTATGCTTTGTCTAAATAATACATATATACTGGGGTTCTTTTCATGGCTTTATTGACAGGACAGATTGAGAGATGACAGGAAATAGGATGATAGAGAGGTGGGATGACAGCAAAGCTTGCAGGTCGGACTCAAGCCCTGGGCTGTTGCAGGGAGGACAAAGCCTCTGTAGATGGGTCACAACTCTGCCAACTGAGCGACTGGGGCACCCCTTTACATAAATAATGTTTGCATTATATTACAACTTCTGGGGATTTTTAACCACTATAAGTTCCATCACTTAAACTAATTCACTTTTTTATAAATCAAATGTGTATAAAATATCATCAGAAAATGTCTTGAACACAAACTGTCCATCTACAGATGAACACGATAGACAAAACGATTGAAAAACTGGTTTAGATCTGAGAACAAATCCATTGTCTCAGTCTCAAAACACATGTCAACACTTCTAAAAAATGATCATCTGAAGTGTTTGGCATGTCAGGTTAATGATCTTTAGGATCTGCACTTAACATAGGGTTTGTCACACTGAACCATCTGGGAAGTCATCTGTGGAAACTCTTTAGAAAAGGGCAGGCACTTTGAAAAAGCCCACAGCAGGTAATTGGACGAATCGTGGGCTTAACTTCAACCAATCACACCAACAGGAGGAGAGCGCTGCCAGTTGATGGATCAAACGTTTGCTGAAACCAGTCGAAAGAAGAGTGACAACATCTTTTCCATGGAGAAAAGCCTTCAGTGCTGTTCTTTAGTCTCGTTCAATGAATCACTCTCTAGTTCAGATATAACTGATGCCATAGAGGCAGCTATGCTAACCTCTTAAATAGACGCCATTGTTGTTTTTCTAATCATGGATGAGAGAAAACCCAACCCATAGCTCCCAGTGGGTCCTCATACAATGCTGATTTGTGATCACGTGATCAGTGGTCACAGAGATCTTTAACTGCGTACTTATTTCATCCTACAACTGATACAGATTTCATTCTTGCTGCCAGTGATGAAACTGTTACCACTCACACTCGTAGCTTTAATGCTATGTTTGAAACTTCTATTTCAGCTACCAGAGTCTTGAATGTAGATAGAGTTCACTAGACACACATGCACACACTTAGATGTCTTCTTCCATCAGTGTACCAATAGTTAGCAGATGTTCCAGTTGGTTTCTGGATGACGTCAGCCTCGCACACACACACACACACACACACACACACACACACACACACACACACACACACACACACACACACACACACACACACACACACACAGAGGGTGCACTGCCTTATTCCAGGTCAGCATGGCGGCATAGATGAAGACTGTGAAACCATTCAGGTTCTCCTCTATCTAAGGATTTGACTTTTTTTGGTCGCAAGTCTATAAAGTCTATCCAGCCTGTGTGTGAATGTGTGTGTAGAGTCAATTCAACGGCCCCAAGTTATTCAGACGGCTGTGTTTAACAGCCATATGCTGCTGTAATCACTGCTGTGTCGCTACTGTACAAACATACGCTGGATATGTGTATATGCGGTGAACATCACTGATGGGGAAAACACATGCTGGATCAAAAGTGTGTCTGAGAGAGAGGGAGGCAGAGACAGGGAGAGAGGGATGAAAGGATAGTCAACATGTTCTCTCTGTTTGTCCTTTCTCCTCTCCTATGGGAGCCCGCAGAGGCGCTGTGTATTATACTTTGTGTTTAATCTCGATGTGACAGCCTCGGCTTTTCTTGCAATCACAAGAACATGAAATGAAACAAATCAAGCGGCGTCGGTCAGGACACCGTTGTTATCAGAGCGGGGCAGGCGCCTGTGATGTGAATCTGATCACAATAGAAAGAAGGCTAATTTGCATCGTATAAACAGAGCCACTCGTAAACACCTGCCACTTCAACTTTGGTTACGTTCTCTCGCCGAATACGTCTAACAAGCACTTCAAGAAGGATGATTATACTCCGGTGCCTGAACTCCGAAGCAATGTCTTCATCTCAGATGCGTCAGGATTTCAAATAAGTCGACATGAGCTCATCAGATGCTGTTTCTCTCAGTTAGAATAACACCTGAGGTAGGACAGGAATGTCATCTTTATGTGCTGAACACAGAAAACTGAAATTGAAACAGTTATACAGGTTGTGCCAACTCTTCAATCATCATAATTCTTTTTCCAGGTGAAAAATTTAATTTGACGGTGCACCAGCCATTTTGTGTTTTTGTTCAGTTGTTTTTTTTTAACATTTTATAACAAGTCCCCTGCTACTTCTACTTGTTTAGGAGAATGCTGCGACTCCGTTTCTTTGTTGCTGTGAAGCTCTAGAAAAGTTGTGTTAACTACAAGACTTTACCCGACTGTCTACTGGGGATGAAACAATGATGGCTGAATGTTCATTTTTGGTGAAATGCTTTTAGTTTCTGCCTAAATTCTCAAAGTCTCTTGCACGGCTTGGTTCGACCACCAGTGTGTGTCTCCATCGTTTTCCAAAACCCAACGGCATAACTGCAGACCTCCTGTGAGCTGACTCTGTTTTATTCCAGGAGGCTTTAAGTTCATGTTTCATGTAATCTTGTTTTTCTCTCAGTGATGAAACACATGTTCTTCTTGCTGCGTTTTAACCTCTTCCACTCCCACCATATTTTGAAGCAAAAATGCTGACATGCCATCAAAATGTGCAGAAACAGTTTCCACATTAACTTAATTGAGTCAACTTTTGCCAACATTAGCAATGTTGATAATTTTTCACAATAAGGGCCCGCTGCAGCCTTTCTTTTAAATATTTGTTATAAAGTACATTTAGGAAGTGCTGAGTTAATGTAAACACCAGCTCTTTGCATCAGAGTTATTTTATAGCATACAATCATCCTGGAGCTTCTGCTTTTACAAAACTGCATGAGTGACTGCTGGGAGAGGCTGATAAGGGAGACAATATGATGCACAGCCGTAGTGCTGAATGAACTAATGATTTACAAGGCTTTCTTAAAATGACTCGTAGACAGTGTTTGCCAAAGAATACAGTTTACTTTGTTTAAAGTCAGACTTGTCTTAAAGGAGGGAACACACAACTCTATACTCTGGCAATGGACAAGTTTTCTGCTTCAACGTATCATTAAGAGTTATATGTTTAGTGAACAGTGGGCTTAATTTGATATCAGGATATTGTCCTGCCTAAATATCACCATATACGGTATTTTCATCATTGGGGTGGGGGGATGGTAATATGTAATTATAGTATTTTATCTATATTATATGCTCATACGCTTTCATATAACAAAACAATATCAAATAGAGACTTTTTTGTGTAAAAATGTAATGTATAATATGTTAAGGGCAGCTAGTCGAGGATATCATGGAAAATAAAGCTTAGGATGGCAAATATTTGACAGTATCTAATAACAGCCCAAGCAGAGAACAATGCAGAGCCTCAGTCAAACACCACTCTAACTCATCATCAGTTTCCTGTAAACGTGAATGTGAGTGAGAGTGAAAGTAAGAGTGAGAGTGTGTGTATGTGTATGTGTGTGTGTGTGTGTGTGTGTGTGTGCGTGCATGTGCTCTCCCTCGTAGTTTTGAATAACGTTCACTTTAACGGCTTTATGCAAAACTTGACTGCCGTGGGTCCGTAAGGGACCGTAACATGTGTCACACTGGTTCACACACACCCACTCAGGTCATGTGTGTGCCTAAATGTCTTCCGAAAGGCAACAGGTGAGGCCGTCTGCACCCTAGCAACAGCTGTCCCCGACAACCGGCTGCCGAGCCTCATGTGTTACCACGGAGACAGTGGCGGAGATCACATCTAATGTTTCGTATCTTACATGTTGGAAGTATTCAAAGTGACGCTGTGAAGTATTCTTGGTTTAATGGCTGCGGAGGCTTAAATCCACCAAGCTTCAGCTAGGCTGTTATTATCCGTTCATCAATCAATGACATTGGCGTGGGCTACAACAGTCCGATCAAAGCGACACTTGTCGCCCAGTCACGTCAGCATGTGTTAACTGTCAGTATTGGATTGCATCAGCTGCTTGTATCTATTACTACATTTGTGCCTGAGTCCTTATAAAGGCTCTCACAGTATAGCGTTGAATTTCAAAACAGCCATTAGTAATGCGTAAAGTCTTTACCAAGGAACATCTGTGGAGAGCACTCAATGTAAATATGGAAGCCAGAGCTGCAAAACTACCATTAAAATCATCTTTAAAGGAGCAAATGTTAAATACATTGGGGTCATGCTTCACTGTGCCCCATTTTTGCCTGTTACTAACATGCAGTGTATATCTGGATGTTGATATATGTGATGCAGCTCAATTCGAAATTTCAGCTCCACTTAATCCAATATTGGATAAAAGCTACAGGCCCTCAGCAAAGGAACAATACTGTAAAGTTGGTTTTATACAACAGCAGCAGCACGCTGGATTCACTGTTGATGTACAGGAGTCCTGCCATTGATATCTATGTTGTAGGTTTGGATTTATAATTAAAGCATCACACCAGATAACTTCTAGATGTGACAGAACTAGGGCAACTGTGGCTCAGGGGTAGAGCCAGCGTGTTGTTATCGGAAGGTCGCTGGTTCGATTCCCTCTGGTCTGCATGTCGAAGTGTCATTGGGCAAGATACTGATCCCCAAACTGCTCCTGATGTGCTGGCTGGCATCTTGCTTGGCAGCCACCGCCATCAACGTATGTGTTGGAGCCATGATATTGTTGTTATGATGTGAATTATGTAATCAGGTGTCGCTATTGTAATTAGCACCAAATGTTATTAGTAGGAACCTACTTTTGTGGGGGCGGGTGTGCCCAGTAGTATTTATGAATTACTGTAAGCTACTTTGGACAAAAAAGCATCTGCTAAATGCCTTAAAATGTAAAACTACATTAAAGGTTCTATTTGTAAGAAAAGTTGATTTGTGACTCGTCAAAAACTGACGCTTTGGGATTGTAGGACGGGTCGCAGCAGCAGAGGTCTGCAGCGTAATCGTTTGGACAGTGCAAAGGAGAAAACTACTGACAGTCATTCTTTAACTTCCTTAATGTGTCAATGTGTCCTCTCGACAAACTCCGCCAGCATCACAAACATGTGGGGAGAGGCAGCCAACACAACACGAGCAGCCAGTCACAGCTGCTGCAGGCCCCACATGGCACATGTTATATTAGTGAGGAGCTGTGTAGTCTGTAGCCTGTAGCCTAACCTACACATGCCCCCAAAGCACAAGTTTAAATCTAGCCTTACTCTGGCCCTGTACACTATATAATTGTTGACAGGTCTGTCAGCCTCCCTTGGTTCATCTGCATGCTGAAATCATGGACTGAATTGAGATGAGATGAGATAATGTTGAAGAGCACTTTCTAATACCAGTGATTAGATATTATTGATCAGATAATACGTCAGCTACAGATCATATACAGCACGCACACACTATACTCTACACTTTGCGCTTTCAAGCTGGGGACAGACCAGCAGACTGACCTTCACTGTCATCCACAGATGTTTTAGTCCCACAGACAGTGAGAAGGGAGTGCACACCGAACAACTGAGCAGAAGCAACGGACGACACACATGGTCAACCAATTGAGTTCTGTTGCTAGGCAAGCTTTTCACATCCCCCAGTATTTTCACTGAAACAGAAATGAATATCCATTGTTAATACGTTTGGTTTGTTTGTTCATTCAGGCTTCAAATTGCACAGAAAAGCAAAAGAAGTGGGGCGGTGAACAAGAGGCGGCGAGAGCTGACGGTGAGGTGAACTTCAGCCGAGCTGCGTCTCTGTGTCGCTCAAGGCTACCCCGCAGTCTTCCTGGAAGCAAACGCTTAAGTTTACTTCCCGGTTTACTCACTGGGAT